>OY735217.1:14747743-15040243 GCA_963457665.1 Thysanoteuthis rhombus
TCATCATCATCATCACCAGAAGCATGCAGTAGTCTTTTAGCGTCCGTTGTTAGACATAGACCTTCCCCTGGATTAGCCAGATCTCTCTGTCATGGCCGACGCGGAGCCAAAGATTTCTGAACTTGTATAGTTCGTCACGTCATCCTATATTTTGCCGGCCACAGTTTTGCAAATGATCTCTGGCGATCCACGTTGTGAGTGGTTATGTGTGAAAACTTGAATGTCAATAACTCATAGTCCGGTATCATCATCACCAACATCATCATCATCATCATCATCATCATCATCATCATTAAAAGGCGGGGAAAGATCGCAAGAACTATTCGAAATTATTATTGAAAATTGCTTCTTTCTTTCTTTCTTTCTTTTATTCATTAATCCTTCAATTCTTTTACTTTCTTCTTTCTTTCTTTTGAATATACTATTTGTTGTTTTTTTTTTTTCGTATTTTAATTAACCTTTCTTCCTTTCTTTCTTTATTCATTTCTAACCTTATCTTTAGCAAACAGAGACATAGCCAGAACTAATAGTGACTTATATTACACCTATTTTCAAGATTTCCCGTATTATCACATTTGGAATTAATTACAACATATAAGTTCATCTTAAAAGATGGAACAACTCTGCATCCGTTTGAATTAAATCTGTCACCGTATACGATACTTTTTTTCCGCCATAACTATTTTGATAATGTGGTTTTATTATCTATTTTTTTATATTCTCAACATTTCTGAAAATATTCATGACTTCGTTTTAATTTTCAAACGTTTTCCACCTTTTTTTCTTCATATATTCATTATTCAACTGTGAAAACGCATTTTCTTTCATTAATGTTTTTTTTCTTCTTTTATCTGATTTCAATACGTTATTCCCATTTTCTGATTATTTATTTGTTTTAATCTTATTCATTTAATCATTTATTTATTGTACATACAAACTATTTCTGGGGTGGCAGCGACTGAGAAATGAGCCCCGTTCATCACCCTCTGTTTCTATTGGTTGATATTTGTGCCGTTAAGAGTTGATTGGTTCTCTGGAGAGGGGCCCGTAAATGTGGCCACGCCTACTGTTTCAAAAGAATCAGTCCGCATTTCTACTGCTACGATATCATTCTTTCTCTCGTTGTCTCTTGCCTTGCAATCATTATAGCTATTATCACCATTCTCACTATTACATTCATTCATTTTTTGAAAAAAAAAAGAGAGAGGGAGCGAATATTTGTTTTTTGTATGGAGAAAGAATGACACGATGAAAAGCAACACAAATCTAATAAATTATTTGGTGATGACAAGTCTCCCCAGAGTGTGTGTAGCCGATGTATCGCACCGGGGTGCGCAGGGCCAAGGAAAAGGTCCTGAGAGTTTCATGGGTATCAATACGATATACCCATCAATAACATAATTTGACTCAATCGTTTAACCGACTTGTGGATATAGGATTTCATTACAGCAGATGAAACAGCATAGCTAAAAGACGAGGGTGAGGGTGTGTGTTCACATGGGATGAGGGAACAGCTTTGCACTGCTTTATAAAATTCCTCTCGGAGACACTGTGTGGTGATGATGGTGGTTGTGGTGATTTTGGCGACGTTGTATTGATTGTCATTGTGATGATGACGGACAGTAAGTTATAATGAATTACAGTCATGATTTTGAGGAAATGCGTTTGAATATCATTAGCTAAAAAGATATGACCGATGGTCAAAACAACCGTCAACCAAAATCATCACCGAAATTGTTAACAAATGCATCGATTTGCCCGGCTGGCTGGCTAAGTACGTAAGCATCGCACGAAAAGGTTGTGCCAAGGGAGTTAGAGGGCTGAAAATTTAAACATTTACTCCTCATTTTGCTTAAGAAAAAAAAAGTTGTTTTTTTTTGTTTGTTGGGGGGGTTAATTTACAATGTAAGTTTATGCTAAATCGGTTCCTTATTTTGTGCCTGGTAACGTTCAGGCTTTTTTCTTTTCAAATTCAGACTTTTTTTTTCATAATCACTACCCAACAAAAGGTGAGAGAAGTTATTTATTCATTGATCGCCCCTTTGTCGATGCTCAAATTGATTACCCCCAACATAGCATTGATGTTGGTTACATGACGGGTTTTTTTCTGAGTGACTAATTAAACCTGTAGATTATTCATTTATTTATTCGTTAGGTTGCTGGACTCTGTCAAGGTCAGATATAGTTGTAACAGCCCTTTACAGTTATTACTGCCTGGATTCTTATTATGGGAATGTGGTTTGTCTGAGTCCCCTCTCACCCAACCCCTTGTCTTGCTAGCTACGACACATATCTTATTAAGATATATGTCGATGGATCAGAGCGAAGAGGTGAATACATGTATTTCCCAAGGACATTTAACTGAACAACATCAGCATCGGTGAAAACTCGGACTTGCTCCGCGTTCCACTTTCCGAACTGATACACTGTACACCTCTATATGTTTATTACAGAAAACAATAATAGTAATAATGATATTGAATTGAAATTTAATTAGATATGCTATTGAACAATGACGATCAGAAAGTAAAATATCAGGATAATTTTTGATTGATAAATTGTATAAATGTATCGAGCGTTTTTTTTTTGTTTTTGTTTTTGTTTTTTTTTTAACCAAGTGACGATGATCTCCATGACAAAATATATTTCAAAAAATCTTTCAGTTTGTGACTCAACTATTTATTTGTATTGTTGAATCGAAGTTGATTGCACAGTTTCCAGCTAGCGACCCCTCCTATCCATTCGTATTCATTCTTTTACCTTTTCTGAGCTGCATTCATTTATCATAATCTACGGTTTCATCTATGTCTTCTCACATGTTTTGTTTATTTTGTCTTTGATTTAGTTCTAAAATACCAAATAATCTTATTTTATCCTGTTTCCAAAACGCCTCATTGTTGGTGCTTCTCCGACGTATCTGCACTGTCAAATCCAAATCGATTGCACAATTCCTAGCGAACGACCCTTCCTATCCAAACATGTCTACTTGTATACCTCTGTTGAACTAATTTGCTACATTTACTTATAACATGATTGATGGTTTCATCGATGTGGTCTCACGGGTGGTATTCATTATTTTTGCTGGGTTTTATTCATTTGGTCTTTGATGTTGTTCGTTCTCATACATTTTTTAGGGTTCCTATCAAGAGGGGCTTCGTTTCTCTTTTCATATGTCTATTGTGCAGCCGAGCCCATGTCATTTAATCTAAAATTCCTTGTATTTTCCTCTTGAATTCTTCATGGCGTTTTCTTCCTATTTTCATTTTTTTGTTTTAGGTTTTCTCTTTTCTCACATCATGTGACTATTATTCCGTCTGACCTTGATTGGGTGATTCGCTCGAATTTCAAAGACCTGTAAAACGTCATTTTTTTTCTATTCTCAAAGACAGTCTCTGGATTTTGCTTATACGATCGCTCAGCGTGATCAAATCTCGGTCATTTGCACAATTTTCGGCGAATGACCGTTCCCACTCATTCATGTCAATTTTACATACGCCTTTTAAACTAATCTGCTACATTAACTTATGATACCGTTGACTTTTTTCCGCCAAGCCGAACTCTGCAGCTTTGTTATGTTTATTATGTATTGATTTATACAATTGTTCGTTCTGGAGCAGAGACGGAGCTGAAGAGTTGGGGTCGGGGGCAATTATTTGAAAACGCCCCTGGGCCCCCGATGGAGGAGGGCCCTCAAGTTGTTTTTTAAGAGTAGCTCACTTACTACATTTCGATTGACATTATGCAATAACAATGATACATTAGTACATACATGAACTACATAAATAATAAATCGGCCTTTGGGGTTGTTTTCCGCCAATTTAGTGATAGTGTGTCTATTTATTACAAATTTTCCTTTTTCGTCAAATATCACTAAATGTTGGAGGGGGCACCTCAAGGAGACACCTCGGGCCCCTAAATCTCAGCTTATGCCCCAGTTTGGACAGCTCTATTTTCTTATTAGACCTGTTAGATTATCATCATCATCTTTAATGTCATTAGCGTCATTTTTTTCATACAATGGAAATTATAACTCACTATTTTTTTTCAAATTTTTAGAATAAAAAATACAGCACTAAAATGAATATTATTGACTTTTACTATTATTTATTTTTTATATTTGATAATCAATCGTTACACCAATATCGTTATCGATATTTTTTCCTATAATTTCAAGTTATTGTTATTATTGAAATGAACGACACTGTCATTCATATCGTAATAAATTTTAACCCTATCATTATCATATATTTTTATCTCTATTGTTAACGTTATTACTACGGTATATACTCGTGTATTTGTCAATCTCGAGTATAAGTTGACTGTTGATTTATGGCCACGAAATCATTGATTTATCATGTTTTTTGAAGCTCGGGGTTGTTCCTATTCTTCCGGTTGTTTGAACTTCAACCTAGCAAAATAATCTCTCAAGTGATAAATCTGGTCCCAATTTTTGTCTAAAAACCTGGTCTTCGAAACCCGACCTATAAATGAGTATAAACAATATTCATTACTATACCTATCAATCCTCCTCACATTTTTCCGGGTTACTTTTCATTCCTCTTTTTCTTTCTTTCTTCTTTTTTTTTGCTTTGTTTTTTTTTTTAAATTTATCCGTTTTTTGTAATCAACTTCTTGTATAATTTTTTTTTTTTAGATTTCTCTTGTTTTCAAGTCCGACATGGGGAATCTGACGTGGGCAGATTATTAACAAGAAATGACGGTGTGGAATTTACTTGTCGGAGATTTCGGCTGATTCACAGAATATTTCGGTGACAATCGCGCTGAAGATTTTAACCAGACACCAGTATCAGTTGACACTGACATCGCACAACCACTTGGGGCTGGCTGTAAGACAAGAAAGGCAGATACCGAAAGAGATTGGTCTTGGCTTGGAACGAACCGAAGTAGAATAATAATAATAATAATAATAATAATAATAATAATAATAATAATAATAATAATAATAATAATAATAATAATAATAGGTTTGATTATTCGCTAGATATACATCGTCACGTGACCCCTGTCTTCTCTGCATGCCGTGTTGGGGGTGATCAATTAAAAAATTGAGAAAAAGAAGGAAGGAATGATCAATGAATAGATTACTTCTCTCGCCTTTTGTTTCGTGGTGACCCCTAAAATGTTTAAATTGAGAAAAATAAAAATAGAAAAATAGAAAATAAAATAAAATAAGCGTGAACACTTCTAGACAAAAAAACTAAGGAATCAATTTAGCATAAACTTACATTGTAAAGTGAACCAAACTATTGAGAAGGGAAATTTATTTTTATCTATTTATTTTTTTTATTTATTCATCTTTTTTTTTTCAGGAGTAAAAGCTTAAATTATCATCTCACTAGATCCGACTTCGACGCGCGACAATTAGATAGATAGATAGATAGATAGATAGATAGATACATAGATAGATAGATAGATACATAGATAGATACATAGATAGATCTACTCTAAAACTGAAGGGATCTATGTTGATGTTGGCAGTTTTGGTTAATAGTTCTTAAATGAGAGAGAGAGAGAGAGAGAGACGGAGAGAGGGAAGAGAAAGAAAAAGGAGAATAAGATGAGGGAGATAAATATTGAAGACAGTTGTGATATTATCTTGATTCATTATTTCATTCAATGTAACGTTGTCAATCATTAATAGATTTTGATATTTCTTTCATCTTAATTTCAGTTGTTTTTCATCGCAACTACCCAGGATGTCACTTGATGTGACTAAACAGTGCGGACCGGACTGCTGGCACTTATTCTTTGAGTCAGACCTGCACCGTTTAGTGGTGGCCGTAGACTGGCTGTCTAGCTGCGATGAAATGCAACCCGAAAATACTCCAGAATCAAAAGCATGATGATGATGATGATGATGATGATGATGATGATGATGATGATGATGATGATGGAAATTACATGAATTAAACAAAAAATTAAAAAGTGCTCAGTCAGTTTTTTAGTCAGTTTTGTCAAAGTGTTGACGGGGCAAATCTTAAGATAAGGTGACTGACAATGTCGTCTGATTTGAGGCGAGTGGTCGTTGAGAGAAGAAAAACCAAATTTCGTTTATCTAGAAAGGAACTTTTCCCTCATATCCATCTTCTCTGTTGGCTTATCTATCTCACACACCCCTTCTCTCCCTCTCATATATATATATATGTATATATATATATATATATATATTTATATATATATGTATATATATATATATATATTCTAAATTTCCTAACCAGAAGAGAATGTGCAAAAATAAAAAAAGTCCCAGTCAATTCAAGTCTCAATCCGCCCACAACTATCATACAATACAGAGTGTGCAAAAAGTAACCAAAGATTGATATCAATTTTTTTCTTGATTGTTGTTTCTTTTTAACGCAACTAAACTCAGACTAAGTTCCCTCCAGCAGCGAGTAATAGATTAACATTTGAATAAGTTCTTGGTGAGAATCGAATTCACGACCCCCTACGCTGCCTAATGCACGACCGCTCTGCGAGTTCTAAACATGAATTGTCCTGTAATTGACAATGAGTATAGCAGCCATTAGTGCAATGGTGTGGTACACTAATAATGGATAATGTTGATTGTCTTGCTTTGATGATCCCTTTTTCTTTTTAGTATTTCATCAGTCGATCGCATAAGGCCAAATGCCCATCAATAGAATAGGGAAGAGATTGAGGATTGCTTTGTGACGGTAATAGTTACGTATTTTCTAACCTATGCCAGAGGTCGATTTTCGGATGCAGGTAAAGAGCCAGGACTTGAAATGCCGATTTTCTAGGGAGACAAGTTCCTCATATTGGAAGATTGGCACAAGAATAATATTATCTGTTTTAACGGACTAACATTCGCTTTTATCGACGGCACTGCACAGTTAGGCACTTTTTTTCCAGATGTAACGTATTCCCCAGACCTTTCAACTTCGAACTATCACTTGTTTTGCTCCTTGCCACAGCACTTTTCTGTTCAGTAGCTTCGACAAATTCAAGATATCGAAAAAATCCCTAAATATATCCGTCAAATCATAACCGGAATCGTTCTTTTGTGATGGCATGCACCATTTAGCTGGAAGGTGGCGAAAGGTCATTGAAAGTAACGGAAATATTTGAATAATTCAACAAGGATGCTATGAATTTTATATAACTAAAAGACTGTCAGAAATGCCGTAGACTTTTGCATCAACCAATTATATTTGTAATAAATTCAATAGCAGTCTGTAGTCCTTAAAATGCACCTAAACCATTGTTATATTAAAGAGAAAGAAGCAATAAAATGAAATTGACCTGAACCCATGAAAACTGTTCAACACATTCATCAAGACCCTTTGAAATATAAAACTTGATTTATTGTCCCTCTTGCCAAGGTACAGAACACTATTTATTTCTTTGTTTTGCCTTTTTTCAATGATGGACTAAAATTTTAATATCTGTTTTGTACCTCTCTTTGTTTTTCGCATCTTCTGTTTGAATTTTTTCTTTATATCTCCTTTTATATTTTCTGTCAATGATAAACAGATGATATCATTCACTTGTTATTAGGAAGAAACCCCTTTTCGTCCCACACTCTTATTAAATTTTACATTATATCGAGAGTTCAGTTATAAAGTTAATGTTTCTATCATCGGATTCTTTAATTTGATCTTCTTCAGACCAGGCATTAAATTGCAAAGGTTATGTAACTTTTTCGTTGAAAGTAGATGAATCCTCTGGGGTGCAAAGTAAAGTGATTTGTTCTTCTGCCGTCTGTGCCGTCAATGTGCAAAGAACCCCCAATCGATGACTAGCGAGATCATATCTGATACTGTTAAATGTTCGATCTATGGGATTAATGGGAAAGCGTTGGGTCAAGTACCTTGAACAAGGAAATACGGATATACGTACTTTAGGTAACGGACTCATTGACTTACCTATGTACACACATCCACTCAATTGGCGAAAAGCAAGCTTTTGAAAAGTGGGGGATACCTGTACAGATAGATAGATAGATAGATAGATAGATAGATGAACAGAATGAAAAAGATAGATATGAATAGACTGAAATAGATTGTTTGATAGATAGATAAATAGATAGATAGATAGATAGATAGATAGATAGATAGAAAGGACCAGAAAGAAAGTTAATTTAATATCTGATAGAGAGATCGATAGCAAAACAAATACAAATGAACAAGAGATGGAAATGGGCTTTGAGAACCAAGTAATTCTCTCTTAGTAGAAACTGAACCGACAAACTGATACCTACATGGGTATGGGCTCATAGCTTGGGAGTGGTCCCCAAAAAGTTTATGGATAGGAGTCAACCTACAGCATTTCTACCAACATAATACAATAACAAATCTCACTAAATGTTGGAAGGGACCCTCAAGGAGCTAAGCCCCCGAGGCCCCCAAATTTCCAGCAACTCCCCTGGATAAATGGACTCACTCCAATATAAAAGTGCTCAGCCTGTATGTAAGTCCTGTGCATGTCTAATCCGTTCACATGTACTTGAATCATTTTTCTCTTTGAAGAACTCCAACTTTTTTTAGACACTGAAATCAGGTGTTCAAGTGCAAAGATTATTTTAGTAAAATACCCCGCCAGTCGTAACTACAGAGAAAAGTAGGAAGAGAAAAATGGAAGAAGAAGGCTGACCCTTGCAGCAGAGTCTTTTATCTTCGTGTTTGGTTTTCTACCGAAAGTACCTGATTAGGAGAGAAGCATAAGAAATTGAAACCATCATATATATATATATATATATATATATATATATATATATATATATATATATATATATATATATATATATATATGCATTTACTGTAGTGTTGTAGTCTGCAAAGGTAAAATTGAAAAGATTTCCTCGAAAAATGCGAAGAAAAAATTGAAGAAAGGAAATTTAAGAAAACATACTACGCGAAAAAATAACGAACTGAATTGGAAAAAAAGAGAAAGTGAGTGAAAAAGAAAGAAAAAAGAATCGAAGAAGAAAAAGAGCGAAAAAGAAATCATTAGAAGGAGATAAAGAGGGGTGCAAGGAAATCAAATTTCGCCGAATGAAAAATAAAAGAACAGACAAAATAAAAATGTCCGAAATAATTCCTTTCGTGTCTACCTCTCAGATTTTTCGTCGTAGTCGTTCTCCTTCTTTTCTTCTTTTTCATCCTTCTTTTTTCCTAACTATTTTCATTCTCCCTCTTATTCTCCATTTCATAGGCCTCTTTTCTGCTATCATTAGAACTAAAGTGATAGCTTTTCTTCATTTTCAAGCAGATTGGAAACGACCAGCTCAAACCATTTTGAAAGAATTGAAGGTTGCCAACTTGAAACCAATTTGCCGGCACAAAATGAAGGCACTTTTTCGGGGTGAACATTTTTCCCCTCTCACTGCGGGTGGCCCACGGGGAAATTGGCAGATTGAATTTCACACACACACACACACACATACACATAACAACAATAACAACAACAATTAAAACACTCGCAAATAAAGTAAAAACAATTGAATTAACGGAAAGAAAAGAATAATAATTGCGAAACAATAATAACAACTTCAATTCACCAGTGCTTGCGAGTGGAGCTCCACGGTTAGAGCCAGCAAAAGCAAGCCTCCCGATATGTCCTCTGGTGACACATCTGTGATACTCATTACCAACATTCCTTCCTTCCTTTCCAAATTTATTCTTCGTTTTTTTTGGGGGGGGGGTCTACTTCAACTGGGGACTCCAGATGCTTTTGCATGAATTTGATAATTTTCTAAATATCACAATTTTTATTCTTCCTCTATCTAACCCTGATATACACTAAATTACCAAGAATGCTCGTTCTCAATTTCTTGGAGATGACCAAGTACTGCCTAAGGCCACATTTCAATAGTTCCCGGCAACAATTGATCTCTACGTAAACTGTTTGATCGTACTATGAAGTGCTACCATTCTCGTTTTGTTTGAGAAGGCCAAGTTTTGCACCAGGTCCCGTTTCGAGAGCACTTGGTTATGTTCAAGCATAGCTGCTGTAGTTTGTGAAACCCACTTTCTGTGAGGGTAAAGGGGAAGCATTAACACATTCACTGCCACATGATGCACGTGTGTGTCATCTGGTATGTTGTATATTACTTCCGATGCACATGTGTCCCTATTCCATGATTTGTAGAGCAGTTTTTGCTTAAGATAAGAAAGAAAAACGAATATGACACAGATATGTGTCACATGGGATTACGAAGGAAAATTCAATACCTGTACCGAGGACGCACATCAGCGTTATTCTTTATAAATGTAATCTTATTTACCAAAATAAAACATCAATAGTCTTGTATAGTACTGTCTTACGGTAACTCAGAAAAAAACGTAGATGGTTACCGTAGGGGTTCAAATATCCAAGATAATTATGACTTTGTTTGGTCCTCTTTAATTCAGTTCGATCATAATCCATTTGAGCTTTAATCCATTTTGAGCTTCCGGTTTCCCCAGATGAGATTAGAGGAAGAGGACCCCATTGCTGGAGAAAAAAAAACATAAAAAGAACGCTTGATCTTTACAAAAGAGTACTGGACAAATCACAGTTTTTCTGGGCAAATGTTCTCTTGATAGATTAAACCAAAACAGAGCTTTATACAACGTGAACCACTTGTTAAAATACGACGAAATGAATCATGGTAGAGGATTCATAATGGTGTGGAGATGTTTTGCTACCTCTGGTACAGGAGGCCTTGGCAGATTGGAGTAAAATGAAATCAAAGGTTTACTTGGGGATCTTAGAGCAAAAATATGCTACCCAGTGTAAGAAAAATAAGTTTGGTTCGAAAATCATGGAGGCTTCAACATGATAAAAATCTAAAGCACACATCAAAAAGCACACAAGAATGATTGAAAAAAAATGAACTGTTTTAAAATGACCGACAATGAATCCTGATCTCAATTCCATTGACAATCTTAGGAGAAAGCGGAGTGCAAAAGTGGGAGAAACTACCAGTTGACAGGTACAAGATGCTTATAGATGGCTACAAAAACGTTTCGAAGCAACCGTCGTTCCCAGAGGGTGTACTACAAAATATTAACGAAGGACATCTTTATTACTGTCCAGGTCATATTTTCTACTTCTTTTTTTTTTAATTACTGCACGAAAGACGAAAAATGATGTTTTTCCTGTTGTTGTTTTCATCAGATTAGTTTGAACCTCCTGTTAAATAATTCTGGTGATACAAATTTGGTACATTTTTTTTTCTAAATATATCGTACAGACTACTGAAAAAAATCAAGGGTGCCAACAATCGTAACAAGAACTGTTTGTATGCTTATTGTGCTTATCAATATTTATCATGATAATGCTAACATAGTATCCGTGAAAAATGACCGTATTATTCATGCATAGATTGGATTTTCTACCTAGGTTCAAGTGTTCCTCCCTGGTCTACTGCCTAGAATCAAAATGTGCTACCTATACACTCATTATTCATTGATTAAAACATAACTGACACATGACTGCTGGTTAAACAATGGGTTAGGAAAATTAGTACCAAAAGTCATAAAATCATAGAAATCATATAAGAATGAAGGCATGGCCTCCTTTGTGGAGAACCAAATTAGCATTTACACACGAAGTACAATTCCAAGAAAATAAAAGTTTCAAAAAGGAGCTTAGCTCTCTCAGGAGGATGGATGATGAGTTGTTGCTGACACTCACTGAGTGACCCTAATAGCTTGAATGTATACCTTTCCGCTCTGGGGACCTCTGCTGCATATCTATTTTTATTTTATTTTTGTTTTTTGTTCTTTCTTACAAGGCAGGACAATTGTTTTGCTGGGGGTGAGGAGCTTGATTTGATGTGTTGAATTTTTGTTCTGGTTTTCTGTCTTTTGACGAAAAAATAACCCTAGACATCTTCTGAAAGCAAACTTATTTATGAGAGGCCCAATCTTTCTTTTCATTATTTAGAATATAGAAAGCAGTTTGCTAATTACACAATAAGTTGGTAAAATTAGTACTAATAGTAATAGAACCATATAAACCATATGAGATTGAAAACATGGCGTCCTTAGTGAAGAAGCCAATTAACATTTATACACTGCATTTTGTATATGTGGATTGTTGTAGCTATAGTTGTAACGAAAGTGTTAAATCGTCGCCCCTCATTGTTTCGGGCGTTTCACCAAGATCCCCAAAAAGGAGTTTATTTTTCCATCGGTATATTTCCAAAATGGATATCGGTCACCTTACCACTCTTGTGATCCACTCCCTAAGACTTTGTCTCTCAACCTCGAAATGAAGTGAGTACTTACGCCTCGTTGCATGTCACGCCCTTCTTCTCGAGTTCCCCGAACAGTGTTCCCCTTTGTTCAGGTACTGCTGTCTCCCACATGTGCATTCCTTACGAGTTTCAAAGTGTTAACCTTTGAAGGCGCGGTACAAACCAAAAAAGAATAACATGGAAATCAGAAAGGTCAGTGTCATTTTCAGGAAATAGTCATCGGCCCTCATTCTCAACAGCCGTAGGTATAATGTTACTCGCCCTAACATCGTGGATACATCCGCCAGACTGAAATCTCCCAATTGCACTAAAGAGAGGGGAACGTGGCATCCCCTGCCATCTGCAATTATTACACTGGTATCTGTAGTATTTGCAGAAAAGCCTCGCTAAAAAAAATGATTGTATTAGATATTAGATTACAGAGGGATAGTCTCAGATTGCAAATCCAATAAAAAAAAAACAACATATCTGGGCATCCCTATAACAAGATGAACCAGAAATTAAGAAGATAGAAATAATTTTTAGAAAAATAAATTGTAAATATAACAGCTATCAGAATACGCTCATCTAAGTAAATTTCTATTTATCTTAGCCCTCACGAGAACAGGATGGGACACAGGGTTGGTTTAATGTAGGGATACCACACACAGGAACGTCTGGGTAGGAATCTCACAAAAATTCTTTTTAGTCCCCACGAATATTCTCGCATGGACAAAAGGTCTCTAGGTCTCGGGACAAATCCTGGGTCCCTTGGACTTGATTTCACAGGGGCTGTACCCCACCTCATGGGGCAAAACTCCATTGGCAATGGAACTACGTCTATGTCCGTCTGGTCTAGAAACCAGAGTTCAGCGAGAAGTTTCCAAAAATACGTTTCCAAAATTCTAGATGGTACGAAAATCGTTTCAGTTAAACTCCTAAGGAAATTATGTTATATCAAGATTATGGTCGAGTCCATGATTACTGGATGACTGGGACGAAACTGCAAACAAAATTGTTGCCTGATTGCAATAATTATAGACCCGGTAAGGAACTGAGACGTCGCACACTATGGCACTCTCAAGATCGACAAGAATATATTGTATATTCTTGAATATAAGACGTGTTTTTTTTATCTTAACTAAATGGCTCCAACGGCTTCAGCAGTTCGACAGATTAGTCAAAAATGGCCAATACTTTTGCCCATATCAATGTATTGTCGATAGACACAATGCATATTGGTGAACGATAATTCCAGTTGTTTCAACTCAATCCATTAGCATGGTCTCATATGGAATGCAATTTGGGTACTATACAGTGTTTATTATGTAATATCCATTTCGAATCACTTTTCATATAGATTCATCTTTTACAACCTGAAAACAATGATCAATTTAATGAAAATGAAAGAAATTCGTGTTTCATATGTGCAATGAACGGTGTATTCACAAGAAGGGGTAACCTTTCAAGACGATCGTACGGTAAAATAACGGACCCGGCTTATATTGAAGTCACTTGATTTTCTGAAATTTTATATTCAATTCTGAACTCGTCTTATATTCAAGATCGACTTATAATAAAAAATATACTATATATATTTCCCGCTGGCTTCAGAAGCCGTTGCTTGAATCCAGGTAAAAAACAGGATCTCGAATCCTGATTTTCAAGGTGGAAAGTGTCTATGCACTTAAAATGTTGGTACAAAATAATCTTCCGACCTTATCCCACAACCCATTTACTTATGCGTTATACTAAGCCAATATCAGTCAATATCATATAAATGAACATAAATAATGACACTGCCGAAGAGTTGCTGTCACTTGATCTCCTGTGACTGCCAACAGTTGTTTCTGGAGTGAAAATTTAACGGCTAACCATTTTATGATATTGTCGTAAGTAGTAAGTTCACAACGACATGTGCAAGGACCAAGCTAAGCTTAGTGAATAGCAATAGGATGGATGGAAGGAAACTTCCAATCGAAAACGTTTTTACTTCACTGGTTAATCACCGTGAAAAAGTTCACATATATACAAAAGTCACTCATACTTTCTTATAGGGTGTTAATTCTTACCCACTGTGTATAATGACAAGATACTGAAAAATAGTGTAGGAGGTGTTCATTAGATTTCTTGCGTAAAGTATTGATAAGATCTTCACTTTTCCAATGTCACAGTCTAATTGGGTTGGACATACCAGTTCTCGCACGATTACCGAACTTAAGCCTGGTCAGGGCCTAGATGGGTGACCGTCTGGGTATACCAGGTGCTGTAAGTAGCTAGGGATCATATAGAGAGACTCCCTTGGCGCCCCGTAAATCCCCCTAAAGAGGAGACACCTTTACACTACGCTCAATAACGTGAGCCAAACGCTTCATCTCCTACCTCCCATCCAGATCCTTTCGACTGACCTAGCTGCGAGCGACAAGAAATGAATGAATGGCCTTTCCAATTTGAATGGGCGTGCCCAACGCATCGGGTTTATTTTTGGTTTCGCCTGTACTGAAACTTTTTGTCAATTGGTATTAACGGGTCAAATCCACCCTGGTTCGTAAAACGAGAAAAACTGAAAGTAAAGACAGCGGCGTGGAAGCACTGGTAGTTGCAGGGGGTTGGCAAATTGTTGTCTCGAAAAGAGGAGACAGATTTTTAGATTAGGGCCCTTGGCTGTCTCCATCGGCAACGACGACAGCGTCTGGACTACTGACTTCATACGGCTGCGAAGTTCAAAGTGGTCGTGTCGATAGGCATCAACAAGATGAAGTCAACATGTTGCAGCATTCTTTGAATCGGCTTCTATACGGATGTTTTGGAGGATGAGAGGGGGGTACGCACAGAATAGAGAGAGGGGGAAAGAGAGGGACAGAAAAAAGAAAGAAAAATAATATGGAACATAGGGAGAAAGAGAGAGAAAAGAAAGATTGATAGAAATAGAACAAGGAAGAAGCAAAGAACGAAAGAAAGATGGAAAGAAAAATGTGGGATAAAAAAACGATAGAAAGAAAAAGAGAAAGAGAAAAAAAAGAATAAAGAGAGAAAACGGATAAGAAAGAAAGGAAGGAAGAGAGAAAAAGAATGAAAAATAAATGAAAGAGTGAAAAGGAGGAAAGAAGGGAAGAGAGAAATCGAACTAAGAAAGAAAAGGATGAAAGAAATGATTGATGAAAAGGAAAAGGTAGGAATGAAAAATAAAAATAAAAATGAATTTGAAAAAATCGAACAAGAACCATAAGTTCAATGATGTGTCTACCATCTGTGGTGGTAATAGTAGCAGGAGGAGGAAGAGGAAGAAGATGAGGATGGCTCATCCAAGGATGTTGGCCAACATGATACGGCTGATATTGATATTTAGCATTACTAATTGTGGTAGTAGTACCAGGAGGAGAACGACGACGACGAAGAAGGAGATGAGGGAGAAGGAGATGTGGATCGTCCACACGAGGGCCAGAATAAGTTTCATGTCAACTCAACATGATACGACTAAGAAAATTAGTATTTAACTTATAATGGACTGACCGACCGTGAAGTGTCCTACAGAGATGCGCAGACGTATCTCAAAGAGTAAAACGTTTATAAACAGGAAGAAGAAATATTTTCAATCAAATACTCAGTCTTTGAAATTTATTGATTTTTTTAAACCTTGAGTTTACTGTCAAAACTTCTTTGAGGAGGTGTCTTGCCGTGGAGCAGTGGTTATCAATATTTTGAATACTGGCTTTTTAGAAAGACAGTCCTCACTTATAAGATTGTCACAAGAGTTATGCGCTCGATATTTCTTATTAATGTTCGATACCAACACTCCTAACACATATTTTGAAGATCGTAGATTCGCTGTTGATAGACAAGAAACACCCGGGGAGATAGAAGCAGTGGGAAGTGGGGGAGAGCAAGTGGTCTTTCTTTGAGTCAATTTATTCTTATACTTGTAAAATAATGCAATACGGAAATATTCCAAGAAAATTTTAAAATGAAATGGCCTTTTTTGAAATACAAAAATGTTCAAGTCATACATTCTATTTCCATTATTATTCGGACCATCCTCATCTTTGTTGTTTTTCATACAACGTTTCGGCCGCTGCACTCTACGGCCTTCGTATGAAAAACAACAAAGATGAGGATGGTCCCAATAATAATGGAAATAATAATAATACCTCATCTCAAAAATTCTGAGATATCATACATTCTACTGTTACACCATAGCACTAATGGCGTCACACACTTGATGACGTTTTATCATGCTCATAAATGAAAATTTACAATGAGCAATCTGTGGTTTATTAGTTCAAGCAATAAGGATTTCACTTCACTTCAAGTGATGCCAGTTATTCTATTAGCTAGCTTGTGCCCTTAAGCAGGCTATGGCATCAAGCAGCCTTGTCTGGCTTCCTATATCACTTCATCATATTTCACTTGTCTTGGTTTGCAATGTGTGAATTCTATCAATTCAACTCACGGCACACGATATCCCAAAGTGGTCACCTATCAAGATGCTGACCAGGCAGGACGTTGCTCAACTTCGATGATCCTACGAGAATCGATATATCCAACGTGATTTGGTTGTAAGCCCAAGTCATTTTATCATCAGCCTCTTTAAGTTCGTCCCAAAGATTTGCCATAACCCTCGCTCATGGGCGTTGCAGAGCCAATATTTCATCAACTTGTCCAAACCTTCACGCAAACTTACTTTTGCCGGCCACAATTTCGCAAATGATCTCTGGGGATACACGTTCTGATATCTTTTTTTCTTGTGGTAATTAGTAATCCCAAATGTATGTTATCTGAAGGACTTTCACAAAAGAACCTTCTTAGGATTGGCAACTAGCAGAGTTGTTGACATCAGTCGCTCAGCAAATGAGATAAATGGATTTTTCCTGACCGACTGTCTTTCTTAATTTGTTTGTATCGAAGTCAGTTTGTACCAATCCCATTCTCTCTCTTTCTTGCAGAGAATAAACTCCCCCTTCCTCTCTTTCTCTCCCAGAAGGAGCGCAGGTTGGAGGGAGAGTTTGTTTTTCTCTGTCCGAGTCTTTTCATATGAGTGTGTGTGTGTGTGTTTGTGTGTGTGTGTTTGTGTGTGTGTGTGTGTGTGTGTGTGTGTGTGTGTGTGTCAGTTCATATCGTTCGTAGTCAGTTCAAATCTATCTCGGTCTGTTTCTATCAAGCTATCTTTGTTAGAGAACCTCGTACCTTAGAGTTTTTGACATAACAGTTTTTCATATTTACTCTAATCATTGGAGCTGAAACATAAAACCAAACCAAGAGGCAGACCTGCGAACTGAGAACCATGCAACGAAAGAATAATGCTCGACCTCACATGGAGAGACCACAAGACGGCAAAATATATCCGGGAAAAAATAGGAGTCCGAGACATCATATAATTCATTAAAAAAAAAAAAATCAAATGGCAATGGGCTGTCCATGTTGCAAGAATGACAGACAACCGATGGACATCACGACTCACAACATGTGCAACAGAGGCTGGTAGAGTACTAGATTGAGAGACGAACTAGACGAATTCAGAGAGTGTTGGCTCCGCGACGCACTGGGGAAGGTCTATGTCCAATGACGAACATTAAAAGAAGAAGAAGAAGAAGAAGAAGAAGAAGATGATGATGATGATGATTGAATTAAGTATTGCAATATTATAATTAATTTTGATTAGTTTTTACCGTCATCCTAACTTAAGAGGTTTGACGTGTAAAATCAGCTTTAGTTTAACTACAAAGACCCTGTGGCCGAATGGTTAATGCAATCAGAATTATACTTGGACTTCCTCTGGCTAGAGGTTAGGAGTTCGATTCTCCCCATAGGAGTTATGCTTTAATCATGGCCGTAAAGTTACTATCTGATTTCGAGTTGTAATGATGTTGTAACTGAAATTTAGTGTGAAGGTAAATACTAGTCGCAATCAATAGTAACTTCGTACCCGTTGATATTTATTTTAGTGTATAGAATGCCATCCAAGAACATACTAGGAATTAACTATTGAATGTTGCCAAAGTTTTGAGCATTATGGAGTGTGAGTTGTGCATACTACGGGAACTGTGCTCAAACATAAATATTTATCTCTTTTTGTGAAGTTCACTGCCTGAAAAGGGCCTTTTAATCTCCTTCTCAGTCATATCTTGAACTTTTCTAATTCACCCCCCACTCATACATGTGTCAGATCTTCTCCTAGTGCATTTACTTCCCATGGGCACTAATCGGTTAATCTTTCGCACCATCTGTTATTTTCTTCTTGCTAAATTTCCTGCCCACCTCCACTTTTGTCATTTGAGAAATCGTCCATCTTAGTACGTATACATGAGATTGATAGATAGCTAGATCTATGAGGTAAATCCAACTATAGCACAAGGCCACAGTAATGGGACAAATAAAAAAAGAATGAAATAGCAAAGATATTTTAGTATAAGCTCACTAAATTCTGCCCTACAATAGGTGTTCATAGTTAGTTTTATAGATATTTATATCATGTAGGCATTATACGCATTGTAGATTAATTGAATTAGCAAAACCCTGATTATCTATCTGATAATTATTCGATTATTGCAATTATTTTGTATGTTATTCTCACACAATCTATCTATCAATCTATCTCGGTAGTTCTTTTCTTTTTTTATCTTTCTCCTTCATCAAGGACGTATTCTTCTCCTTTTCTGCCGATAATCTTTATCAGCCGGAAAGCGACAAGTTCCGTTTACGACAAACGAATAACGTCAGGAGGTATTTTTTTAAAGGTCACCCATCCTTGAAGTTTAGGATTTCCAGTTTCATTTGTTTTTTCAAAAAGGGGAAGAATCATTACCCCAATCCAGAACCCTACGACCACAAATAAAATGAAGAGCCAAAGATCTTTTACGATTTTTGGCAAATGTTTAGTCTCTGTTTATTTGAAATTTTCAACGAGAGGCTATGCCAACGAGTGGTTCTTAACTTGGGATGCATGCAGATCCAAGTGGTCTCTAAGACAATTTAGTTGGATGTCAGAACTTTTTTCGTTTTGTAACTGATGTATAGACTTTTCGAATGGTTTAAATTGTTCTATTTGTAATATCTTGATATAGATATGTCTTGTTTAATTTTGATATCAGATAAATTTCAACATTTCGTTATTCAAAAGCTGAATTTTCAGACTTTCATAATTTTTTTTTCAATTTTGACTTTTTTTTTAAAAGTGATTTTCCAACCATGTGTTCAAGGGGTGTGATGAATATTTTGAAATCTCGAAGTAGTGTGAACCTTCAAAAAGGTTGAGAACCACCGAATAACACAGTTCTACACTTGTTTGCCCACCAGTCAAAAGTGTTTGGACAATTTGGTTATTTGGAATATGACATTTGATTAATTTTTGAAAATATAAACGGTAAAAAAAGAGTAATTAAAAGCAATTTAAATCAGAAGTTCCGTTCGAAAATGTACCAAAAGTGTAAAGTACGAGCAAAAATAGTAGCCTTGAAGTACAAAAAAAAGAGTGTGAGTGGTTAATGTCACTCTGCTCTAATGCGCTTGGGAAAGGCATGAATCCACTTTTCCTCCCAGCTATGATTAAATAGCATAAGAGTTGGAAATCTTTAGCCCTGTAAGGCAGTTCATCATGGACGTTGAACTAGCAACCTCGTCCATAATAACTCCAAATAATGATAGGGTCTCAATGGATTATTCGAGAAATGGAGGCAAAATCATTGCCTCGTGCAGCGAGCAACGCTGAAGCAACAGTGTCTGAATCTGTACTACCTTGCCCCGTGTAGATACGTGTGTAAACATTGGTTGGCTCATTGAACTCCCGAGACACGCCAAGATCAGGCCGACCAAACAAAACATACACAAGGCAGGATCAGCTGATACCCATGACATCAGAACCTGATCGTTGGAAGAGCATCGTCCAGCTCTGAGCCGAGTTTCCCCATGTCAATAGATCCATGTAGTCTCTCTGAATGGGACTGCAGGCTTTGGGGCTCTAAGGACGTGTAGCGCGTAAAGTACCATTGGTCTCGTCGAAGAACTGCAAACATCGGTAGGAATTTGCCAAAATAACATCTGGTCTGAACACTGGAAATTTGATCCAATGTCTTGTTTCCGAACGACAGAAAAGTCAGCTAGGTCGTATCGGGTGGCAAGATCTATACCCGGTGCAGGAAGCGGGAAGAAAACAATCCCCACTGCACTTAGGCATGCTGGGGGATCAGACATGGGTTTGGGCGTTCAGTCGCTGGAACCAGACTCCCGGGGAATTTTGTAAAGACCATGAATCGCGCTGTATATATGTCGTCGAAAAATCTAATACTGTGGCACTTTGCGACCTGGTTGGATATTTCAACAGGATAATGCACCCTGAAGCAACAGATAGATAGATAGATAGATAGATAGATGTGAAAATCTATTTCAATGCTAATATTCAGAGCGAGTGAGCTTCCGACGTTAATAAAGCAGCAAGCAATATACAATCAATAATTCTGTAGCCTGACTCGTATTTATCAGCTAAAGTCATGTGTATAAACACACACACACACACACACACATATATATATATATATATATATATATATATATATATATATATATATATATATATATATATACACGGGGGTATTTAGGCAGTTAGGCAGCATTCTGTCATCAATATAAATTTGATGGAACAAAATGATAGACAAAGGTTTTTTTGGGGGGGGGGTAGTCAATTTTCCTTGTTTACCTGCAAGAGAGCGTATGTTGGAATGAAAATATTATCGGAACGTATGTACTTTATGTCACCTTATGCATGACCTCATCATAACTAAAAGCAAAAAAGACAAACGTCAACTTTCAAAGTTTTCAAAAATTGAAAAACGAATGACGTACTACACAGTTTTTCCCTGCGCTTAATAGCAGCTAGACCAGAGTTATAGTTGAAATCACAAGATCACAAATATTTGGACAAGTTATATTAGGATCCAGACACACGTCAAAAAAGTCAACTAAAAACTTGAAAAACATTCCTTGTCTATCGTCTTTAATCAAATTTGTAAGTACAGGTATGCCTTGATTTGTGCGATTAATTCGTTCGAAAGTTTTCCGTACCATTCAAAACCGCATAAGATCTTATCATAATTTGATGTGTTTTACTTCCAGCAAATACTTAATTTGTACAGCAACACCTTAACCGTATTACATAAAAATTCGTACTTATCAAACCTCTCTATTCAAGGTATTACTGCATAGTGTTTTTCGGACATGATATTGTATTTTGGAGACGGAATACAAATTCATTCAGACGTGTAACCTTGAAAAGCAGGAGAGTTATCAACTCACTATTATCCGGATTCTATTCGGCCATGTCTTATCAACAAGGAATAAAAGGATGAAATTCATTGTGGGCTTTTAACATTGCTAATACTGATGTATATGTTCTTGACGCAGAAATTCGACATCTTTCATTCTGTCTCCAAAATGCAACATTATTTACCGAATAGTCTCATGTATGAAGATGTTCTACATATGTCGGATTTTAATTTACTAGCATCAGTAACGGTTGATTTCTGAAATGTTTTATTATCTTTTTTTTTAAATTTCTCAAAACAAAAAATAAGAAAAAAAAAACGTTCATATAGATTCGAATATGTTTTCTTTGCCACTCCGATGAAAATCCGACATTTTATGTAGTACATACAGAGCTGAAAAATTACATTAAAAATTATATCTATTTTTCCCCGAAGTCCGCATAATTTATTTGTCTCTTGCCCCAACTTCAAAAGGTCCGTCCATCAATCTCTCTTACTATCATCTCGAAGAAAATCTGGTAAGAAGATCGACTCCAAAGTGAACCTAGTATTTGTCAGATTGTGGATGTCATCAGTGAGTCATGCATGACGTTATAATGAGTGAACTCCCTCCAATGCCGCATTCATCATTTGGTAAATATGAATATGTCCGTTCAGGTGTCACAATATCCTATTATTGCTCTCTTTCTCTCTTACGCTCCCTCATGCTGTTGCTCCCCTCTTCGACATCTTATCTGCACACACACACACACACATATATATATATATATATATATATATATATATATATATATATATATATATATGTGTGTGTGTGTGTGTGTGTGTGTGCGAGTATTGTACGTAAACAAGAAAAGCTAACTAAAAAACATTAACAAGAAATGTTAATTAGAAATTGTATTTTTTGAATTCCTTGTCTACAAGTTTCAATCAAACTTGTTTTAATAAAGATATACTGCCAAAATAAACATTAGGTATATATGTATGTTAATGTATATAAATACTCCAAAGCTGCTATTCCATCGTGAACAACCGACGAGCCACTGAAAAAATTCACTTGTAGATCTATTTCTTTGTGTAAAACATATAAACATTCGCCAACATAGAAATTATTTTTCTGATTTTTTTCTCTTTTGATTAATTTGTATACTTTTCTTTTTAAATTGAATCATATATTTTTCTAAGAAAAATATTAATATTGATATTATTTTTTTTTAATTTGGTGGACAACCGACTAGAGAAGCGCACATGTGGTTAGATGGATAAATACCCCAACAAGTGAGTGGATTTGAATAGAATATATATATATATATATACATATATATATATATATATATATATATATATATATATATATATATGGATTTGTGTAGAATATATATATATGCATTCTACTCAAATCCACTCACACATACATATATCTATGTATGTATTTATATGTATATATGTATATATATATATATATATATATATATATATATATATATATATATATATATATATATATATATATATATATGCGTGTGCGTGTGCGTGTGTGTGTGCGCGTGTGTGTTAGTTAATCCCTGTGAAAATCACGGAAATACGTCTTTGATTTTCTATGAGATTACTTTTTGAGAACTAGTTCCTTCTTTACGTGCATAGATCTAGACATACATTCTCTTGAAAGTAAACATGTGATGTTAACTAGAGGAAATAAAAAAAACATTATTTATCTATCGTCTTTAATCAAACATATATTTGTGTGTATGTGTGTGTGTGTGCAAGATATTCGAAATGGATGGATACTTTACGGATGGACAATATATATATATATATATATATATATATATATATATATATATATATATATGTATATATATATATATGTGTGTGTGTGTGTGCATGTGTGTGTGTGTGTGTGTGCACGTGCTAGGTAAGGTTGCGTGAGTGTAATTTCGCTTACGCACAGTGTTCGTAGGCCTGCACGGATTGTTTATTTAATCTATATTTTTTAAATTTATTTTCGAAACATTAGACAGACTAACACCGCTTGTATGGATAGGGGTATGATAGCATGAGGGGTGTACCTCAAGCAGAATATCCAACAATGAACCCAAGAGCAGAAAATAAAAAATAAAAATAAACGAATGCTCGTATCTTATGCATGATAAACATGAGATAAGATGCCGTATGTTTTGCATATAGTGTTCCGGCTCGGGTGAGCTGTGTATAAAAACCCTCCAACGTCTTACCAAAAGGCAGATCCCACTTGTTTGTCTCAAATAAGACGTTAACTTCCAACCCTAACCGTACTGAGAGAGTGAGAGAGAGAGAGAGAGAGAGAGAGAGAGAGAGAGAGAGAGAGAGTTGGAAAGAAAATGTTAACATTGTAAAGAGTTTAGTCAATAACGGCGAATTCTTTTAAATGTTACGAATTTTCCCCTCCCTCACCCCCTCTCTATTTACCAAGCCCTAAATATATTCTGACCACGTCGAGCACCCCTCTCTTTCTCTCTCTATCTGTCTATCTTTCTATCTATCTCCACCCAGACGCAAATTTATTCTTGGCGAAGATGTACAAGGTGCCACAAAAGTGAGAACCGATTTGTCCCAAAATCACGATCGCATTGTTCGAGACTGGCTTGATTTGAAGGTCGCTGGCTCGGATGACATGTGGCTATCGAATGTTCGTCAAATCACCTGACTTGATTGCTTTTTCTGTTTAGGGGGAGTCCTAAAGAACACGGTGTGAGGGCACAAAATACAAGAAACCAGAATAGAAAGAAAAAGTTATCGACGTTCAACTTGATCAGAATGCGTGAAAATCAGTCGCTTATCGACTGAATTGAATCTTGTACGTAGAGCATTGCACATGTCTGTTTATTGAATTGATAGAATTATTTCGGGACAAATCGGACGTTACTTTCAGGACTACATCTGGTCTTTTGGTCGAGATTGGATGGTCCATTTGGATTCTAAAGCCCCTGAGAATTTTACTTTTTATTCTGGACAATGAATAAGCGGTGAATGCCGGAGATGAAACTAACAAAATGAAAGCCTCGGTGTCCGATTGTAACAATCTAATCTCTAGCTATCCTACGTTGACCGGAAAACAACTCTTTCTTGTATCTTAAATCCTACTTTCCGGTTTCATCAATTTGGGAAAAAACCACTAGCTGGTATTGTCCACCCTGAAACTTCTCAGTTTCACGACCTTTGACCCTTCTGCAATTGTGCCGACGAATTCGCAAAATATATCCGGGTTTCTATTCTCCGCGAGAAGAATTAGGTTTTCGTGTGTGAGGAGTGGATGGTAATATCGGTGGAGAAGGGATTGGCTGAGAATCACAAATTACGTTTGTGGAAAAAACAAGAAAATAGGGAGAGTAAATTTACAGATGGAAACAAAATATTTTAGGTAATATAAATGTATAACTTAAACACACACGTACGCGTGTATATAATAATTCAGTTCCTAAAACTGTCCTTCTTTATTCACATTGTCGGATACTAATATCCATTACTTATCATTCTATTGATATAAGAACAACGATATATATATAGAAATGCTTAAATACCCGTACTTCTGAGACTAACAGAGCTTTAACAGAACCGGGCAGCAATAGGAGAAATGGAGGAATAAATTGAATCTTGTTATTTCGTCCTCTGTCTTTTGGGGTCTCGGTAGCCCAATCGGTTAGGACAGACCTAGGCTACATAGATGCTCCCATGGTAATGGGTGCTGGTTTAAATCCCACCTTGGGCTCATTTCTTTATTTTCCGATCATCGCCATTGTTACGCTCACTCCCGTAAATAATTCGGTTCAAGTAGAATTCAGACCCTAAAACTGTCTTTCTTCACACACACGCACGCACGCACGCACGCACTTACACACACACACACACACACACACACACACATATATATATATATATATATATATATATATATATATATGCGACTCTGCTCTACCGACTGAACTAAGAGTGGCTTCGGTAAGCAGAAGTTCGAAATAGCGCACTTCAAACCATCTATCACTTTACTTGGCGGTCGTGGGCATAAATATTTACATATATGAGTTCCCATCTTGCTGACAATATGTATATATTAATATATTATTACATTGGACAGGTTATTTCCAACAGATTGTGATCCTTGTAGAGGCAATTTATTTGGAAACGCATTTCGTCCAGCACCGAAATTAACCGATTCGAATAGCCAACCACGTAAATGGATATATATATATATATATATATATATATATATATATATATATATATATATATATATATATATATATATATATATGCACTGAATAGTCGTGTGCTGAATTGACGGTGCTGATTTGTTGGCAGTCCTGTGAGAAACTTCCACGTCAGCGATAGAATACCCACACTGATACGAAACGATACAGTGCAATCTTAACCCCGACATTACAGGCATACCCGGAGTAGGTGCAACAGCCCATAGAATTACGTGTAAAGAGTCTATGGTCAAACACTCTGGAGTGGTCTATAGTCAAACCCTTCACTCGTGCGTGAGTGTGCACGCGTGCGTGTGTGAATAACATGATTACTTCCATGTGTATTGAATGTATTAACGTTTTAGTATTCGTGACTTGCATATATGTCGTGAAAAATCTCCAGGAATCCTGCAGATTTTGATTACTGTTTGTACCCATTGAGTTTCCTAACCAGTACTAACTGATGTCTTTCACTTGATATCAAGTGACAGCAAGTTTCCCCATCACTCATAAAAAAAAGAAAGGCCATGGATTTAATGACGTTAAACATGTAATTCATTGAAAGTTTTGTTGTTGTTGTTGTTGTGGTTATTGTTGTTGGTGTATTTATATTCACGAAGCTTAACTTAGTCCGGCACCAAGCCACAAGTGTGGAGCACCCAGTGAGAATCGAAATCACTGCACAGTAAAAATGATTTACTCAAATAGCTCACTGATCATTGCCTTACGACGACATACCCTGCATATAAGCATAAGCGTATGAGATTAGCCTAGTCAGGCACAAGGCAACAAGTGCTGAGCGTCCTGTGAGGATCGCACTCATTACAGAATGGAAATGAACTACCGTACTTGCTCGTTAATCATCACCCTACAGCGAAACGTATTTACTAAGCTTTCTGGCACAAGGTGGGGATCGAAGTTACCACAGTAGAAAATGGGCTACGAAACTACCTTGTGAACAATTACTCCACGGCGAGACACCTGGGGGATTTTGAAAATGATCTTAAATATATCACTTCTCTTGGGCTATCAAACAAAGTAAATAATAATTTCTTGCGCTCAGCTTGATATTTATTGATATCTTCGAACCACTGGTCAATACTGAATACGGCAGCAAGCGATGTACAAACTATCTACAATTGTGATGGTCTGTAACAGCGACCCCAGGGCAAGGCACTAGACATAGGTTGATTTAAACATGACTTGTTCGAGTAGACCGTCGGAGAACCATGGTTAGTGTTCCAATCTCGCTGTTTGAACTTACTCTCGCACAAACCACCCGGATGAGAAACCTACGAGTCGAACTTGTTACAATAGTAATGATTAGCGAGATTGGTTTTATAACCATTACTCTATGGCTTATGTTTGGTAGCAATTGTTGAGCAACCGTAGCCAGCAAAGATGGCAAAGGGTTCTATCCATTTTCATATGTGTGTGTGTTTGTTTGTTTGTGAGTGTGGTCGTGCGTTTGTTTATGTGTTTGTGTGTTCCAGCACTCATGGCCATACTGTTTTGACCATTGGCATCAGTACTCTAAGAGACACTTTCAAAAACCATCTTTTAAAAAAAATTTGGCATTTTTTTCAAATTTTGGGGGCCCTATTTTGATGTGTTTATTAATAACATCTACATTCTCTAGGTGTTACTAGATGTTTTTTTTACTCAACTATAGACGTTTCGAGTGGAATGTCATAAATGACAGTGATGTCATAAATAGAATTCATTCTGACCATATTTATTCTTCGATGAAATTTAGACGCTACGATTGTTCAATTATTATGGCGAGTCTTCATTATTGTCAAACTCTAGTTTAAGTTAGAGATGACATTATCTCCCTCCTGGAAGAGAACAATCCTCACCAAATTTAGGGGAGCAGACTCTTCATTGTTTGTTTATCCTGTCAAGTTGAACCAAACAGATTTATAAAATTAGCTACCGTGATTCGAAAGCACGACCAAATGTTTACCAACTGAGCCAAACTGAAAAGCCTAACAATAAAAGAATTTATTTATTACATATAAAGTACACAAGTTTCAGTTTTCATTTTCAGAGAGTGGAGTTCCACCCTGCAGCAGTCAGGCTTGTTATTATTGATATGGCTGTTACTATTTTATGCTAAGAGGTGATATTTTACTGCCCTACTGTTACCAACGGAAACGGTAATGTCTATCTTGCTACTGCTAATAATGCTACTTAGTTTTGGACTAGAATTACGGTTGTTATTGTTTTCTTTGTTATGGGAGATGCACTGAGGCTCTCTTTGGACACTTGCTTTCCCACACGGACAGGCAAAACTGAGGGTTGCCAAAAGTTCCCTGAAGAATGGTAATTGTGAAAGGTAAGTAGTTATCCAATGTCATGTTATGTACTTTTGAAAAGACGGGGGGGGTGGAGAAGAAAGAAAGGAAAGACGATGCTCTAAAACAAAGAATACAGGGGGAAAAGAAAGAAATACGTTATAGAAAACGTACATCAAGGAAGAAAGAAACAAACAAACAAACAAACAAACAACAAAAAAACGGAAGCTATAAGAGAAAAAGGAAAGAAAGAAAAATGGAAACAAAGAAAGGAAAAACGAGAAAGAAATGGAAGAATAAAGAGAAAGAAAGCTAAGAATTAAAAAAAAGAAAAAAAAAGAAAGTGGTAAAAAGAAAGAAAGAAAGAAAGAAAGAAAGAAAGAAAGAAAGAAAGAAAGAACGGAATAACAAACCGGAAATGGAAAAAAAATGTCAATACAATACTATTTTAACCTGAATCAAATACAATGGCCATGCGACTGAATTTGAATGTCACTCTTGTTAAACGGTGAGAAATCCGAGTTCTTGACGAAAATCTTGAGAGCTCTATGGGTTGATCAAATGACATGTATCCTCTCTCATAAATGCTTTGGTAACATGAATTGAGTAGGGTAAGATGGGGTCAGAATTATTAATACATTAGTGTTCCACTTGAAAATCCTAAACCTGACTACCATAGAGTTAATTCCAGGATGTGTTAGAGACAATAATTAATCCCAGGCTCCATTGAAACAATGTCGACGACTGAACTGTGAGAAACTACACGTCCAGTGAAATACAGGTCTCTTGTGAACCAATTGACCAGTAATTCTGAAAGTGGGGTACAAGCCCCACAAAGGAGCAATTTAAAATTTTGGATTTGGGGTGAAGAGCAAAAAGCTTAGGCCTAATTGATTAATTCTAATTATAAAATACTATCAATGAATTTTTCATACTATAGATTACATAGTAACTAATTTAATCCATCAACTCTGTGATGTATCGAAGCGATGAGGCAATTGTGTTGTTACTAAATTTCCCGTGTATATGTGTGCGCGGATGGGAGAGAGATCTAAGAAGCCTTGCTTGCTTTGAAGAACAAAGATAATTGGGGTAAAATTATTGCGGTGAATCTTTCAGATGGGTGGGGTCAGTAATCTCCAAACAATCAACATTTGAAATCCTGGATCCTACCTTGAATTGAAGATCGACTTTTGGCAACTCTTCAATTACCAAGCAGGTTGTTTTCTCTTGTAGGCTTTTTTCTAAATATTTTTTTTTTTATTATTATCATTTGATGAGGTGTTATCCACTGAACCACCGTAGCCATCAAAGATGGTGAAGTGTCCAAATATGTGCTTGTGTTTTTGCATTAATGCATCGGTGTTTGTTTGTTCCTGCATTCCTGGCCATGCCATTTTATCTATAGACTTGAAAATCGATATCAGTACTCCACTTCTAAATTTTTTTTTTCATTTTTTTAGAAAAGAAACATTTTTTTACGTTTATTAATTTGGTAATGTGTTCCAGCGCTCATGGTCATACCGTTTTGTCTTCAGACTTGAAAATCGATATCAGTACTAATTATTTTCCAACTTTTGAAAAAAGAGCTTTTTTGACCTTTTAGGCCTAATTCTGACGGGTTTGTTTATAACATCTGGATTCCCCAGAATCTAGATGTTTGTAGATGCTGTTTTACTCTATTTTAGAGATAGGCCAGTGATGTCATGAATAGAATTCATTCTGACCATATTTATTCTACCATGTAACTTTTTTTACATGACTTCAAATTTTGACGGGATACTTGTTAAATTATTAATTGGCCAGTCATTATTACTTAATGATTTTTATGACTACTTTTTACCTTCATCTCAATTTATTACTTGCTTCTTATAGCAACATTTGCTCAGACCGATTTCCCTACGGTAATGAGTAAGCAGCGTTGATCTGAAAATAAAGAATAAGCCTTTGCTGAGATTCGAACTCTATCCTCACCGGGAAGCACCGTACAGCTTGGCCTGCTCTAACAATCAAGCTACCAAGTCTCAATTGAATGACAGATGTTTAAATAACGCCCTTAAAACTATCCTTTTTTTTCTGATGGCAGTCATGTTTGATTAGATTTTGGTAGTTTTAGTATTTCAATGCATTTTTATGACATGAAGTAATACAGATCATTATTATTATATTTGATGACTACTTTTTACCTTCATATTCGGGCTAAACAGTGTTTCCCATTAGGGATGTGAGTTCGAATCCCTCCTAAAGCATGTTCATTATTTTCCTTTCAACGCTATTCACTCACTGCCGGAGGGAAATCTGCTTGAGCTAAAGTTGTGACCAAAAGTGACTGATATAATGAGATCAAGATGAAAAGTAGTGATAAATCTTTTGAATAAGAACAATTTTTTGTTGTTGCGATTCTTATCCTTTCTTCCTTCCCTCTCCTTTATTAACCCTTTTTTCTTGTTTTTCCTTTTATTCTTCCTTTTATTTTCTTCCGTTGACTTCCTTTCTCATTGTTATTCTTTCTCTCTTTTTTGTTGTTACCATCTCTCTCTCTCTCCCTATCTATTTATTTATTCATATCTCTCTTAATTTTTCGTTTAACTTTCATTCTGTTTTTATTTCCCTTTTCATCCTCTCTTTCTGTTCTCCTCTGTCTCTTTCTGCATATACTTTCTTTTCGCCTTCCTTCCTTCCTTCCTTCCTACCCACCTTGCCTCTTTCCTTCCCACATTCCTTCCTTCTTTCCCTTCTTCTTTTCTTTCTTCCTTTCTTTCTATGATTATCTCCTCTTCTGATTCTTCCTTTTCCACCTTTTCTTGTGTGTCTCTCTCTTCTTCTTGTTAATTTTCGAAAGGTGTTCTCCCCCCCCCCTCCATTCTTCGCTTTATCTCTTCTGTTCCTCCTTACCAATTGCCTTCGTGGGGGAAAATCTTTCAGGTCAAAATTTATTTGACATCATCCTGAGATAACGTCGCCAGTTTCCGATAAGATATCATTGTGATATATCCCGCGAGCTCGAATCTCACCGGGTGATGACATTGTCGAGACAGGCCAGCTGTTAAATGCTCAAGATCCACGCCTCTTTTTTATCCTACCCCAATCCGTACCGCACCCACCCTGACATCACACCTGACCATCTCTGATCCCGCCCTTCACCATTTCACTATTGAAATAAAGATATATTCCACATAACATTAAGCAAAAGGTGTGGAGTAAGTCATGTCCGTGACTGAGTTTGTTTGGAGAGGAGGTATTGTTTTTGTGTGCTCAAATAAATAAGGTGGAAGAGGGAGGATGCGCGCGCATCTGCGTTCAGTAGAAGGTAATTTGTCCGGTCATTCGGTAGGCCTAACTCCTCTTGTCCATCTTTTTTTTTTATTAGGTTACCGCTTTTTTTGTCATTTTTTCCTTTTCCTTTCTTTTCTCTCTTTCTTTCTTTCTTTCTTTCTTTCTTTCTTTACTCTCCCACTCTCTCTCTCAAATCTTTTTTCTCATCTGTCGAATTCTTTCCTCTTCCTTTCTTTCATTTTCTCTGTTCGTTAACCTCTTATTTCTGATTTGATACATTCACTTACTTTCATTCTTTCTTTCTTTCTTCCTTTCTTCCTTTCTTCCTTCCTTTCTTTCTTTCTTCCTTTCTTTCTTTCTTTCTTTCTTTCTTTCTTTCTCTCACCTTTTCTCTGCTTATTTGTCTATTTATAACTTTCGTTTATTTTGTTCCTTTCTTTCTTTCTTTTTTTCTTTTCTTACACATTATTTCTCCGCCTGTTCTCTCTAATTTTTCCGTTTCCTTTTCCTACTCTCTCTCCCTCTCTCTCTCTCTCACTCACTCTCTCTCTCTCTCTCTCTCTCTCTCTCTCTCTCTATATATATATATATATATATATATATATATATATATATATATTATTTCTTTCACATCTTATTACTCTTTTTCCATAGCTGAAAACGTCTTCTATTCTTGTTTTAAACCTTCGGTTGATGAATATTTTCCATTCAGATAATACATCCAAAGAAGGCCGTTGAATTAATCGACCGAAACGTCGTGCTAACAACATAAGTAACAAGGTGTTAACCACCATTTTTATTTTCCCTTTTCAATCTTACACTTGAAAAAAAGACTAAGTGAGATCACTGAAGTTAAGCTATATCCAGCTTGGTCATTGCCCAGCTGACTAACCATTTGGAAATACCAAGCGCCGTAAACAGCAACCAGATTTTTCTGCGGTTGTCTCTGTCAAGCTGTGGCCGAATAAGACTAATTCTTGCTAAGGGACTGTGTAGCGTCATCATTTTGGTACTACCTCACATTTCAATCATGGAGACCGCAAATTACATGCTCTCTTAATGTTAAAATGTGTCACAATCGTATCGAGTTTTGACTAGAATTTTTACATGCTTTTAAAACATTTCATTCATTTCTCCATTTTTCTTTTGGAGTTGGAAACTCCTCTGTCATTTAAAATCATATATTTTTTCATTTATTAAAACAGAATATTTTTTGTGAAATTCTCCATTCATCACTTGTTCTTTGGAATAAAGAATTGCTTTAAGAATTTTGTCTCTTCAATCATTATTAAGTAAATATATGAGAGAATCAGGTGTCTTTTTACCTCGCTTTAATCAGATCACTTGGACACTATCCTAATAAAGATCTGTTGTGATTTTCTTGCCTCATTCTAAGGGCTCATGATAGACAAAACTTCCATAATCCACTGACTGCTCACCAAGGACTTGGTGTCTTTGATTCTCATTCAGAATCCCAAATCCTTTCAACAAGGAAGAAAGAATTGAGCTATTATCATTGTTAATAATGATGTTCTTGACTGATAGATTTAATTTTTGTTACATTTGAACAGGTTTTTATTCTATCACCAAAAATACGCCATTACTGCCCAAACAATCTTCTATCAAATAAATAAAAAAAACTGTCTCTATTTGCCCCCACCTTAAACATTGGCGCAGCTCAATCGAGGATGTCTCTTTTTTAAAATGTAACTATAATGCTAAACTGAAATCTGACATAAGTACATATGAACACTAGCTGAAAACTGGCCTATTGTATGATAAATAAGTATAGAAAGTAGAAAAAGGATAAAGTATAAATTGAAAGGTTAATCAAATAGGTATAAGTTTCTAAGCAAGTAAATATTTATTATACTGAACTAAATCTGACGTAGGGTCTCAAAAGTAGGATCCTAATTAGGAATCGAACTTACAACATTAGCGCTGTTATAGCAAGATTGAACGCGAATAATCTGACAGACTAAACGGGGAGACATATGTTAAAGGAAGGAGGAAAAAATAAACGTAGAAAAGAAGGAAGAAAGAAAGAAAGGCGGAGACGAATGAACCAAGAGGAGACAGGAAGGAGAATTCAAGAAAGAATAAAGTAGAATAAATATCAATTGAAGCGAAGAAGGAAGAATGAAAGGAGGAAAGAAAGGAAGAAAGATTGACAAGTAACATTTCTAAAACTAGAAATGTGTCCTATCTGACCAATAAATCAGCTGTAGGGAAAGGAAGAAGCCAATGAAATAATGAAGATGTGAAGTTGAAGATGAAAGAGATAAAAAAGGGACCAGAAGTTCAACGATGTCCACCATCCGAGGTAGTAGGAGTAGTAGAAGGAGAAAGGGGAAGATGACAAGTAATCTTTGTCAACTGATTCTCATGCTTATTGAATATTTCGATATGGAAATATTCTGCAAGTACTATTTTCAATAATAATCGTGAATAGCTATTTTTGGCGTTCTGGGGCCATTCTTGGCCGTTTTAAGTACAAAATTTCTATTATGACATTACTAGCATCGATAAAAAAATAACCAGAAAGTGATCTTTTAGAGTCATCAAACCTTGATGAAGTCACCCGTTTTGACAGCATAAACCTCTCCCTTTCTATTTCTGTTGTTTGTTTCTGTCGTTTAATGTAAGTGGAACCGACCGACCGAAAAGCGTCTAATAGAGATGTGTGGACGTATTTAAAAAGTCGGGGAAAAGTGAGTGGGAGAATAAGTAATGTGAAAAGACTGGAACCTTGGAACAAAATTGTTTTTGAATAGTAGAAAAAAAAGAAGAGCATCAAACCAAGGAGATTAGATCAGAAATCATTTTAAAATTGCTTTGCTTACCGCATCGTTGAGACGGAGAGTCTGAATGAATTGCATCTTTTGAGAAAAAAGACAGCTGCCATCGTTATTCAGGGACAAGAGCAAAAGGTGGGTCCCATGGGTCAGCAGGGCCGGCTGTCTCCCTGACTCCTTCAACTCTATGCGTGTCACTTGGGCAAAGAGCCGGCGTTAATCGCATTCAGGGATCTTGAGGCCTTTTTTTTTCTTTGAAAAAATGGTTGAGTTTGTTTATTTGCTACTAGGTGGACAAGGACAGGAATTGATTGCGTAGAGCGCATAGTTATAAGAATGTACAATATGATCATATATATATATATACATATATGAAAACTCCATCACATTTCCAGAGACCCATACCGCTCAGTCTTGCAGTATATAGATTATAGGCTAGACTATTTCTAAAAATGTACGTATTCAAAGCGCCGACGGCAAATCGTATAAATGCATAGCAAACAGAGTTGTTGAAAGTATTGAAGGGTGCTAAATCCGAATTTGAATGCCCAGCTAAAAAATGACTGAAATGCCTCTAAATTGAGAAAATCAGGATGACCACCGTTCTGAAAATGTACTGATTCGAAGTGCTTTTAAGGGCATTGGGACCTGATGCATCGAAGTCTGCTCAATTCCCAGTTTGGAAATGTCCTGCAATGCCTGATAACTGAGAAAAAATGTATTTATGTTCATATTTTCTTTTGACTGAACGAGGTAGAAACTTGAATGAATTGTACGTATGTAGGTTTTCAAGTATACGGAACCCATTTTCATCGTTTTGTTTTTTTAGATAAGTTGTGCAGAAGCTGCTTGAATTTTATTACTTTGTGAAAATTGCTGCCTTCAGTGATGAATATTTTGTCAACCAAATAAGATCCAGAGACAGGTTTATCATAGGTATCCAAGAATGTACTTACTTTATAGCTTGCTTGTTTGTTTTTTTAGGGGGGGGTGGAGGAGGGGTGTAAAGTTAACAATACTGGTTCACTTATAGGTTAAGTCTTTTTTGAATATGTGTATAAAAGAAATTTGATCTTGTATTAGCCATTTAAAAGAATAAGGCGAACACATTTGCCTCTTTGTACGAAGTTGTGAAACTTTGCAAGGATAACGAGGGCCTTCAACAGCTTACAGAACATGGAGCGACCTAAACCTATAAAATACCCTCTAACATGGACATCTTTGGCAACGATTAGTAGTAATATACACTCTACCAACGAGTCTGTGTCAGTATCCATACTGACACGAGAAGTCCAATCCTCTGCAACTATTACACTCAATGGGCCCCGCTGTCTGATGATTGATGGTGAAGCACTCGTTATGGCGTTTGGAAAGCCGCCTAATATAAGAACATTTGGAGACTATGCCAATACATTTGCTTACAAAGATGGAAACTAAGTACAAGAGTAATGATGTTGCCTTCAACTCGTATCAAGACAAAACAGGCACAAGGAACAAGGAAATACATGCAGCACCATCGACCAATACGTCGTGAATAAAAGAATGTTCCTCTTCCATAAAACTGGTTTAGCTTCATGTCACTTGGCGAAAGTAAAGCAGATCATACTGTACTACTTTCTAATTGTTTGATTGAACACAGCAAATCAGATAAACCAGTCGTTGTAGTTACAGAGGGGTTTGAAGCAACTGCTATCCATTTATCTGCTACAGATGTTGTGGTCTCCTTCTCCTGAACATGAAGAAGCTGATAACTGACTGATTTTCACTGCATCTGTGTTCACATAGAAACAATAGTTATACCAGGGTATGATGCAAATGTGCTTCTTCTACTTCTGGTGCACTGTGACGGAATGGGATATACATATCTTTACATGAAAGCTGGGACGTCGGAGTAATTCCCAGTACATGAAATTCGTAGGTTGCTTCATAATGATCAACTGGATACACTACTAGCCTTAGATGCCGTCACTGGCTGCGATAATGTGTCTGAGTTCAGTGGCCACAGTTAGAAAATAGCATTGGAGGTGTTCCAAAAACATCACATTGTTCTTACTGACATTGACAGACATCTTTTCACAGAAAACTCAGTGAAATCAATAACAAAAAGTCATCTGCAAGATATACCGTGTACCAGAGGTTGATTCATGTAACAAAGCACGAAGAAATTTGTTTCGTGAAGGTCATGCACAAGAGACTCAGATCTTCCTCCGGTGACGGAAATGGGATGAATGCATTTCACTTACACGGTCAGTTACTGCCATAGCCATTACCGCTCTGCCACCTATGCCAAAAGTGTCCCGGGAGATCATTTCATGTTGTTGCATAAAGAGATGCCCCAGCCAACGCTGCAGCAACAGGAAATTTCGCATGGAATGCACCGAAGTGTGTAACCACAGGAAGCTTGGCAATAACTATCGGAACCCTCATGATGGTAAGTTCGTACCGGCACTTATTAAGAATTCTAACAAAAACCGACAACACCAGACGAATATTGATAGATAAGCCGCTGCTACGACCTGATAATGCAGACAAGTATGAACTAATAATAGCCAGGATAGGAAGGTATTTCGGAAAGATGGCAACAAATATACGAGGACTTAGCATCAGCCAATGACATGGAGTCGGCGTTATCCACTGACATGAACTTTGCTTTGAACAATGACTTGGACTCTGCCTAGATGTGCAGCCAGGTCTTTTTCTATAAATATGTTTCAATAGCTTTTTATTCAAGAACTGAATACGGCCCTATATTCCAAGTGTATGAAACTGCCTATCTATGATCACTAGGATAAATATCCCTATTCTCTAAGCTTAGATACAATGGCTTTAAGATGACACAATATTGTCGCTGCTAAAGCCCCCAAGTTTCCAGGGAATGCTCGAACCGTTGTTGATGGGTCATTGGCCACCGTTGTCGATAATGCTTCATCGTTAAGAATAGGTTTAGGCCTTCATTAGGGTTTATTAGTGTTATCCATATTTTTATACCCAAATCTATTGGACCATTGCTGAACGGTTAAAACTAGTTGTTTTCACTTCAAATCCTTTGATGACGTTATCAGCAGCTTGTCATAACTTGAAAATCTGTCCAACCTTTTCAGTGAATAACATTGCAATTAAAACCGTCCAAAATAGTGCATTATATCAGTGCAATGGATCTGCATTCAAAATGCAATTACATACGTAAATATTCAATATTTAGTATAATTCCCTATGATGAAAGAAAACGACACATAAACACACACGCATACACACACATTTTGTAATGCTGATAATGCTGAAAAATAACGAATATTCAATTGTTTTATATATATATATATATATAGTTCCAAGCACCCATGACCATGTGTCACGTAAGTCACTTTAGTCTAATCTGTTATTTTTACGTATTGTCTTATAACTATTACAATATATAATATAATAATATAATTCTTGCTGTATGTAATTTAACTTTATTTGTATTTGTTTTCGTAACTTTCTGTATCAAGCTAAGCTAAATATCCATCAGTCCAGAAAATATCGTATAATCTTGAATATAAGATGTTTTTTTTTACAAAAAATGTCCCCAAATCAGTAGTTCGACTTATACACGAAAATACCCGATGTTTTAACCAAATTCATTGCCACGATTTTGCATTAAATACTGAGTAGGTTGTATACGGTTAGAGTTGTGTAGTATCAATTTAGAATTATTTTTATCCGGTAGACTCGTCATCACTGACCACTTTTACGACCAGACAATGACAATCGATATGCTGAAGACGAAACCAGTGCATGTTTTGGGCCTAGCTGGCCAAGTGCTATAAACGATGTATTTAAAAAAAGGGGATATCACTCAACACAACGTTATGACGAAAAATCGGACTCGGTTTATATTCAAGAAACTTGATTTTCTAAATGTTCATACTCAATTCTGAACTCGTCTCATGCTCACAGTCAACTTATATTCAATAGTATACGGTTATCAATTTTTAGCCATTTTAAACGTCTTGATGAGTGTTTGCGCAGCTTTGATGTAACGTTGAAACCAATCAGAGTAGAGCTCACAGTGTAGGCATCAGCAGACACTTTCCCTTGGAGTTACTCTGTCGACAGCGAGACGCCTTTGGATGAGCCTTTGTAGAGTGTGGCCACTGCATTCACCAGGACCAAAGATTTTTGTTTTTCACGTCTCGTGCAGGGATTTTCGGTAAAACATCGCATCCTCCCTGTCACTTTACAATCCAGATTTGACTCACTGCGACTCGTGGCTTTTCGCTTCTGAAAGGAAGATGTCAGACGGTGTACAATTATAAAGATAATGGGAAAACACAGCCGATGGTGACCCCGAAAGAGGACTGTGCTGGCTGATTTGAAAAGTTGAATTGATGCTTGGATGAGTGTGTGAGGCTCCAAGGTATTTTGAAGAGACCAAAAAGCAGTTGCCCAAGGTAGTGTATTTTTCATTAAGGCACATTTTTTTCCAAGTTCTGTCTCGAGAGGCAAACACTTCATCAGTTGCTAACTAACGTTACAGCGCCATACAAATGATATAAACCGTCTGACACGTCGGGGTAATAAAGATAAGGACATTAAAGTTCTAAAAATTGAGATTCGTCTTATATGCCGGCTAATGCGGTGAATGGCTGGATATTTTCTGAACAGGTTTCGTACATTCATACGGTTTGTTCTGAAAAAATACGCACAATGAAATCTTTGATTATCTTTTAATTACATAGAGATTTTGAACTGAAATTTTAACTGTAGAAACTACATATGTGCTAGAACTTCAACAAAATTTGCCTTTTTACGCCTTAGTTGTGTGACCACGCGAACAATTAGGAAAGGCTTCCAAGATCCGGTTACTGAATAAGCAGCAACCCGTGCAAGCTAATTCGTCTTACGCACATCACATCCAATCATCAGATGGAAAAATCAAATTGTTCGTATGGTCATACAAGTGGAGCGTAAGAATTCAAATTTTGTGGAAAAGTTTTAGCGCACCTGAAGTTTCTTCTGTTGAAATCTCAATGCAATAAACAGTTATTCAAAATTTCCATTTTTTGTATATTCTTACAGAACACACAGTATCATATACAACTGTTTATCTTTTTTGATAGGCACATCCTTAATGCCAGAAAAGACCTTAAAGAATCATATCCAGCTTTTGTTAAGGATGTCGGCGCCGGTAACTACTCTGACAATGACTACTTTATGGCTGACTATGATAATTATCGGCGGGATATAGGATTGAGAGCCGTAGAACACAATACTTTTTAAGGTTAAGACTTGTTTTTTAATGACTAAGTTCTCCTGACAGAAAACTATTTTTCTTTTAAATTTAGTTGCTTTCATTCTATTAGACCCATGGTTCCCAACTGGAGGTAATCAGTCAAAGGGTTGAATAAGGCTATTAGGTAAAAATAAAAGTTTTGGTGTATATTTTTGACTTAAGGAGAATGTGGATATGTGAGGCAAGATGGGGAGGGTGGGGAAGTTTTTAAACTTTTGATTGTCCGGTGACCTTTTTTGTGACCATGTCCCAGGTTCTCACACTAGATGGCAGTATTACATCCTGCTTAATGGTAGCCAGTATTAAGTCCTTTTCAAATAGTGCTATAGAAGGGAAATTAATTTTTTTTTAATTTGTCAAAAGGTCCCATGGGACCCATGGTGGAAGCACTCTAGACCATCACTAAAGGAGCATTGAACTAACGTCAAAAAGTAAAAGAAAACACGAATTCTGGTTCTGATGCCTTTGAAATATATTCAAACTTGCTGACTGGAGTTCACAGAATTTAACTAGTTTCAATAAGTATTATATTGACTATATAATTCTTGTTCAGTCTGGTAATCAGAATTGGTTGTCGCACTTCCATAAAAACTAGGGCCTACTCAGAATTACTCTGTTAACCTAATGGCGGTTGAATGCTGTTAAGTCAACAGGAAAATGCAGAATTGACTTCGCACATTTGATACCTCCAACTGTGATGGGTGGGTGCAGGCACATGATAACATTCTCTTTGTGAATGTTAGAAATGTCGGTGTTGGGGTGGGGGCCAAATTTACAGCGGATTTTTCTGAATTGCCTTAAATAATTAACAATAAACTCCTTATCTACCCTGGTCAATTACTTAAGCTACAGTGAAATTGTTTGGCAGAGTTCTCAGCAACTGATTTTACCAGAGCATAGTCTCCAATATCTGGCACGTTATGTTCATCAAGATCAAGTCATAGACACATATCTGCAATATTTTCAGCATCAGAGTTGTCATTGCCTTGAAAGATGTTTTCATTTTCCAGGTGAGTATTATCAGCATATGTGATCTCTCATCTTGGATAACTTCATTGCTCTTTTCCTCTTGGTCTTCACTTCTTGTTTGACTTTTCAATTGTCAGCCCGAGAAAATGTTGCTTCTCAGATGTGCAGCAATTCTGAATCGGATCAGTGTTGTCTTGGGGTTTCAAGAGATCTTTCGAAACATGTCCCAAAGATTTTCCTCTTCCAATACCTCCCAGTGGACGTAAATCAAATCACCCACACATGTTGCACTGTTGGTCTTACGTTGATATTTTCTAATCACTTTTACACGAAAGAAGGTTTACACCCGATGACACTATAACCAGAAAGAAAAAAAATAACATATAGTTCTTGTATGGTGGATTATTTCAGCGATAACTGTTATAGCATCGCTTTGATGGCTGAATATAGATTAGCCTTAAAAATAATCCCATCCTAACCCAATGGTCCAACCTACCCCAAACCCAATGGCTCAATCTGTCCGAAACCCTATGGCCCAAGCTGCCCCACAGCAACATCCCAGTATCCAATGCAAAATGCATATGGAAGACAAAGGCTAAACAATAACGGCCAAGTAACGGCCAACTGGTCATAAGATTTGACAGTCGAATGGATTGAGAGCACCTTAATTTGAAGAAAAAAATTTTCTTCATCTTGACTTATCTGTTGCTTTTTATTGCAAACCTTTCTTTACTCAGACCGATTACACTTCGGCAGTGAGAAAATAACGTTGAGGGAAAATAAAGAATAAGCCTTAGATGAGATTTGAACTCACTGTCGAAGAGTGATAGGTCTGAGTTAAAAGAAAAAAGTTGCTATATAGCAACTCATAAATTGAGATGAAGGTAAAATGTAGCCATGAAAATTTAAAAGAGGAGCGAGTCAACAAATCCCCACTCTACCACAGGACAGTAACAGCGTCAAATTCTATAACAAAAAGGTAGATGTTTCTTTTTCCATTTCCTCTCTTTCGTCTTTTCTGTATTTCTCATTTTTTTTCCTTTCTCTCTCATTCCACCTTTCCTTCTTTCTTTCTTCCTGTCTTCCTTTTCATCATCTTTCTTCTCTTTTAATTTTCTTTTCATTTTCTTCCTTTACTTTCTCCATTTCTTTCTCAATTTTCTTTGTTTTTCTTTTTCACATTTTCTCTCTTTCTTTTTCATTTCCCTTCTACCTTTCTTTCCCAATTCTATCTGTTTTCCTTTTGCATTTTCTTCCTCATTCTTTTTTCACATTTTCTTCCCTTCTTTCTCTCTTAACATTTCCCTTTTTCTTCCTTATTTTTTCTTTCTTCGTTCTCTTTCTTTTTTCCGTTATCTCTTTCCTTTTTTCAATTTTTCTTCCGACTTGATTTATTTTCTCGTTTTCCTTCTTCCTTTCCACCTTTTCCTTTTTTCTTCTTTTTTTTTCTCATTTTCGTTTTCATTTTCTTTCTTTTTTCTCCCTTTTCATACATTCTATCTTTTCCATTCTCTTTTTTCCTTTTCTCCTTCTTCATTTTATTAACTTCTTCCTTCACTCCTTTTCCTTTACCTTTTTCCTTTCTTTCTTTTATTTCATTTCTTATTTTGTATATTTATCTACTCGCTTCGTTCTATCATTTCTTTCTGTACTTTTCTGAATCGCCAACAGCTTTTCTCTCCTTTCTCTTTTCTCTTCTTTCTCTTTTTTTTTTCTTATCATCGCTTTACTTTCCTTTGTCTTTTCTTATTCAACATTTATCTCGTTATTTATTCCCTTTTATGCCCATTCAGGGTTGACATTTGGTATTTTTCAAGACCAAATTTGAGCAAATTTGATATTGAAAAAAGCTATTTGGTTCCGAAAATAAACATTTAGTACTGAAGGGAAATTTACAAAAGATGACTATCTCTTCTACACAAATTATATTATGCAACAGGAGCTCCCCAATCATTTTGTGTCGAGGACCACATTTGAAGTGAAATTTGTGTTTGGACTCAATGATAAAGAATTATACGTATCAATATATTACTCTGATTTGAGATAATGCAAAGAACAAATCAATGCAAGACCGCAATTTTTCTTGAATATCATATCATTATGAAAATTCCAGGCAAGTTCATGATTTGACTTGATAATGAAATGACGTAACATATTGTTCCTATGGAGCCCACAGGCACAAGGTTGGGACCTCTATCATGCTACATAAGTATGAGATGATGATTTTTTTCCCTCGTTATTTCATTACTTTGGTACTAAATGTTCTACTTGATTTGTTCCCAAGGCCATACAAATGTAGTCTTATGATTGATTTTGAGTTATTTGGTTATTTTGGTAATGAAGCTATTCAATTTGGTCCAAAGACCATACAAATTAGGCCTAATGATGGATTTTAATTTATTTGAATATTCGACTACTTAATTTGGTTCCAAGACCATATAAATTTGGTCTGATGATTGATTCTTAGTTATTTGAGTATTTTGGTACTAAGCTACTCAATTTGGTCCTGAGACCATACAAATTTGGTCTTGCATGACAAAAGACATCTGGCAACCATGTCCCCATTACGTAATTGGAATGCATTCATCTCAGCGTCATGTTGTCACCACCGTCAACTTTATTTACTTGGCCGCCAAGTCCATATAAATTATATCATACTGACACGATGCCAGTAACAGCGGTTGCTGTCTCGTATTATATAGGGTGGCACACAAGTCACTTTCCATTTTAAAACTTGCATAACTTTTTTAATAAAAAGATATATAAACATCCCCTTTAGACTTTATTTAGATTTGGATCTTGCGAATTAATATGAGCTAATTGTGGAATATAGCATCCCGCCAATGTCTTCCGTTTTCTGAATCGCAGATTAATTTCACGTGGAAAAATTAACTGGCCATCACGTTCGCCAGATTTAACTGCCCTCATTTTTTTTTTTTTTAATCATTTTGGGTTATCTTCGAGAAAATGTTTACGTAAACACGCCCCAAACACTTCAGAAACTGAAGAATAATATTCGACGAGAAATAAAGTATAGCAGCCACATTACAACCTGTCATGGAACTCTGCCCAAGAAGAAGAGTCCAACTTTATGGAGCATTTTCGGAATGATATATTCCATAATCTGTTCAAAACAATTTCCGAGGCCCAAAATAGATATATCTGAAGGGGAAAATTTATTTACCTTTTTATTTTGAAAATTTATCCAAGTTTTAAAAAGGAAAGTGAATTTTGTGCGACCCCATATAATCTTTGTCTCTCCAGTTGGTCTGAGGCAAATTCGGTCACTTAATTTAAAGCAACGATTACCGCCATTTTAGCTTTCCAAATAAAACCAGTCATTTTCTTGGAGAACATACCATGTGACCACTAACTTTTTCGAAAGGTAATGGTTTATATCACGAACAGCCGATAACTGCCGAATTTCACAACCACTCAGAAGTGTAGTCCTGTGGAAACGCGTGGGATCAGTGCCCCCTTACTGTATTGAGGGGGAACTGCGTATATTATCAATAATTCTCATTCTGTTTATACCCTCAAATTTGCTGGAAAATATATATATTGAATCGAGGTACCAATAGTTACGCTAAAGCAGGCAGCCCCCGTTCCCTAATTCCTTTGTTTAGATCTACAACAACTGCGATAATTTACCAATGACTTATGAGATCTACCACATCTACACATTTAAAATCTGCTCATTGGAAGTTGACTGGGGCGTTCTCAAAAGTCCTCAAAATTGCAAAAGTATAGACACCACGCAGCAAAAAATATCCTTACACTGGACTGATCCCATGTCAAGGATAGAAGAAGAATAGTGTCTTTCTAAGATTTCACTGTTCGGTGAAATTCAGTGTCAAAATAATCAAATAACTTGAAATCCATCTTCGGACTAAACTGGCAGGAAAAATGGATTAAGATGCTTATTCTTTTGATCTTTCGTTCACGTATATTTATGCTGTTTAATATCATTTGTCATCTCAAGTAAATTTTCCTTCAGTATCAAATCATTTTTTTCGGAACCAAATTTGCACAATTTTGATTTTGAAAAATACTAGCAGAACAATTCCACATAAAAGGCACATGCCCCTGAAAGAATACTTTCGCCGTCTAAAACCTTCTCCTGCAGCAGCTGTGACAGGACATTGATATCCTGTATTGTTCGCATTAGCCATCAGCCAGCCTGCACTTGAACTAGGACTTCCCAGAACTTCGTTCATGAGATTAATGCCAACAACAACATAGTGAAAGTGATTGCATCTCACATTATTATGATGTATTTGGTCGGCACCTCCCGATAGTCACTTATGGAGCTGAAACATAGAACCTAACCAAGAGATAGACCTACAAACTGAGAAGCATGCAACATGTGCATGAGAGAATCATGCTCAACCTCACATGGAGAGATCACAAGACAGCACAATATATCAGGAAGAAAACGGGGGTCAGAGATATCATAAAACCCATTAGAAAACTGAAATGGCAATGAGCTGGTCATGTTGCAAGAATGAAAAGACGACTGATGGACATCACGACTCACAACATGGATCCCCAGAAATTACATGCGAAACCGGGGCCGACAAAAGACAAGATGGAGAGATGAGTAAGACAAATTCAGAAAATACTGGCTCGGCGACACCCACGATAGAGAAATGTGACGGATCCTGGGGAAGGTATATGTCCAATGACAGACGTTAAAAGACTGATGATGATGATGATGATGATGATGATGATGGTGATGATGATGATGATGATGATGATGATGATGATGAGGTCGGTGCAAAAATAATTGCAGTATTTCACTATCAGTGGGTTGATGGTTTCTAATTACTTCCGTAGTTAATTTGACATTGATTATCATAACTTATTGACAACTACACTTAATTTTTGCCACATTTGAATTCCTTTTTTATTTCATCACCAAAAATCGATTTGACCTTCCCAATAACCAGTTATATATCTCCAAACGTGTATTAATGTATATTCATTTGTATTTTCAAGTATCCGAATAAAATATTCTCTCTTTTAATCTTACATTTTCGTCAAATGATATACCACGTATACCCGCCACCCTTTGTTTTTGTTTTTTGTTTTTTGTTTTTCTCATTGGCTCTGATCGAAGTGTAGTATCTGCACCATGGCATTGCCCAAAGTATAGAGCCTGCCCCAATGGGCCGGACGTGGTTGGTGGTTTTCTCAGTCTGAGTGCGCTGGTGCAAAGTCGTGCTGAGAAGTTGATCATTTTCTGAGATTGTCCCCCATCCTGGAATCACTGACCAGCATGCTCAGGCTCGCCCTGAGAGCATCAACAGGATCCGTCCTATGAACCAAGTCAAGCCTGCCCCGATGACTCCGCGAAATCGCACGTCGAGACTAAGGGACTCATGCACTACAGGATTCGTCCTGTGGACATAGTCCAGCTTGTCCTGACGTCCTCGGGAATCCGTGCGCAAGGACTCAGGTTCCTGCACGTTTTCGAATGTGTGGGACCCCACCTCAATCCGATTTCGTGTCATATTTGTAGTCGTGAGGATGCAAATGAATAAACTCGTCCCAGTCGAAGGAAAGCAGTTCGCGTCTGAGCGGTGTTATGCTATAGCACTGAAAGGGATGAGTCGGACTTGTCCTGAGGCTTTCGCGACTTCGGTTGCGGGGATTGGAGCAATTCTTATGGGTGCTCCATCCCATATTGAACTCGACCTTGTGTCACACCTCACTCTTGTGGGGGCGCGAGTAAATAGGATACCACATATACTCGTGGGTAAGTCAGGTTTTTAAGATGAAAGTTTGAGGCCCAAATTTTAGGGTCAACCTATGTATCGTTTTTCTGTTCGGTTGGAATCTGAATGAGAAGAGTTTACTCACAGGCATGAAAAATATTCACAAAATACAAAAAATGTTTTATTACAATTACATTTTATCGTTACTGATTTGAATAAAAACTGTTAAGACTTTAGTGTAAAGTGCCATGATTATATTAGATGATTTGGATAGTAAAGCATTTTCGGGTGTGGTGAGTCCTTAAAAGTAAGAGAGAGGTTAAAGTGAGAGTTACTTTTCCCGCCTTAAATTCACTATATGGACGGCATAAACTATTTTTGAGTGGCGAAACTACCATTGCAAAAATAGCAAGTAGGTGCTTTCATTGGTTCCGCGATTGACTGATACAACCTTAACTGTAAGCACTAACCCTAACATCGATTTTGAACATTAACCCTTCACAGTAACACTAACAGTTAAAAATAAACCTTACTTACGTCCTTAGAAGTTGAATTTGATGAAAATACAGATTTAAAAGGTCAGGTTTTCTACTTTCATTTGGAAATCAAATTTTTGAAAAAATAAATTCACAGATAAGGTTCACAATAAAAATGAAATAACTGTGATCAGAGAAAATTTGAGAAGAAAAAATGCTGTTCTGAGATCCCCACGGTGCAGCGAAATCTAACGCAGAACTATTTTGAATTTAACGCTGAAAAGGTAACAATTGCCTTGATGGATTCAACATCATCAGAATTCTTTTCGTCAAGCATTCAAGATTTTTTCAAAAAGAAATAAACGAATTAATTCATGTCATGATATTTATGTTCTTATCAAATAAATTCTATTCAAATTTTGAAATCTAGACGATTTTCATACTTAAAGTGCGAACAACTTAACGTATATTAAAGTGTTTCTCCTATGATGGAAGGATGGGCAATGATATATGAAATGTAAAAGGGATTAAATTTTGGTGCGGTTCCATGTACGATTACCTTTACAACGCCGGAATTATCTGCCCATGCCACACAAAATTTCGAAAAGGCTATCCGTCCGTCCGCATGATATCTTTGAAGACTGTCAATGAATTTCAAATAGGCTATGAAAGAAGTGATTGAATTTTGGAGCTGATCAATGTACAGTTACCTCCCCTGAAAATAATGGTGGCGCTCCACGAATGCTTCCTAGTACAGTTATGAATTGCAATGGGAGATGACCTCTTTCGGTTTTGATTTTTTTTTAATGTTGATTCTGTTTAAAATGTGTTTGCTCCCAACCTCCTGACTCGATAAAAAATATAGGTTGAAAAGCGAGAAAAATTCACAATGAAAATGATTTCTATTTTGCCCCTTTGTCCGCATAATAAATCCCTGTTTCTTACACCAGCTGCAAAAAATTCATCATTCTCACTTTATATCATCTTGACCTCAAAAAGGAAAGAAAAGATCCGCCCCAAAAGAGTCATCATATTTGTCTTATTGAGGATGCCATCACTGTGCCGAATGTGACGTCAATATGAAACGTCCAGTAAAATCTCGTCAATTACGTCGTTTGGTAATGAAAAATATATCCGGTCTTTTATTTTCTATGATTGTTTTCATTCAGAGATAACATCTTTTGAATACAAAATGATTTTCTCCCTCTCTCTCTCTCTCTCTCTCTCTCTCTCTCTCTCTCTCTCTCTCTCTCTCTCTCTCTCTTCGGTCATTACTGAAGCTATCCATATTTTCTACATCCCTTTGTCTCTCCCTCTCTCTCCAGATAGTTATAGATAGATAGATAGATAGATAAAGAGAGAGAGGGGGGGAGAAAGAAAGTGTTTACATAAATACATATAGGATGTCTTAAAAATTCTACAACAAAGATAAATCTATTTAATGACAATAAATGTTTAAACTTTTCGCCTAGGACTTCTAAGCACATTTGAATTTGTTTCTATATGAACTTTGAACTCTTCCGATCCATCTTTCTGGGCGTGTTTCATCTAGAAATGTCCTGATACTAGTGGCAAAATATAGTATAGCCCCGTCTTGTTGAAACCGCATATGGTGTCTTCCTGATGAAGGTAGGTCATTTAATACAAGGATATGAAGGGATTGTAGCCTGTCACAGTATTGCCAAAAAGTACGCCCTATAAATATTTCACTGAATATTGCTGCTCAAACTGTAATCCTTGAATCTTACTGAATATGTTCGCATTTCACCCAGTTTGGATTATTACAAGACCGGTATTATGTATTGTGTCTATTAACGCTGCCATTGAGGAGAAATTCAGCCTAATCACTAAGAAACAAAATAATATTCCCATATTGATCTATTCATATCCCTCTATGAGCTGATTCGTGTCGTCGCCATGCAATTCTTGTACAAAGTTCATGTTGCAAGGATGGAAATTATGCTTTTAAGAATTCGTTGGACTAAAGGACTGGGAATATTCGTTTCCTTTTATTATCTTCTGATTAACTCTCCAGGATATTCTTGAGTTGTTTTCTCATTGGTTGTCGGAACGACTATTACGAGATCGTTTATGTACACTTCCAATTGGTTGGAAACATTTGAATTATCTTCCAACGATAGTATATGCAACATGAAGCCTTTCAAAATGTTTAGCGTTGAATTCATCGACGTCTCCACTGTATGTGGATTCCGGTTTTGCATACAATAGAGCAATTTAGACACTTATCTTTTATTAGCTTTGAATCCATAATAATTCAGAAAAGTAAAACTACCTAACTGTGGTGTAGCCAAACCAAATCGGACATGGCTACTCAATGGACCTGGAGGGTGCTTCAAAATTAAAGGTTTTGTGAAAAATAAATTTTTGAGTGTTTAAGATAGGAGGTTAGTATTCATGTATATGTTTTCTTACTTAATGTTTGTACATTAATTCTCCGATCGGTTTTAAGTGAGGAGAAACTACCCACTTCAATGGGTCAAAAGTGAAGCAATATTTTTTCCTCTACTCCACTCAATAAGTGATCAAAAGTGAAGGGAATCCGTTTTACATGCCAGAAAGTGAGTATTTTTTTTTCATACCTGAAATATTTTATCTGGCATAGATAGGTACGTCAGCCATCTGTACATAATTTTTCTAATGTTTTTAGAATGGGGTTCTATTTAAAATGTGACTATAATGCTGAAGTGAAATTTTACTTTCCATCAAACATTTTCTTATCTTATATCACCATCAGACTTTTATTGTCCCTTGTTGGACATAGACCTTCCCAGGGATCCGTCACAATTCTTTATCGTGGGCGTCGCGTAGCCAGTATTTTCTGAATTTGTCTAGTTCATCTCTCCATCTTGTATTCTGTCAGCCTCGGTTTCGCATGTGATCTCTGAGGATCCATGTTGTGAGTACGTATAAATCTTCAAAGGGTTCAAAGTAATGGTAAGACCCCGCCTCCTCAAGGCTCCCTAAATCTTTAGCTTGAGGAAGGAAACTATTTTACGTGTCTAAGAGTTTTAGTCATTTTTTTTTTTTAAATCTTTAAATGTGTTACTAGGCGCAGACGGGTACTTCAGCTAGTATCAAACAGAATAAGAAATATATCTTAGAGTGCAGGAATTCTGAGACACCCTGTGTATATGTCGGGTGTTATGGGTAAAAATTAATTCGAAAAACAAACTCTGGGGTTATAATTATAAAAAAAAGATATGTCCGGGGAATATCCAGCCATTTTGATTACATCGCGGAGCGGGTGCATAACCTTGATTTACCAACTTGGCAACCAATCAAAGAGGACCTTACAGGGTATGCATAAACAGAAACTCTCTCCTGGGGTTACTCAGTCGGTAGTGGGACGCAATTGAGCTGGCCTATGCGCTGTGCAGCCGTCACAATCCCATCCATCATCTATGTCACGTGCAAGATAGTGTGCAAAACATCGCATCACTCAGAACTGTCATCCCCCATCGCTCTGAATTTTCTCCCTACGGCTTCTAACTTTTTGTAATCAGAAAATCACCGTTGAAGGTGGAGGGGGATTTCAGACTGTGGACGAGATTAAGGGGGACACGATGAAGCATCTGATGAATATCCCGAAAAAGTGCTACGTAAACTGTTTTAAAAATGCAAGAGAAGTTGGGATAAGCGCGAGTGGTCCCATTCCCCTAGGAAATCTATTTTAATTAATATCAAACGGCTATGTAGGTGTGTATGTTTGTGTGTGTGTGTGTAGTTGGGCATATATATATATATATATATATATATATATATATATATATATATATATTAGAATGTGTGTGTATTTGATTGAAAATTGGGTATCAACTGGATAGATCCTCCTCAAATGAGGCCTTCTACCAAACTTAGTTTGGACGAAAATACACTCACACATCTATGCAAAACACTTATATAAGTAAATCCATGCCTTTACACACATATCAATAAATGTTTTTAAGTAAATACCAATACACTGCGCGAGCCTGCATGCATGTGTGTGTGTGTGCGTTGTATTTCTCCTGTTTGTGTAAACGCCCCAGATGGTAAATCTGGAGATTTTCCATAATAACGGAAGCGACTGCATGGTTATGTAATTGCAAGCGTCATAAGAAACCCGAGGCGACAGTTGGCAGGCACGGCGACCGGGGTTGGTTTAAGGGTCGACGCGGAGGTGGTGGTCGGTGGATTAAGCTTGAGGGAGGGAGGGGGGGTTTCCCCGAGATCGTGCTGAAGATGCGGGGAAAGTGAAAAACTGTGGATGACGTGGGTAGTGGAAAGGGTGCGGTTTTTTTGTGCCGATTCCGTGTCCAAGGGCATGGCGGTAGTCGTGGGATTTCTTCTGCTCGTCTGACTTTGAGAGAAATGGTCTGGAAGAGACGGAAGTACCGACTGGAATTATGTTGTGACTTATACTCATGGTGGCGGTGGTGGTGCTACTGGGGACCACGGTCACTGCTACGAGAATGACAGGGCACGCCCGGAAGGCAGATGTTGTCGGTGACGATGACGGTGGTAAGAAGAGATTCTAATCAAATTGGTATATTTCAGAAAAAAAAAAAAATTCCCCTAGCAAACGAGGTCATTGGTCAGTGGACTTGAAACCTTGACCTATCGCCTTCTTTTAAAACCTCGAGAGTAAGAGTCACTCAGAAAAATAAACCACTTGTGGGTAACGGAGTTATTTTAGATATTTAATCCCATCTTCAATCGTCATGTAATTCATGGCTTCCCAGCCTTTTTTTGCTCCGCGAACCGATTTGATATTGACAATATTCTCGCAGACCGGCTGATGTGATGGGTTGGGTGGTCATAAGAAAAATAAATATTGGTGGTTAACCAACTATAAGTCACTTATGAGAGGCAAATGCACTCAGTTTCGTTTCTACTGGGTTTTATCTAATGATTTTAAATATAAGGAGATGAGTTCGTTTTTATTTTACAAATAAAATAAGAGAATATTCATCAGATCATGTCGTTTCCTCGCAGTACATGCTTTGCGATCCGGTACTTGTCCGTAGTCGATGATTGGGGACCACCGATGTAGTTGGATATAACGTACAAGACGATCTCCTGTAAATGTCTTACTTTTTATTTCGAACTAAGAAATCACCAATTTATGGCATTCTTTGAGAACAGATCGACTCTAGTCTTTTAAAAAAAGGTTAATCGAACAACATTCTACATTAACAAAGCACTTTATATGATAGTATATAGAGTAGATCCCGATTATCCATCAATTGGTAACAAAGATCCAAGAAGGCGCTTCACTCAGGAGTAGACTCACTGATGGGGCAGGAACGGGATAGGCATGCCCTACCACAGTGCTGCTGAGGATGGTTAGAGAAGTAAGATGAGATTTACAGCTCCGTCACTTCTCCTCAATATTGGTTCTGCAATGGAGAGTTCACCGAACAGTAATGAGAGATAACAAAATGTAAAAATATGCTATGTTTTACATCTCAAAAAACTCTTTCTAAAAATCCCCAACGTCCAATAAACTAAAACTCTGAGAACCTGGTGCTTCGAACACCTGATGCAGAATGTTTATCATCATTTACAATAATTCGAGTTGGTTATGAAGTAAATTCAGTTTATTAATGTCCTCGTAGCCTGCGTGAGTACCAGAACTAAATACCTAAAAAAATAACCAAAATTAATCTGAAAAAATAGATCTAAATTGATATATACCAGCACATGATTTGGGCATTATTGGTCTAAAACGAACATAGAGACAAAAAATAACACTTTTTTGAACAGAACAAATGTTTTTAGATGATGCCTAGTGATGTACTCAGGCAAATTTTCATAATATGATGTGACAAGGGGCCCCTACGCACACACTCACACACAAACACACACACACAGACGAGATAAGAGAGATGAATCTCTTGTCTACATGACAGTTTTTTTCGGGCAGGCCCTTTGTGTGACTACGGTGATTCAGTTTTCTTTTCGAGATTAAATTTATGTTACAGCATATTCACCGTTTTATTCCACTATCTTCTGCCATCCGTCAGGCAACTTCATAATTCCATCCTCCTGGAACGTTTTTATTTTTTTCTGCAAAGAACTACTCTAGGATTTGGAAATTGAGTCCTTTTCATTCGGAGAATTCTGTAAAGACCAAAGTAAATGATAATTACAAGGTGCAATGTCTAGAGAATTTGACAGATGAGTGAGAATTTCTCAGTCAAGCTGTAACAACTCTTGTTCGGTCACTAAAGAAACGAGGTCTAGCGTTAACATAATCAAATATCACGGCCCCTTCTGTTGATCAATTCTGTACGCTTTTAGTCGATTACTGACTTGAGTTGGTCCAATTAAAAGCAGTACTTGTTCGAATTAATCATTTGATTCTCCAGAAAAAAGTCTATGGTTTTAACTCTCTTTTAATCCCATCATATACACAGCATTACTTTCTGCCTCACTATCAACCTCAAATGATCTACTCAACAGAAAAGCAGCACAAAACTTCGCTGACCAGTTAAGTCACGTTTTATCATTCACTATAGTTTTTTTTTTAATGAACGACTCAGATCTGCTTTTTGGGGGTTAAATCCCATGTTCACCTCTCTAAAAAAATTTCATCCCATAAATATTCAAATATATCCGTGAATTAATTTTGGGGATTAACTAGTTGAAGTCATAAAACTGGGATTCTTTCATTTAGCAAATACTCTTAGTCTCTGAACCCTACAAGCCCTGGGTACGATTTTCAACTTCCAAAGAAAATGCTATCTATGCATGGGTTGATCCTAAATTCATTTCTGTGACTGGCCTCGAAATTTCGACTTATACTCGAGTACATACGGCATTTTCCCTCCTTCATTGGTTCCCTTCTTTTCATAAATTGTTATTTTTCCGTACTATTTTCGGTGCTTTCTCGCCGATGTGACGGATGAATTGTGCATCTAAATCAGGGATGACATAAATAATATGTTCGGTGATTCTACACCACGGAATTCAGGAGAGACTTTAAAACTGCCATTTGAACTTCTATTGAACAGCACATTCATTGCATTAGTGAAAAAAGAGGAGTTTAATGCGTCCCATAGAAGTAACAGTAAAGTCAGAACGTATTCAAAATCTATTTTTGTATCCATACTGAGAACACTGTCGCATGGTTCTTGTTTGATGTAGGATCAACCCTCCACAAAACTCCCGCTGAACACCTACAGATGCTTCGCGGCATCCTAATGTGCAGCGGTACATTGGTTGAAAATTGCTGATCTTGGTGCTACGAAAGTATAAAATTACTTTGATTAGTCTGGCACATGGCCACAATAGCTTGATGCCCAGTGAGGATCGAATTCACTCGACTACCATACACCTCCAAAATTAGACTCCGAACCATCATTTTATAGCAAGTTCCTCAGATATTTACGAAGTTCAGCTTATTATACGACGATTCTTCCGCTCTTGTTTCTATGCGTTGTCGTTATCCCAACAACATTTGGCCACGTGGGTAGAAGCGCTGCTGAAGTTCATTTAGTTCCTCGAGGATCGTGAGTTCAGTCCTTGCCTCTAAATCTCAGAAGTCGTGTTCTGTATGTGTGTACGCACGCGCTTCGACTTGAGTCTAAAAGATGACATCTTAGTACAGTTATACGCCAGATCTTATTCATCTCTCTGTCTATGGTTACTGTGACCAAACACACTCTCCGCCATCGTTTTTTTTTTATTTATTATTCAAGCTCCCATTAAAAGACATTGCATAATCTTTAAAAATACGTTTTCTTCTTTTCTCTCCTTGTTGAGTATTTTCTCCTTTCCTAATTATATCATTACGCCCTTCCCTACGTCAGCATATCTCTGTCTCTCTCTTCACATACTCTGTCTCTTTTCCTTTTCAAAGTATGTTTCTCCCTCTCTTTCTCTCTCTCCTTCTCACAGCCTGTCTCTCAATCCTTCCTTCAGCTTGTCTCTGTCTTTCTGTTCATATGCCCTCAACTCTCTTTCTCATTTTCTCTTTGCCCTTTTCTAATTTTCCTTTTCTTCACTATTTCAATATTTTCTCTCCTTCTCCATCTATTGTTTATATTCTGCAACCCCCTCTCTTTTACTCCTTTCTCTTTTCTTTATGTCTCTCTTTCTCTATCTCACTTTTTTTCTCTCTCTACCATTTTCTCTCTCGATCTTTTCCTCTGTTTTCTCTTCCTCTCTTATCTCTTTATTTGCTTCTTCTCGACGTTTTTAGTTTTTCCTCTTCCAATCTCATTTGTCTTACTTTTTTCTTTACTTATCATATTTTTACTTTCATTCTCTTTTTTCTTTCTTTCATCTCCTCCTTAAATGCAATTTTCTCTCGTTCCTTCCTGGTGCACAATGGTTTGCAAGCCTGTTTTGCGAATTTGATCGCTAGTGGAGTGAGTTCGATTTCCCCAGGGTACTCTCGCTATGGCCATGTGCCAGACTGAAAAGAGCTTATAAAGTAATAATTCGACGTTGTCTCATTTGATAGAAAAATATTTTACCGTGGAGGGCCGTGTAAATGGAACACCTACTGGCTTTGAAAATTAGCATTGGAAATCTTAGCTGGGCTCGAAACTCGGCTTTTGGTGCCTGTGGGAAATGCATAACTATATTAGCCAAGAGCTAAACCCTCACTTATTTGTCAAGCTTGGCCAGACACCAGTTCACATAGTCGGGTAATACGTGAGGAACTTTAGATTCCAAGAGATTTCTTACCAATATTCTACGGTAAGCAGCCTGATTTTTTTTTCTTTTCATAACGATACATGGGTTCTCTCCTGCTTTCCGAAAGTAGAGTGTTCCTATGAAAAAAAAACTCCGAAGCCGATGTCGCTTCAAGCGGAGAAGTAATAACCATTCATTGATAAAAGGAAGCCATACCCACAAAATGGTAATGATAGTATGTTAGGCTGAGTCAGAGGAGGATGAGGTATGTGATTTTTCTATCTTTTGTTTCATCATTTCTTCCTCTTCGTTGTAATAGCATCTATCGACATTTTATTCTCTCTGACTTTCCTTCTATAGTCTTCACTTTTCTTTTTCATCTCTCTTTTTTCCCTCTCTTCTGTGTATCTTCCCTTCGCTACTGTCGTATTTTATGTTCTTCTTTCTAGTTATTTCTCCCCAATTGAACAACCGTAGCCTTCAAAGATGGCAAGGGTTCTGTACTTTGTTTATCTGTATATTTTTGTTTGGTTTGTATCTTTGCTTGCGTATTCCATCGCTCCTGACCATACAGTTTTGTCTATAGACTTGAAAATTTACATCAGTACTCCACTAGACCCTTTTTTTTAAATGTGTCTGGAATTTTCTTTTTTTTTTAGGCGGGAGAGGTTAAGCTTTTTTTTTCACATTTAGGGGGGCCTTCTCTGACAGGTGTAATAACAAAATCAAGATTCTCTAGAATATAGATATTTTTTGGTGTTTATTTGGTTTTTTTTCACTTTATTTCAGATGTTTTCCTGACAGCGATGTCATGAATAGAATTTATTCTGACCATATTTATTCATCGGTGTAATTTCTTCACATGTCTTCACATTTTGACGCTACGGCTGTTCATTTATTGACTGTGACTGCAAGTTCTTCTTTCTCTACAGTATTCTTCCTCTTTTTAGTATTTGTTTTCCTTTCTGCTCAAAACTTCTTCCACACCCTCCCTCTATTCTTTACTTTTATTTTCCTTACAAACGCCCCCTTTATTTATTCTCTCTTTAATCTTTTGTTTCTTTTTTTCCTTCTTCCCCCTTTTTTTCTCTTCTCTCTTTCATTACGTCACTTTTCTTCTTTCTTCTTTAATCCTTTTTCTTTTTAGACTTCTCTCCACTTCATTATTTTCTTTCTTTTACCTTCTGTTTCTTCCCTCTACCCGCTTCTACCCATTTCCTTGCCCTACAAAAGAGTGTCCTTGTTTTATGCAAGTATTGTCTTACCCGGTTTATCGGGCTCTGTGTCAGTGTCTCGTTTTGACACTGGGCGGATGGCTCAACCGAAGCTCAGCGGCCGGGAGAGATCAAATTTACAAACGGCATGAACGAAATATCAAAGGCGAACAGGGAAATAGATAACAGGGGAACTGGTTGCATTTAGCATCGGGCCAGGGAAGGAAGGGAGGATGGAAAGGGGAAGGAAGGAAGGACGGAGGAGAGAGAAGAGGGAGGAAAGAATGGGTGAGAGAAGGAATGGAGAAAATGGAAGAGCAAGGGAGGAAAAACGGAAGGAAAGAAGGAGAAAGGAAAGAGATGCAATAAAAGGAAGAAGAGAAAAGAAAAAAAGAAGAAAGGAAGGGACGGAGGGAAAAAAGAAGGAACGAAGGAACAGAGGAACGAAGGAGCAGAGGAACGAAGGAAGGGAAGGTGGTAGGAAGAAAGAGAACAGTGAAGCAAGGATGGAAGGAAGAGAAGAAAGGAAGAAGAAGAAGAAGAAGAAGAAGAAGAAGAAGAAGAAGAAGAAGAAGAAAAACGAAGAAGAAGAGAAAAAAAGGATTAAAGAGAGAGAACAGATAAGCAAAGAAGAAAGAGAGAAAAGAGGGAGGAAGAAATGAAAAAAAACCAACAGATTTAGTGTGAAGAATGAAGAAATAAGAAAAGAGAAGGTAGGGATGAAAGAATGGAAGAAGAGAGGATAGAAAATAAGACAACGGAGAAGGAAAAGATTGGAGAAAGAAAGAGAGAGAATGAAGATTATCAGATTGACCAAAACATAGCAGCTTTTTCTGACAAAATGATTTATCCGTATGATATGCATTGCACTATTATCCAGTCATCAAAGTATTTTCTCTGGCTTTAAAATTATGCCACTTTTCACTGAAAGTGTATATCCAATAATAGAAGAACGATTACTGATTTGAGTCGATGAATTATTCAGGAATATTTTCGATATTTCAGACTTACCACAACGAACGAAACAAGCAACTATCTCAAAGTGACATGTCTGTATGTGGAAGCTTCATGATCGTTTGCTGTGTCAAATTTGCAACGCAAAGACTGACTTTGAAAAAACAATGATTGATTTCCATGCATCAATCAAACAATCCAATTGCTCAATGCAGTATTGTCTAGGTTCCAGCCATTAGTCACAAATTTTCTTCGAATCACACCAAACGCAGAGAAAAACTTTAGGTTGAGATGCCCAACGCTATCCTGGATCCAGCCACGATTTTCTTCATTTAGGATTCTCATATATATATATATATGTGTGTGTGTGTGTGTGTGTGTGTGTGTGTGTCCATGAGGGAAATAAGAATTTGAAACAGTGCATTGATGAGATCATTTTTGTGAGCGCGTGACTGGAATTTTATTTCAGCAGTGACCTTGAGTTTTTAAATGAAAAATTGCATCAAGATACGCCGATCAGTTTTTTTTAGCTACACGTGTCAGAGTGAACGTGTGTGTTGAGCACTTCCTATTTTTCCCCCAAAATGACTTTTCTTACGTTGCGACGAGCCAGTGTGAAAAATTGTTAGGGCCATCCGCAATGCCCCGAGTGGTAGCAGCGTTTTAAATCGGGAAGAACCTCCACAAAAGATAACGACGAAAGGTGTTGGTTTCGATCCGTGAATATCGTTTCCGAAGAGGTAAGAATCCATAAAAGTTCATGCCACACGATTTTTGAAACTGATTACGCAGTATGGCAGCGAAATTTGTGCTGCGTCAGCAGACAGAAGAATTGGGTGTTTTGCCTCATGTCGACTTAATTTGTTTCTAAATCTGAACTCCACCCAGAAAAAAAATCATCGATTTCACACGATAGAGGGGTTAGAAGAAAATGCACCTCTAAACCTGCATAATATCCCTCAAAACAATTTCGAGAATGGATTCCAGAATTGAAAAAAAGAAAAAAAAAACACGCTATGAACGGTGTATCAGCAGTGGAAGGTGTTATTTCGAAGGAAACTGATCACATGAATGTGAAAAAAAGATTTTTTTTTAAAGATGTTTTTTCCTTCCGGACACACCTTGTATATTGGGTACCCCTTCTTTTGTAACTCAGGTATGGCTTAGTAATAGGTCTCACAGATCATTCAATTGCGCATTAAGCTTGACCTTCATGGAGTGGAGAAAGAAAGAAAGAAAGAAAGAAAGAAAGAAAGAAAGAAAGAAAGAAAGGAAGAGAGAGGGGGAAGAGAGAGAGAGAGAGAGAGAAGAAGTGGAAATAATCTATGAAAGACTGAAGGATGAAAGGGTTGGAAGAAAGATAATGGAATCCATAAAAAGAGAAAATATGGAACTCTCACAAGAGAAGGAAAAAAGGAGATAAAACGCGGAAAACAAAAATACACGTCGGAGAGAAAGAAAGAAAATGATATAAAAAGAAGAGGGAGAGAGAGTAAGAAGAGATAAAAGAAAAAGATAAAGGGAAAAGAAAAAGATAAAGGGAAAAGATAAAGAAAAGAAAACAGGTGTTTGAAGAAGAAATGGGAGAACCCTTCAACCGAACGTAGTAATTTCATCATACCCTTAGCATTTTCTTTGTCTATTAGACGGGTGAGAATAAAAACCCTACCCTCTGGATATGTCACTCCCCCTGTTATCCACCATTTATCTACTTTCGACCATGCACTACCCCTTAAAACCCGATCATACTGCGACCTGACTGACCACAACTGTTGACACATTGCTCTTAAGACAGCGTGGGTCAGCCCCGTGGCAAACTCATAAACCTGCCATAATGCCCACCGTTTCTCCCGAAGAGAAGTACGCTGCCGGGAACCTAACAACAGCCTCTTGGATTCAAGAAGAGTGTATGGATTAGTGGAACACAAGCAGTGCTTCCAAGTGCGTTTTTTGCTATTTATGGTTAGAACTGTCTTTGAAAATAGTTAAAATCGGTTAGATTTTATACATTTTGATTGTTATATATATATATATATATATATATATATATATATATATATATATGTGTGTGTGTGTGTGTGTGTGTGTGTTTATTTTGTGTAGCATACGTAAGTAAGCCCTGTGATTCAATAAAATTAAATGGTATGATATAAAATAACATCCACGTTCAATACATTTTGGAAATACCCTTTATGAAATGAATAACTTCATGTAATATGACATAAGCTATATATCAAAATCATAGCTGCAAGGGGGTGGGGTCTTTGATCAACACTGCTTGGGTATCATGTTGATATAAATGTTTTGTTTTTAAATTCCCAAAACGATTACATGGTGAGCAAGTGATGATCCCAACAAGAGAAAGTTTACACATAGTACCATAATATCAAAATATGCGTAAAACATTAAAAGGAAACATAGAAGAAAAACTGCACAACAGATAAAGGTGAATAAGTAAACAAGTGACTGAAGTGACTCAAAAATGATTTTTTATCTTTAGTGTTTAAAGTTGTAAAGCTCTTTAAAATATATATAGTCAATCTTACCTATTTTTAAGTGGACCTCTCCTCAGTCAATATATAGAATATTTGGTCGATAGGAGAATAGGCACGAATATACACACACACACGCACATATATATATATATATATATATATATATATATATTTGAAGTCCATTTATCATATAAAACAACTACCGAGACTCAAAAATAAATTATCAATAAAAATTGAACAGTTATAAATGTATTATATATGATTTAATCGGCTATTGTAGATTTTTTATCGGTAAATTGGAAACAGATAAACGAAATGTAGCCGAAAAATGGCTCATCAGGCATCCCTGACTTCAAGTTTCTCTGAGACAAAAAGTCTGTTGACGCGTTTGAATCTAAAGTAGGACCAGGAAATTCGTATTTTACTAAATATATAACAGTACCTTAACGTGAATTATTTGCATTAGTACTGATAGAAATCTAGTAAAGCGCATTCGGGCTAACGGTTAACAGCTCGAAGAATAGAATCTATCGACCGAGTTATCCCTGTGAGGCAACCCATCTCAGTTGATAGGCAAACAATCCAGCCCATAGAAAAACCCACAATTGTTACAGAAACACAAAAACACTGATTCAGTTTCCTTCGATCGTTCGAGAAATGGAAACAAAATCATTGCCTCGAGTGTCGCCTGACATGGGAGCAACTGAACTGAGATTGGCACATATTTTTTAAAACTTAGCTTGGCACAATATCACAGCAGCGAGTTAAAACTGAAATCTTCACACAGTAGTAACAGTTATTGGTGACAAAGACACAACGATCGAAATCGATAATGCAGAGTTTGAGAAAGTAGACCACTACATATACCCAGGATAGTTAGTCTCCATGAAGTCATCAAAAGAAGAAGAAATCAAGCAAAAAATTCACAATAGGTTGGCAAGCTTTCCGGTGTATCCTACAAATGGTCATATATGGAGCTGAAACATGGAACCTAACCAAAAGACCAACCCTCAAACTGAGAACCATGCAAAGTGCACTTGAGAGAATCATGACCGGGCTCACATGGAGAGATCATAAGATAGGACAGTATAGAAAAGAAATGACAGATGTCTGGAACATCATAGAAACTGTTAGAAAACTCAAATGACAATTGGCTGGACATCTCGTAAGAATGACAGATAACCGCTGGACATACCTACTAACAACGTTGATCCCCAGCGATCAGGTGCGAGGGTGTGGCCAGCAGAAAGTGAGATTGTTTGACAAGCTAGATAAATTTCAAAAATACTGGCACTGCGATGCCCGTGTGTGTGTGAGAGAGAGAGAGAGAGAGAGAGATCTGGCGAGTCTTCGGGGTAAGTTCAACGACGGACGACAAGAGACGGATGATGATGATGATGATGAATGTTCTGCTGGACTAACTTTGATTCCACAGCGAGACCTCGTTTTGGAAATTATGTTCACTGAGCTTGGACAACTTATGCAAAAGATTGAAATAATGGCTGAGGCTTGTTTTCGAGCCCAGTTTCAAAGCAAGGATTTGTCCTTGCGCGGAATAGTCTTTGCATGGAATCACTGGTGCCAATGTGTCTGGTATGATAACACCGGTGAACGTTTATAAAACTTAGCATAGTCGGACACACAATAATGAGGCGTCTAGTGAAGACATGAACTAACCTTGGAACAAGGCCACCACAGTGGGTTATCCAGCAAGAATCGAGCATACTATTTGGATGAGTAATTTTCGAGAGCAGCTTTCGATACATTTGCTTTACGGCTGGTGCCTCTGGAAAATATTCATTGAACTTGGGCCAATCTGGCTCAAGAAAACATTAATTAGGCAGCCTGGGGATCGAACTCATTACCATGGGCTTGCGGGCAATCGCTCTGCGTCAGGAACCTTTGTAAACGTTAGTGCAAAAAATAGTGCATGCGCAGCATCGACACTGTGATTTCGATCTCGGTGCATTTATTTGAGTGACTTTCGACAAATATTGTTGACAAAATCATTAACCATGGAAAATACGCAAATTCTCAATACTGAGTTTATGATGATTTCAAGAATACAATTCCATCGAGTCAGGCATAAACTTCAGTATACCTTTTTTTTTTCTTCTTACAAACAGCTGGGCGGACAGAAAAGAATGGCTACTGATTCCCTGACCTGTAATGTGAGCCATGCAGACTACACCATTCTCAGCAACTTATGTAATACAGATGATTCCATATTATTCTGGGAGGGGGGATAACCTGTTGCCATCCTGCTGAGCAGAGAAAACTGTACCACGCTGAAATCCCTCTCTTTCCTTATAGATTGGACACCTGACAAAGGCTGTAGAATGCATCGGCTGAAACGTTCTGGTAACGAGTTGAGCAACACGCATTCCTTTTTTCATCTTTCTATTTCTGAAATGAACTACCTGTTATTTTTTTTTATCCACTTTACACGATGAAAAAATGCCTACGTGCACAATGTGTTTATATAACAGCAAAAACTTATAAAACACTGAACAAGAATATTTTAACATAAAATAGACGAAAGAATATCTATGAAGTGGCAGGATATAGATTTTTTATGCATAAATCATTTGAGCCAAATTTTCGAAATCCTTTTTTTTTATTTACAACACTGAAACTCTTGTTGTATGTTTACAAATTGGAGAATAATTATTTTGGGTTTGCATGTTGTTTTATTTTTTTTTTTTTGTTGTTGTTGGAGTAAAGATTTCCTAAAAAATGTTCGTAGCATTTTTTAGAGCTATGTTCGTGAGTATGTGTAATTAGAAAAGTTACTCACAATAAAGGTCCTTATAAAATGACGCAAATCTCATCAAAATTAGTTGAGTTTAACAAAAGTTTTTTCAAAATTAGAGTCGTCAGTCTGTGAGAAAACTCAACTTACTTATATGAAGGACAGAGCGCTAAACGCTTGTCCGACTGCCTTCTCTCTTAATATTCCACCCCCATTCTAATCTATTAATTGCTGCTTTCTTCTCCTTTTTATTTCTGCTAACCACCCTCTCTCTCTCCCATTTTCTCCCTCCTTTCTTTCTTCTTTCTTTTTCAACAACCACCCTCTCCTTCTACTTTCTTGAAGAATATTATCCTCATTCTCTTAAAACCCCACGGCAATTTTTATAATCTCTATTGTAACTTTTTATCTCCATATTCAATAAGCGAAGTCAGGCACAAGGTGATAAGTTTTGAGTATCCAGTGAGGGTCAAATACACTACACAGTAATGAACATTCATCAACCTTTACATAGTCTGGCACAGGGCCATAAGTGTGAAGCACCCAGTGACGCTAAAACTCAATCTATCAATAATAGTCATTTTGGTGCATGGGCTAAAGTAGTGAGTTCGATTCAAACTAAGCACCCCACCACCGTCGCTTGGTATAAGACTAAATTAAACTTTGCCATTTTTATCCTTCTTCTCATTCAGTTTTCATAGTTTTTTACCCCTTCACTCTGTATCCTCTTCATTCTTTTTACCCATTTTCTTCCTTCCTCTCTAGTCCTATTCGCAAGTGACATTGCTAGGGTTGGTGTCACCCGGGGCGGTAACTCAAGATGTCACATTCCCAGTGTAGCAAACTAAAGAAAAATTGTGCGGAATCGAACACAGAAAATGCCAGAAAACGTCAAAACGCACCAATAAAAACACAGTAAGCCTTTTTAATGGCAATTTTTGATTGGTGAAAATGACTAGATTTGTCTAAAATTGCTATGGAAAATAGCTAAAGATCGGCTAAAATCACTCGAAAATAGGAATAAAAGTGGCGGTAAATGTTGAATTTTTGTTCTGCTAAAACATCATGGTGTCTCCCCTCTGTCAGTAAGCCAGTACTCCCCCACTCCTATTCCCTCCCTCCCTCCCTCCCTCTCTCTCACACACACACACATACACACACATTTTCTTTCTCCTTCAAAGTTTATTGTTTACTTCTGTTTTCCGTCTTTTTTCATTCTCTCTCATTTTTTTTCAACTGGTTACTTTTCCTTCTTTACAAATTCTTCTTTCTCTTATTTATTCTTCACTTACGACGGTTGATCAATCAGTGTGTAGCTTGATCTGCCGTTATTAGCTGAGTGTGGATCTGAAATTTCACTGTATAATATTCGATCCCTGTAATTAATATTCACCATTGAATCAAGTACATTGACCAGAGAAATGGTTAAGTTGAAAAATCAATATTTATAGAGTAAAATACGAAGTCTATCACGTACTGTAGTTCTCAACCAGAGGGACCCCCCCCACACACACACACATACACATAAACAAAACGTAGGCATGAGCCAACAGGAAAGAGTATGAATATTTCAATTATTTTATTTCTCTGCATATTATCATGATAAACATAATATATCAAAAAGTATATTTTGTCACAGATTTGCTTGTGGTACATAGTTGATACCCATCAACTGATTGATAGAAATATGGTGGTGAAAAAGGTTAAGAGCCACTGGAATAAGGCATTTAGTCATTTGATATTAACAATAAAATCACCTACCTTGGATAATGGCGTCTTAGACCTTCTCAAGGTACCCCATTTGGGACCTCACACACTTATGCCAACGTCTCTTAGATTATTAAAAATAGTCTGCAAGATATTTGTTGCGTTCTCCCTAATCTCATTCAATGTCATAAATCTCCTCCCTTTCGTCGGCGATCACAGAAATCAAATCTTGGCTGTATGAGGTCGACGACAGCCATGGATGATGCAACGTTATGCAAAAAGTCCCCTTCTATATATCCGCTAATCTACTCGCTCGGTCATTGTGGGTGCGAGGATCTCACAGCACACAAGCACACTGAATGGTTTCTCATCATCGACTGAGTAACCCTGCAAGAGAGTGTCTATAAACGCATCCACAGTAAGAGCTCTCCTGATTGGTTGCCATGTAACATCAAGGCCATATAATCGACTCTCAATCTATTCAAAAATTGTTTGATACTTTCCAGCCGACCCCCGTAAATGCTTTCTTTTCATCGTTAAGCTGTACACCTATTGATGTACCCACGTATTCATTCAGGTTCTTTCTCATCTCCATTTTCACTATCTTTCTGTTCATGTTCCTTTCTGTCTTTCTCACTTCCTTTCTTTTCTTTTATTTCTCCTCCCCACCCTGTTTCTGTCACTAAAACTTCTTTTTTCCTCTTTCCTCTTTTTTCATTTCTTCTATTTGTTTATTTCCGGACAATTTTAAACTTTCCTATTATGAAATAACACCACCGAATAATTTTCCCAGCTCAAATTCTTCAACTTTGATCTCCAAAGTCTTAATCTTGTCTTGCTGATGGACGCACTGCTATCCCTCGTTCGCCTACGCACACATCATTTTTATTTGCCACGCACACTTGTATACAGGCATATATATATATATATATATATATATATATATATATATATATATATATATATATATATATATATATATATATATATAAAATCCAATAATACTAATAATTTTTTAAATATATCTTTATAAAAAAGTAGTACACATGTTTATTTTATTATGTATACGTATACACATATCTGTCAGCGGCTAACTCTCTCTCTCTCTCTCTCTCTACACACACACACACATATATATATATATATATTATCAGCTTCCACGCGTGCTCCCTTCTATTCACATTCAAATTTCTCTTCCACGAGTTTTCATTGATATGCACACGCACTTACACAGACGTATAAGAATATATTATATGAAGACGCATACACATACACATCTTTCTCTCTCCTCTCATCGACTCTCCCTCTCCCTCTAGCCCCCCCCCCCTCTCTCTCTCTCTCTCTGTAAATACATACACATATATAAATGTATGTACATATACAGTAGAATGTGGATTAGCTCTACTCTAAAAACAACTCAACTTCATGAGTAAAATGTTGTACGTATCGAGCACTCTATGAAATAAATCCATTACATTTCAGAAGTGGCTTTATATTATTGATGTATTATTATATCATGTTATACTGCTAGCCTGATCTGTACCACATATACTGTGTATGTACATATATATATATATAAATATATATATATATATATGTATATATATTAGGAGGAATATATACACATATATATATATATGTATATATATATATATATATATATATATATATATATATATATATATATATATATATATATATATATATATATATATATATGTTCCTCCTATCTTGCCTCTTTTTTCGCGGAATTTCTATTTCTCGCTCAACATCGTCTTCATTTTTTCTTCTTCTATTCTGTATTTTCGCTCCATTCAGCTTACATAAATAGGATCCTTCCATGCCTGCCCCTCCCCGACAAGCCAGCCATAACTGAGTTCAGATCTGATCAAGATAGACCTTCGTACATGGCCACCGCTAAGCATGATGACGAAAAGTCAGACAACCGCTATCAACAACATCGCTAACACTTGAACATTGGATTATGTATAGAAATATTATCCTCAACCACATACATAGCCACCTACAACCTCGAATGAATATGCAGGCACATAAACTTGAATGTGAGGGTTTGCGCGTATGTGTGTGTGCTAGTGTGTGAGTGCATGTGTGTGTGCGCGTGTGTGTATGTACGTGTGTGCACACGTGTGTGTGTGTGCGTTTGTTCGTTTGTGTGTTTGTCAGAGAGAGAGGGGGTGCATAACAAAAATATTCGGACTGCGTATGTAGCTGAAATCTTTTCAGATGATGGCAAATATAGATGAATGAAATCACGCAGGTAGCATTTAAGAACAGAATGAGGTTGATTTCATTACAAAAACGTTTCAGCTTTTTTAACAACCTCTTCTGTGATTGTGACTGTTTTTCCTTCGGGTCTTCTGCCATGTCACGATGTACAAACTTAGTAGAAACACGTCTCATGCCCATAACCCTCAGTTGAAATGTCTCAGCAAGAGCCGTGAGGTATTTCAATACTTTTTTCTACAGTATGATTACAATCACTGCGAATCAATTTGCAAACTTTGCTGACATTTTCGTCGGTTTTGAAAGATAGAGGGAAGGCCTGTCTGTTCTTGTTTTTGTTCTTTGGGGTTTTTTTGTCTCATTCGATTGAAGTGCTTGAACTACTCAAAACACGTGGTCTGACTCAGAGCATCTTCTTCGAAGGCCATTGTCAGTTTCAGGTTTCCTTTGTCGTTCCTTCAAATTTTAAAACTTCACCCGGATTTCTCCTCTTCAATCATCAGCCCATCCACTATCTACTATTCACACACACACATACACACACACACACACACACACACACACACACACACATATATATATATATATATATATATATATATATATATATATATATATATATATATTGTACAGATCAGGTTAGCCATATAGCCTGATATAATAATATAAAGTAACATCTGATATGTGATGGATTTATTTCATAGTACTCTATGAAATAAATCCATCTCATAAGCAGAAATATGAACTAGTTTGTCTAGCAAATCCACATTCTATTACTTATATATATATATATATATATATATATATATATATATATATATATATATATATATATATATATATATATATATATATATAGATAAATAGAGAGAGAGAGACGGGGGGAGTTATTAGTTATAGTTATAGTTCTTTGCCAAGTGTGGCAAAAAGCTACGAATCTCTGGTACCCGGTGAGGATCGAATTCACATGATCAAGAACACTAGCTCGCTAGCCTCTAACTGACGTTATGGCGCCCACTACAAACATACTCCCCCCCCCCCCCATATATATATATATATATATATATATATATATATATATATATATATATATATATATATGGGGGTGAGTATGTTTGTGTGTGCTGAGATGATTCTTGTTTTTTCTCATCTTGTTCTGTTCCCCTTGGTTTTCTTTCTCTGTCTTCCCTCCCCCCACACCTCTGCATTCCGACCTTTCTATATTTACTCATCCACCCCCTGCAAATCCGATGCATAATTTATTTTCCTTTAATTTCTTTTCCCTCATATACGTCGAAATCTTTCTTTCTTCCTTTTTTTCTTTGCCTTTTGCGTCTTAATACAACTCTCCACACTCTTCTTTTCTCTCTCTCTTTCTTTCTACACACAACCTCCCTCTATTTGCCTTCAACGTTTTTTTTGTTTTTTACTTCTTCCACATTCCAAATAATCATAGATTCCAACTAGCCACCGCCAACCTAAACATTTCATTTGTCTGGAACTTTTAAGACAGTCCCGGGGCCATACGGAATTTGACGTCCGAGTCACTTGTACGACATTTTGAGCCAAGCCATCTGGGTATTTGCGACCTAACCAACATAAACATATTTGCCTTCAACAGACAGACGTAATCATTAGTTGTGAGATTTTCGTTTAACACTCATAAGAAATTTAACCATGATTTCGATTTTTTAAAGATGGAGTCGAGTTTGTCTTCGATAGGAAAAAGCTTATGTAAGATGTTCTGATTAAATGTTTTCTCATATACATACATTTATTTCGACAGTCTCAGAAAACGTGAAGCACGGGATGACCAAGTGGGTGACTGTAGGAAGAATGGACTCAGCAAACCGTGTTCAAACTCTGGCTTAGACGGTTTGTATTCGCTCGGTATTTTATTCTAGAATAAGATATGGATTCATATATTTCCCTTGGGAAATATGTTAATCCATATTTTACCCTAGCTATGGGTAAAAAAAAAGCCCTGCACGAGGTGAGTGACGTAACTTCGGTTGCTTGTTGCCTTCAAGTCTATTTCACAGATCTCAAAAGGGTCGATTAAGTAATAATGTGATAAGTGAAGCTCATAATTGTTACGTATCGTCACGGCCCTTTTTTTTCCTTTCAAGAATACACCTTCCTGAGAGAGACATTCGCAGTCATACAGTGGTTAGGTTAGCGTATAAGCTACAAAACCCATTCAATCCTAAGTAAGTGCTCTAATCCACATCGAAGTACGCTAAGATGGATAAATTTCTTCATTGTGTGCTGTTATGGAAAGCCATAGAGGATTGACATTTCTCGTGTTCTAGATATACAGTAAGTATCCAAATTGACCTAATCCAATAAATACCTAACCCCTTTAGAAAGGAACAACGGGAGCAGTGCTCTGGCTAGCATGTTAGTCTTACTAATCATTAGTGGATTTGATCCTTACTGGGGAACCAACATACATATTTAGAAGGTATGACACAAGGCAACAGAAGTGGAGCACTCAAAGAGAATCGAAGTCACGAATAGTGACCTGCAAAATTTCATCACCCATTCATCTACGCCAGGCTCTCTAGAACGTTAACTATCACCTTGCCCCTATTTGGCGTCTTCCAACAAATAAATAATTCATCTTAATCAGAAAGGCATGATTCAAGTTCTTATCAGATCCTGTCCCGTCGCTAGTCCTTTAAACTACGATCGTTTATTTAGTTTTATTCATAGCTTATCACGCCAGACAGCGAACCAATTTAGTGTAATTTGATGTTGGCTACATCAGGTAAGAGTGGGTAGTTTCATAAAACGTGTTCAGTGTCTTAAACCCTTTCACTACACTCGTGAAACCCCCTGATTTTCAAAGTTGTTGCTCGTTTTACAGACCCTCACTCTCGCTCTGTTGAGAGTACACCAATTGCATCTGGTGTGCAGTGTCTCTTCTGTGTTCAGAAACTCATCTATGATCCCGTGACTGGCATATGAAGAACATGTACAGGGAATGCAGGGTCAAAGTGTACCCCCAAAATGTTTTTTACCCTTTCCTTTGTAGATGAATGTCGTAGTGAGTGTAAATGAGCGATTATCCCTGATGACATACGAAGAGAAACACAAATATACATTCAGCGTGATATCATGAGTTCTTCGTTAATGGATTCATTTCTTCTAGGCTAAAAATAACGACTAATGCTACAAACTAAGGAACGAAGAAAAGGGCAAAGAAAAATGGGCAAGAAAAGAAATAACATATATATATATATATATATGTATATATATATATATATATATATATATATATATATATATATATATATATAATTTGAATTTTTTAAATTTAGAGGGAGAAAGATAGAGAAAGAGACAGACAGGGAAAGAGTGAGGGAGACAGACAGATTGACAGAAGGAAAGAGAGGGTGAATAGAAAGAAACGGAGTAAAGAGGTACACACGTGTACACACTTGTCCACGCACTTTTTATTATCGATATGCAAAAGAATATTGATGCGTCTTGGATCCCTTTTGAGTGTTCAGAGAAAAGAAAGAAAGAAACAAACAAACAAACAAGCAAATAAAACAAACAAAGAAACACACAAAGAAAGCAAAAAGAAAGAAGAAAATAAGAAAGAAAGAAAAAGGTGTATATAGGAACATACTGTCAGAAATGGATATGAAGAGATTTCGATTGGTACGAACATATTTGGACAGATAGGATCAAACCAAGAACATATGAACCTAAAAAGCACTCAGAGAACGAAACTCTCTACCATTGCCGAACACTTACTCATTCGGAAATGAATTCTTAGATCCGTCACGCAATTTATTCATTTCTTCCTTAGCCAATCGCTCACCAACCCCAAATTTACATAGAAATACATTGAGAACTCTTGGAGATGTAATGTTGACAGACAGAAGTGAATTCATAGACATATAAAAAATGAGAAAATATCTCTCAATCCAACATAAAATTCAGGATCTGCACAAAATTTTTTAAAAAGATTTGCACCAAAATTGAATATATTCTTCCTTGTTGCGTGGCCCACCCTTCCACGAAATTTCATTGAAATTCATCGCATGTTTTTGGAACTGTGTGGACAGACGGAGAGACGAAAGGATGGAAAGACTGGAAGACAAACACGGCCAAATACATATACCTTTCCAATTTTATTGGCAAGGTAAAAGAATAGAAGTGATACCTACATCACTTTGTGAAATTAACTGAAATTAGAAAAAAGGGAGAGGGCTAAAAACGAAAGTGGGAAGGACGAAGAAAGAATGAAAGGAAGAAAGGAAGAAAGAAAGTAAAGAGGGTGAATAAAGAAAACGTTACGTTAGAATTGTTCATTAGACATCTTAAAACCCCTTCTTAACCGAAAAAGCAAATTGGTTCGTTTAGAGAAAGGAATTTCAATTCCAAAAATGAAACCCAAACCGATTGGGCCCACCCTGATAGTTTTTTTTTAAAGATGCATGACACCTGATACCTGGGCTCATATGAAAACACAGAGAGAAAGAGAGAGAGCGAGACACGCATATATAGACATACACATACGTAAAAACACGTGCATACAGAACTACACATACATAATAACATGGACACATGAATATATATGTATATCTTGGCTTACCCATGAACATACGCGATGACACACATATTTTTGACTTATGCACAAAGGTAGGCATTTGAAAAGAGCTATTAAGGCTTTTTATATTACGGATGAATGCGTGTGTTAATTTTGCATTCACGGTCTTTGAACAGACATACATTTAATGGGCAATTTCCTATCACCTATCATCATTTCAGAGTTGTTTCGAAATGGTAACCAGGAGATAAAAACTAACTAATCTTTATCGATTCAGTCATTTCCTGAATTCTTAGAGAGAATAGCTGCAAATGCTGCTGCTATTGCAAATGCTGCTGCTGTTATTGGCGTTGTCACTCATGACAATGCTTTTTCTAAAACGAGATAACATACATACAATGCGTATATATGCTTGTGCCTCTGTGTGTGTGTGTGTGTGTGTGTTTGTGTTTACATGTATTATACATAGGCACACCAGTGAGTCTGTAGCTCGATGATCGAAAAAGCATTTATTTTACATCAGAAATATTCATTTTCAACATAATCTCTTTCCTTAACAATGCACTTAACTTAACGTTTTCCCTTCAAGTATACATCAAGCATTATACAGTAAGACATCAGATCAAAATTAACTGTCAGACCTTGTATATATATGCAATATATATATATATATATATATATATATATATATATATATATATATATATATATATATATATATATGCATATATATATATATGCATATATATAGTAGAACACTTATAGTTTAAAGTTGAATGTATCAAGCACTCTCCGAAATAAATCCATCACACATCAGACATTGCTTTATGTTATATCATATTACTTTATATTGCAAACCTAATTTGTAATATATATATATATATATATATATATATATATATATATATATATATATATATATATATATATATATATATATATATATTCCCAATTCACTGATGATCCCCACAAAATATCTGATTCTGTTTAAAACAGAAAACCCTTTAAAAATTCTACATTAATAGTATTAACAGATATTTGGGAATAGTTGACGGAAATGACATGAATTTATCAAAAAATGTCTTTTGTATCATCAGTGTTCAAAGCTCTAGAAGCTTCCTGGACATTTTATTGAAATCTGTAAAGACTGTTCTTCAGTTAAACGACTGGTACACACAGAGGAATCAGGTGAAGTATTTACGTGTTTAATACCAAATGACTGTCATTACGTAACGTATATCTTTTGAAAATGGTGCCTTGTCTTGTTTTGATATCCACATAATGCTACAAATAATAATTGCTTCCAAGCGATGCTATTTTGTCTCTTGTGAATCCTGATTCTTAGCTACGTACGTCAATGTTGAAAAACATTGGCACAGAAGGTGTTAAACACTGCTTTTCCCACGCTGCATGTCACTTAAGGAGGACCAGATCTCCAAATTTAATTATTTCATGTTAATTATGCAATAAAATTACCCGCACAGCAGGGTCAAATTCCATAAAACGATCCTAAGCATTTTCTCAGGGATGCACAAAGACAATCGTCTCACAATACAACTTCTTTTTTTAATTCCACATTGACACACTAGGCAGCCTCATATGGTACATTTGTGATGTACGTTGCTGTGAATATCTATGTACAACACCGACGGCATTTGGTGTAGTGCTGACTAAGATATCTGAGCCAGGGCATCAGAGAAGTGGTTCCAGCCGGTGCGTCTCAAAGGGGATCAATGGGACAAGGGGGCCCAAGAGTTTCTCAGGTGGAGCTGTTTATCGAAAAATACAGGACACGATATGTCATTTAATTTTTAAAAAAATGGTTGATTCTGTAGTTTGGTATGGTGTGATAACCCCGATAAAAACAGAACGGTTAAAGGAAGAGGGTGTTTGTTCAGAGTGCGTCAGAGTGACGAAAACAGCTTTCAATGCCCTGATCTGAACGGTTTCATCCAGAGTTTATTTGGAAAGTCACGAGCATTGGTCCGATCATCTTACCAAGAAAGAAAAAGCCCTCAAAAATATGTAATATACAAAAGTATTATCCCACCCACGCACTTACATAGACCATAAACATTTAGTAAGTTAGCAAGTTCTATATTTTTTCGCACTGATGCATGTGTAATCAGAGAGTCAAAAAAAAAAATGACATTTACCAAATGGAAACTTAAGAAAACAAAGACATATATGCATATATATATATATATATATATATATATATATATATATATATATATATATATATATATAGTGATAGAGAGAGAGAGACGTGTATACTTACATACATACACTGAGAGATAGAGAAACTTTCAACTTCTGAATATGTCTTTCACAATCATATATATATATACACACACACACACACACACACACACACACATATATATATATATATATATATATATATATATATATATATATATATATATATATATATATATATATATAAACCTTCCACTGGTCACACACACATACGTAAACACACACATACACACACACACACACACATATATATGTGTGTGTGCGTGTGTGTATATATATATATACTGTTCATTCATATACATATATATGTACATACATACATGCATACATACAAATTACATGTGTTTATACAGCAGGAAGATGGAGAGGAAAATATTTTCCGCATGCGTTTACAAATTAACATATTTCTTCAGATACGTATCAATATTCTCTCGGTCGACCACTTAACCTTTTTCTATCTATTTATCTATCTATCAGTCTGTCTTTCTGTCCATATCACTCTTCCTATTTATGCAAGTCTGTTTATAATTATCATGCTCACAATTAGTAACCGTCAATCAAAACTGTCACCAAAACTGCCAACATATGTTTCTTCGGTTTTTGAGCTGGGCTGGCTGGCTGGCTGGCTGAGTATGTATGTATGTATGTATGTATGTATGTATGTATGTATCGTGCATACAGGCCGCACCAGTGAAGCTAGAAGGCTGAAATTTTGAAAATTAATTTGAGATTCAATTCGATACCCCAACCGAAACAAAGTTTTTTTTAGGGGGGGGGTTCAATTTGCAATGTAAGTTTTTGATGGATTGGCCCCTCAGTTTGTTTTCGGCAGTATTCACGCTTGTTTCTGGAAGTTTGGGGCTTCCTTAGTGATTGCAGCCCAAAAGATGAGATAGGTAACTTATTTATTGATCACCCTTTCCAAGCATGATATTAAAATCACTTGACGGTTTCTACTGAGAGTTACCAACCAGACCTATCCATCTATCTATCTATCTATCTATCTATCTATCTATCTATATATATATATATATATATATATATATATATATATATATATATATATATATATATCCATCTAAAAGGTAGAAGTCAGAATTTCGAAAGTTGATTTTCTCCCCATTTGGAAAATTGGCGCAACACAATCTTCATTTCTTTATGACTGACCATGCATTCGTAAATTTTTCACATCTGCTATAATTGCATGGTATGAATACACATTTTTTTCTTTCGCCGTGCATACGCACACACATACTCATACAATCAAACACACGCTCAAGGTTCACACACTCGGTCGCTCATAAATACACTCGATCGCTCTCATACACTTAAACAGACGAGCACACTCTCTCCCACGCAAGCATGCACGCTCACCCATACATGTACACCCAGTCAAGCACACACGCACACGTAACAAAAAAGACAGACTCAGACACATGCATACACACCCTGAATCAAGCACAAGTACGCACGCACACGCATGGACATTTTGTCGCGTATACACAATCAGTCACGCATACACATTCAGTCACTCACATACATTCAAGTAATCAAGCAGGTGCACACAAACACGCACGCACTTCTTTCTTTTCTTATCTCACTCTTTCCCAACAATATTATGTTATTTTCCTTCAATCTATTTTCATTCCAATCTCTTCCACAAAACTTTACTTCCTGTCTTTCTTCTATTTTTTCCACCCGTCCTTCCCAATTTTCCTTAACACTTTTACTACTTCCTTTTTTTCCTCTCTTAATTTTCATTCTCCTCTTTTTCACCCAACTTCCTTTTTTTCCTTTTTTTCTTCTGTTCTCACACCCGCCCTTCCCAGTCTTCTTCCTTTCTTTCATTTTCTCGTTTTCATTCTACACTTTTTTCTTCAAATATTTTTTTTCTTTTCTATCTTCTCCGAGCCCCATTCCCCCGTCATTCCCAGGTTTCCTTTGTGCTATTATTCCTTTCTTTTTGTTCTCTTTTTATTTCCATTCTACACTCATTCTCCCAACTTTCTTTCATTCCTTTCTTCTTCCATTCTTTCACTCTTCCTTCCCGGTTTTTGTAAATACTGCTATTCCTTTATTTCTTTCTCTATTTCTCTTTTCTCTCACCTCATTTTCATTCTGCTCTTTTTCTTCTAACTTTCCAACTTTTCTCTCTCTTTCCATCCCCTCATCATTCCCAGGCTTTCTCAATGCTATTGTTCCTTTCCTTTTTTTTACTTCTCGTTATTTTCATTCTGTATTCTCATTCCCTTAACATTCTTTTTCTTCCTTTCTCCTTCCATCCCCCCATCTTCCCAATTTTTCCTGCCACCCACTCATTCACTTGCATTTCTCGTGTTTTCATTTCTTCTCTTTATTTTCATTACCTTTAAAACCATTAATACATCTCTTCATCTCTAAAGAATACAAACGCTGCGTTTAGAAACACGAGAAACATTTCATATTTCCTCTCTATTTTTTCTGGGCCCCACCCCTGCTGACTCTCGCTTCTTCCCGCCCCTATTTGCACTCCCAGCATGCTCTTCACCTCCCGAAATGCATCAACATGCTTACCATCCCTTCCTCATCCCCCCACACAGCCCAATCTAAACACCCCGACATTCTATTCACACGCCGAGTTTCCGGTTTCAAGCCGCCAGCTAACCCCACTTCCCCTTCCTGGTCATAGTGACCGGGAAGAAAAAGCCCTTAGGAGTACAATGTTGGTCTTCCCCGAGAGGTTCGGAAGCACAAAAAGGCCAACTAACAATTTAAAAAACTAACCCCTTTTATTAAATAGTTTTCTCAATTTAGAAACCGTGAGCGAATGTCGAGAACTCGGCCAAGCCATTTTCATGCCAATATTTTTCGTGCAAGGATGAAGGTAACAAATGGTGGTAATTTGGGAAAGGCACAGCGTATACCTACTTCTCAATTTCCAGATACTCTGGATGTCTCGAAACGACCGCTAAATAAGCCATATTCTTTCGTAAATTACCCATGAAGGCTTACAGTGTCCTGGAACCACCAACTGTACAGGTTCACTCATCCCTCTGTGATCGTCCAAGCTAGATACAGCCTTACCGTATACACAGTTCCCAAAACCCGATTCCATCACTGAAGGTAACTCTGAAAAACATGCTTTTAGGTCAGTGATATTTGATCAACAAATGAGAATTGTGATTGCTTTTCTTGATTTAGTCCTTGATCAGAAAGTAACGTTACATTTGGAGAAGAAGAATACAATCTGCTCAAATTTAACAAAAAATAATTCATTCGTGAAGGATATTATCAGTAATTACCAATCATAATAATTCTATGGAACTATTTCTTTTATTTCTTCATAAAAGAATCTATGATTCTGAAAACTACAGCTCGAAACTCTCAGGGCCTAAGTGACCAGTTGATGGAATACCTCCAACTTCGGTCAGCCTGAAGTGTGCCATTCGTCAGAATCGCAGTGACAAGTTTTTTTTCCCGCAATCTAGAAGTAGAATGTTCATATAGAATCCCTTTTCGTATGTCTACTCTTCCCCTGAAGTGCGCTTTGGGAGTATTATCTACGGAGGCTGGTTAAATCATTCCTCTACACTTTACCAACAAGCAAAGCTAGAAGCTAAGAAAATACAATAGACTCTTATCATTACGGCACTCGTCGAAGATTTATGTCGTTTAAACGAAACTGCCGTTGTAACAGGTGTTATACGAAATGTATTAATGAAAAAATTACAGACAAAATTGACTTTTTTACCTTTCACGGTGCAATACCCCATATACGGATTAAAGGTCTGCAAATAGAATAAATGAACCAAAAAGTTGTTGTTGTTTTTTTTATAGTGCCGTCAGTATCATTACATAGGGTTTACTGTATCAAGAGATTCATCAAAATTGCTTCTCCCGTCTCATGAGGAATAGACATTGCGGTAGAAGTCTTGACCTCTTCACTACACGTTGGCTAATCTCTTTTTCAAGCATTTTGCTTCTTCTGTTCCAGGTGGATCTTTTGAAAGATCCCCAAGAAAAAGTACCAATGGCGTGGATTTGTTCAAGGTGGATCCCAACTCGCCATGATCTCAGGACCATCCCCTGTTGTACATTTGTTATGAGACTTGCAGAATCAGTTGACGAGAATTCAACGGACTGACGCTTTGACTCTTCAGAAGTCTTGGGTCACGCATCCTAAGCCAGTCTGGCATTGTCCACTCCTGCAACAATAGCCAATGGGAATCATAGTGGTGATAGTTACTTCTCCACTTGCTTCCCTTTCGCAACACAATAATAACATACAAGATTGGCATATTATTTTAGTCACAAAAGTCGCAGAAAACTTCTTTCTGAAGTATTCGATTTCGAATTGACGTCGGAACAGCCATTATGTTTCAGTTCCTGTTTGCAAAGCTAATAGTTTTCAGACTGAGTTACTATGAACTTTTATAAACATATAATTACAGTTTGGTCACTGAACACTTTTTTAAAGCACTGATAGATCATTCTTAGCCTTAGAAAAACCCGACAAGATCCAATGGCGTTTACATTCAATGGTTGAATTGCTTCAATAATTCATAGAATTTACAGATATGAAGAATTCTCAACTTAATATCCTGATGGAATCAAGTGTTGCCATTAACAATGTAAGAGTAAGGAGCCAAAGGAAGAGTAAGGAGTCAATGGAAGCGAGCAGAAAATAATCCATGTAGAAAACGTGTTAAGTGGGAATCAGGTGACCCTAGCACTGCCACAAACCGCTTTACAGGCGTAAGGACATAGCCCAGTATATTCCGTTTCAAGAACAACATCTTATATTTTCAAGATAAGAAAAAACATAATAAGAATATTAAAAAATCATTTATATTCTTAAATGATACGAATCTTTTTTCGATTAAACTGGTATGTTTTCATAATTCATCCTTCTTAATAAATAATGTGAATAAAAGGGATGCAGAGTCGAATTTCACTGAAATATTTTTCGTTGAAATAAGTCTGACAGAGAAATACGAAAAATAAATAAACTCACCATTACCGTCAATAACTGGACAACCGTAGCGTTAAAAGTTGAAATCACGCAAAAATTCCATCGAAGAATAAATATGGAGAGAATAATTCCTATTTATGATATCACTTGCGTTTTCCACCGGAAAACATCGAATATAGAGAGAAAACATATCTACAACTACGACATAGGAAGATCTAGATGTTATTAATAAACCTGTCAAAACGAGACCCTAAATAAGGGTGCCTTCAAAAAATAAAATGTTTTTAGAAGGGGTCTAGTGGAGCACTGATGCCAATCCTAAAGTCTGTAGACAAAATGGTATGGACAGGAGCACTGGAACACAAACAAACAAACACACGCTCTATGAAAAAAGGGATAGGACCGTTCTCTATCTTTGGTGGCTACAGATGTCCAATCTTTCAACACCTTTGGTGGCTACAGTTGTCCAACTTTTTACCATCTGTGTTGGCTACGGTTGTTTGAATACTTGTGAAAAAGGGTCTCTCAAAAATGAAAAAGAGCAAATTTTCGAAAAAAATTGGTGGTATGAATATCGAGAATTTGCAAAAAATATCGGAGAATCACTTTTTTTTGTTTTAGAAATCATTTTCCAAAGCATATTGCACGTTTTCAACTTACTTGCAAGGTTACTCGTCACTGCCCAAGTAAATTAGTTTCTAGAATCATCGTCAACGCTTCCCTGATCTATAAATGAGGTTCTTTAAACTAAAACAAAAAGTAAAAAATCCTTGGTAAATTCTTGATACTTGATAACATATAATAACAGCGAAATAGGGAAAGTTTTGCTAGCTGTTTATGTAATCACTTTAGTGTCAATAATTCGACCTTGCAAATTACATCATGTAATCAGGAGACACGCGCTGCGTAATACTTGTGTATCGAATATCCAATTTATACTTCATTTGTTCAAAAACACTTAGAAACGGACAAATTGCTTCTATGAATTTCTCAAAATGATATCCTCATCTTCCTTGTTTCCAAAACATTTCGACTGGTGCGTCTTCCGGTCCCCTTCAGGTGTACATTACATCCGTCAGTCCTTAGATCACGTCCAGATATCTTCATTTGAGTGTGTGAAAGAGAGATAAAGAATGGGGGAATGAGAAAAATTGGACGAGACGCATGGATGTGTAAATGAAACATGGACCTGAAGAAGGTCGCAGAACGTATTGGCTTAAACATAGTGATGAAGATATTCTTTCGAAGAAAAAAACATGGAATAATGAAAATGCTTCGTCATCGGAATCTCAAATAACACTTTAACTTTGTTTTTTTTTACACGTAGTCTGCAGTTTGATCCTCATTGAAAAAAGGCTTTCTTATTACATCTAAGCATTTTAAGGACGGACATCCCCTTCACAAGGAATACTGAAGTTAGCTTGGTGACTGAAGTAGTTGTGTTTTCCAGTTTGTGGCAGTGATCGATGCACAAGCCAAAATGAGGAATTCTAATGCCTTTTTTCCAGATTCGGGCAGATAGCATCTCTCTTCTTGAAGCATGAGGGGAGATCAACACAACACAATCTTACTTATCTACATTTGGCCTCGTGCCAAATTAAGCTAAGCTAACTTAATATTTATTCGGACTTATTTGAGATAGTTGTGCCAGTGTGGCGAATGCCAATTTTCAAGACAGAAAATAGGTATAACAGAGGGAGAGAAGGGAGACAGAGGAATATATATATATATATATATATATATATATATATATATATATATATATATATATATATATATATATATATATATATAAAGCTCCTGATAGTGGACTCTTGTTCCACATCGAACCCATAACCTCTAAAAGTACATACACATACACACACACAGCATACACTACTGAAGATGGAAATACCTCCCGAAACATGTTTATATACATATATATATATATATGAAAAGACTACCAAAAGATTAAAGCAGATGCATCGGTAGGGAGATATGGAAAGCTCAGATAGATAGATAGATAGACAGACAAACAGACAGACAGATATACAAAGACATGAAGATAGATAGATAGCCAATAAGCGTATGGATACAAGAACGGATATCAATTGCAAACTTGAAGCGAGAACCATTTTTTCTGATAATCCTCTTGCTTTTTTTTCGATCACTTTGCTATCCTCGTCACCGACACCTTTGCCAGACGAATGGCTTGAAATTGGTTGCCGATCCAACCGACATTTTTGTCCCTTAACTTTTGTTACCGAAGATGCAGTGGCAGAAGAAAAGGGTCTATCGTGGAACGCGTGGTGTGCGTTCGGCCCTTACTTCGTCATCACGGAAAAATTCAGTTTTAAGGGTTCATTTCAGCCTTTTTGTCGTTTGTATGCTTTATAAGTTGTTTTTTTTTCTCAAATGTCCCAGACCAGACCACCCATCACGTCTGGTAACTGAGCTGGTTCTAAGGTCTGTACGGATCACTTTGCGAAGAAAGGGCTGGGGTCTTAGGGACATTGATGAAGATATAGAGCGATTGAGATAGAAACAGAGATAGGGAAAGAAAACTGGAAAGATAGAGGGAGAAAATGGCTGAATTAAAAAATCTTGAGAAAGAGAGAATATATGAGAGAATAAACGAAAGAAAGAAGCACATAGAGAAGGAAGGAATGGAATAGATAGAAGAGTGAAATCATAAAGTGATCAGAACAAAAGAAAGAAGGGGAGAGAGAAGGAAAAAAAAAATAACAAAAAGAAGGGGTTAAAAAAGAAAGAAAAGGAAAAACAAAATAGAACGAAAGAAAGAGAGAAAGAAAGAGAGAAAGAAAGATCAATAGAGGAAAATACGCCTGAATGCTAAATAAGGACAATACTTTAGAAAGAAGGAAGAAAATAGAAAGAAAGGCTATGAAAGCTGAGCAAAGAAATAAAACGAAAAATATTGAAGAAAGAAATGGGGAAAGGGGGTAAGAGAGAAGGAAAAAGTGAGAAAATGAAAGAATAACAACGAAGACAGTAAAACAAAGAAGGAAAGATAGTTAGAAAAAGAAAGGAAGAGAATAGAACAAAAATTAAGAAGCAAAGACAGAAAAGAAGAAATGGAAAAAAAAACGGCCAAGATAATCACACAAATAGATAAGGAAGGAGAGAAAGAATAAAAATGAAAGGAAAAAAACAGGGGGGTAGAAAAACAAAGAAATCGGAAGAAAAAGATAAGAAAAACGGAAAGAGGAAGGAAAATGAAAGAAAGACGATGAAGACGAAGGAAAAGAAAACCTAAGAAGGAAAGAAAGTGAAAAAAAAAACCTGGACCGAAAATGATATAGAAATGAAGAAAAGAACGTTGGTAAATAGACGGGAAGAACAAATATCAAAGGAAAAAAAGAAGAAACAAGAGAAGCAGGAAGACTGGAAAGAAGAAGAGAGAAAGATAATTAGATGAAGGGAAAAAACTAAGAAGACAAGAAACAAACAAAAAGTGTATTTATTCAATGTTAACCCTTTTAACACCGGAAGAGCAAAAGAACTTTCCCATTTCAATTTAACTCGAGGAAATTAGAAAAGAAATATTACATTCTTTTCAAAATATTATTTGAAGAAAGAAGATATATTTACCACACACGCACATATGTGTTATGTCATATATATATATATATATATATATATATATATATATATATATATATGCGCGCATGTGTGTGTGTGTGTGTGTGTGTGCCTGTGTGTGTGAGTTCGTTTGTATAAAGTCATATATGTATGCGTGCATGTGAAGCATATATATATATGTATGTATGTGTGTGTGTGTGTGTGTGTGTGTGTACTAGCAAGGATGCCCGGCTTAGCTTGGGGAAAATAACTGCTAATATGTTCTTTGTTATATTTCTTCTTACGCAACAGAAGAAATGAGGAAAAGATTATTTACACACGGACAAGAGGTTATTACCGAAAAAATATGCTATTGTACTGAACGAAGCAAATGATATGGTCACTTGGTTTGATAGAACTTCTGGGTACCTAACGTAAGTAGTTCTCATAATGGATGCCAGCATAAGAAGAATAGTTCATGATTTCATGGTTGCACAACTTTTTGCGATGAATATGGAAATCCAAGTTTTTGAGCACTTCAAGTTCATTCATCGGCCGAAAAAAAGTATTTGGCCTGTGGTGACCTCCAATGACATCTGGAAGTCAGAACCTTCCACTAATCGAATTTTAACCAAGCCAACCAACCTTAAAGGTTAAAAGCATTTTTTACAATATAACAAACTCAGAATTATGCCAGAAATTACATTAACTGGCTAGAAATGACCAGAAATTACATCTGGTGATCTCGAATGACCACAGCGGTCAACTTCACCTATAGCTGGATGTCCTTTGAGGCTTCAAGATTAGGTACATGGGTCTTTCCGTTTTAGCATGATATCGAAACAAACAAACAAACAAACAGAAAGCTTCAATGTATACATTCATATGAATGTATAAAATGTATCCGTTGATTAATGTGAAAGTAAATTATGAATTAAGATTAGGTGTAATTATTTACACTTAGTGTTGCAAAAATCAGCAAGTTATTCAAAATGCTTTCCTTTGCGTTTAATACAAAGCTTCAGACGGTCAGGCCATCTACCGATTGCAGTACGTACGATTTTCATTGGGAAATCGGTGGCAGCTTTCACCAGTGAATGTTTAAGGCATCCGAAATTGATTTGTCGGTTGTTACAAGCAACCCTCTCCAGGTCTGATCACAATTTGTAATCCAGAGGATTAAGAACTGGACTTTCAGAGGGCCAATCCATAGATTTGATTGAATCTGGGATGTTGCTGAGCCGATGTTGAGTCACTCTTGCCTTGTCAGCAGGAACAGAGTCCCGTTGAAACGTCCTATTCACTCCATGGAACGTGGTCTCTGGAAGATTTTTAACTGGACCCTCGAGAACATCATTCAGGTACATATGAGCAGTTGTTTTGACTCTTTTCTCATGAAAATGAAGTTGAGTAATACCGTCGTAACTCACGTCTTACTGGACCATGACGGAAAAAGGATGTTGGCCTAGCTGCACTTTATGAGCAACCTCAGAAGCTTCCTTGGAATTATACGCATAGACTTTTCTGTGACCATTGCCTGCGCACTGCTGAAGTAATTATTTCAAGAATCTTTTTCACTGTTGAGAAGATTCACAAAGTTGTTCCGATCAACAAAATTATAGAGTCAATGCTCTCCGATTTTTATCAGAGCAGAAGTTAGTATCCGCCCATTTCTGAATTGATAGATACATAGTCCGTGATCACTCTTGATCAACCGGCACATTGATCAGGGTGAAATATTCATCTCTCTAGGCATGATTTTCTGCTTTCTCGAAGGATTTCTACAGATTCTGTTTCGCAACAGTTTTGATGGCTCTGGGGATTCTCATTGTCTTCGACAGTCTGATGTTCAGTGAATCTCTTGTACGATCCCAAGCAGTTTGAGCAATTTGAAAATATTCGAAGGTTCATGATCAACCTTGAGAAGACAGGTCACTGTGATTCTGTTTTCTTTATCACCTCATTCTATAATTAAACACTATTATTATATCTATTTCCTAAACCATATTACTGAATATAAGAACGGAAACCTAACAACTTTCCTATTGATAAAACACCATCAATTATATGAAAAAAACTGTATGATATAAACTTGTAATGGTATTTATGGCAGCACAACATATATATGTGTGTATGTATGCATATATATATATATATATATATATATATATATATATATATATATATATATATATATAGTGGGAGAGAGAGGGGGGAGAAGTATGTATGTACATGATGTATTAATTTCATCGCTTTTGTGCCGGATGTAGACATTAGCTTTTCCTTTTCAAACTTATTAATTTTGGTATTATTTCCATTACTATTAAGATACTCATGTCAACGCGAATTTATTTATTTTTCAATAATTACTTCGGCATCGTGCGTATATGTCCCCGCTTATCTCCTTCGTGTGTGTGAATGTATTTGTGTAGTGTGTGGGATGTGTTCGTGTCATACATTGCCTTTTTGTTTTTTAGGAATTTACGCATATAGCATAACAGATATGTTTACATGCATAGCTTCTTACACGAACGCACACACACACTCGTATATATAAAAATAATTGGCTTGGCTTTGCGAACAAAGATTTTCAGTGAGTTTTCCACGAGATGCGTGTTCGTGAGTGTGCGAGTTTATCTTTGTCTATGTTTTCCTAGACATTCCCCGCTTTTCGAAAGTTCGCTTTATGCCACTCTTTCCCTTTACGAAAATTGTCGAAAAGCGAAAATACAGATCAGCATTTTTGTTTTGCAGCCGGCCGTTTTGGACTCCTTCCCCCCCCCTCTCTCTCTCTCTCTCTCTCTCTCTCTCTCTCTCTCTCTCTCTCTTTCTCTCTCTCTCTCTCTCTCTCTCTCTCTCTTACATCGAAGTTTTCTGTACCTCTCACCATCTCAACCTCAAACGACTCAGACTAACATACCATACTGAGTGTGTGTGTGTGTGTGTGTGTGTGTGTGTGTGGTTGTGTGTGCATGTGTGCGCGTGTCGTCTATGCCCATGTCTTTCAAGTCTCCTTTCTATATGCACACTTCTCCTGAGATCCGAAATGTATGTATCTGTGCCTATTTGTGTACATACGTGTGAATATGTGTGCAGTTACCTTTGTGTTTGTGCATGCATACGTGTGTGTCACTTTGTGCTTCTGGATGCATGTGTGTGAATCGTGTTTTTTGTGTGCGTGTTTACGTGTGCGTTGTGTGCATTTGTGCTTCTGTGTGCATGTGTGTATATCATGCCCCTATGTTTATGTGTGCGTGTGTTCCTTTTTGCTTCTGTATGCGTATGTGTATATCGTATTTCTGTGTTTGCATGTGTGCCTTTGTGCTTTTGTTTGCATATATATATATATATATATATATATATATATATATATATATATATATATATATATATATATATATATATATATATATATATATATATCGTGTCCCAGTGTACGCGTGTGTGCATACGTGTGAGCCTTTTCTGATTTTATGTATGTGTACGAGTTGATGCACACTTCCGTGTGAGTGTATGTGTGTTATTGTACTGTTGTGGTCGTCAGTGGGTTAAAAATCATTGTTGTAGTATGTAGAATTCCGATGAATAACTCATCCCTGGCCCCAAAACATTGATGGATTGATGATAACAGGAGATTTTGAAGAGGATTCTTCAACCAAACTTACCACAATTATTTGGTGGCAATCCTTCACCAAACACCGGAACAAAATATCTGGGCCCACTCACCCATCAACCCAAAGCCATATTTCAAAAGAAAATAAATAAATAAATAAATGATTCCCCGCACCCACTTTCAATAAAAGCATTTTTTTTTATCTCCTCGCCTCGTTTTAATAATTATCCTAAATTGAAGCAAAGAAGACAGGTTTTTTCAAAGGCTGAAACATTAACCCTCAAAAATAATATGGCGGAAAAAATGCAAAGGGGTGAATGAAAAGCCAGCTCTGTTAACCAACCCTTCACACCACTCACCGCATCTTCAATAGGCTGCCACAAATATTTACAAACCAAAATCGTTGTTCACTTCAAGTCTGGAGTTGACATTGTTTTCCTAACGTAACGGTGCCATCATCGTAAACCAAATTGATACGTAATATGAACATTTCCAGAGGTTTGAAATCATGACCAATTGATCGGTAAGCTGCTCTCTTAATGACTGAGCCAAATTTACAAGTCTTAGATATATTATGAAGATTTATGTTAGAAATATGTAAGGGCTTATTTCATTCTAAATAATATATCTATAAAATTGATATTTCCTATGCTGTGATTTAAAATCATGATTATGTGATTAGTCGCTAGCTATCTTGCTGACTAAGCCAAACTGACTTGTATAACAAACCTATGAATTTATCTTTAACAAATACCATATATGTTGCAGTAATCATCGTCAGTGGGAGAGGAGTTTGACTCTGTACTCTTAGGTGCCCAACTGTCGTGCCTCCGAGTAGCAGCCAGGCTTGTTTGATATTATTTCGTTCAGACTTGTCTCTCTCAATTTTCTCATGCTCCAGTGTTCGTATGTGTTTACTATTTTGGCTTTGTTTCATAGTGAATCAAATAATGGGTTCAGTTCGAAATTGCCGGAAGATTATCGATAGCAAAGTTCAACTGAAGCTGAAACCTTTTGATAAAGACAACGAAGGCAAGAAAACTGGCGCAAAAAATATCAGTGTATACAGGTATCCCCCAGTTTTCGAAAATTGGCTCCACGGCACTTCACTTTTGCGAAAGGCCTACGTCATAACATGTTCCCCCCTATCTGAAAAGGCGTAAAGTGAAAAAATACTTACCATTAATTCTTATGGGAATCCAAAGTAACATACTTGTATCTATCTGCATCGATGTCAAGGGTCAAGTTGCAACTGTTGTATGGTGTAGCTGATGTAGAAGACTTTAAATAAGATGAAATACTTGATTGCTTAGCCTCTAGTTTCTACCATAGTGATCTTTGTGGGAACTCAAAAATTGCCAACGTCCCCTGAATCCATTTTCCAAAACTAAAGTCATACTCTTCTTCAGTCATTGTTGCACTGTCAATCGTGGCGAAAATCCCACAAATATCTAATTTTTTTAATTCTCAGAACGCTCAAATAAAATTAATAATAAATAGTGGTTATTGCATCTTCGCTTTACGTCATTTCAGATTATGAAATCTTTCATAGCAACGCCCAACTGTAGGATGGTGAAGGAGACCTGGAATCATAAAAATAAAAAATCCAGACAAAAAACAAACTCGTGTTTGGTCAATTAACATACGGATGTATATTATCATAAAAAAGAGTCTACCAAAAAGCAAATAAAAACATATTAATCAAGCGTAGGATAATCACTCGACCAGCTGAAATCCGCCCTACGGATGGGTTTTCTACTAGTTCCTAATGTTTCTTTGGTCCAAATATGAGATGAGTTTGGGGGTTCGGAATAGGGCTTTAATTCAATACCTCTGATTACAATACACCCTTTTGGCTAATCAAAAGTTAAATACAAATAAACAGAATCAGATAGGAACTTTGTTTTGCGCGAAATTAGGAAAGGACTGATTCCATTGAAAAATCGACTTCGAAATTTTGGGTTTTAACTCGGCTTTTGATAACAACCACTGACACCCAGTGGGCCAAGAATAGCTTAGTCTGGTACAAAGCCCAAGGTGTAAGGCAGTCAGTGAGGAGCAGAATCGTAGCATTCTTTTAACGGAACTTCTCCAGAAAAAGGGTCTTGTTTTCTGTCGTTTCAAAGATGGAAATAATATTTTTATTGTGTTTTCAATCCATATGACCCGGTACTCCGGGAATTTGTCAGTTTTTTAAAACGTTATTTTTCTAAGTTTTCGCTAAGGGGTTCTGTTTACGAAATTGCAATCGAGTGATTGAAACTTTACAATCGGGACCACGTTCCCTACAATGTACAATAAGTCCCATCCAAAATAAATTCGAATTCTAAAAGTATTATAAGAATTGAAATGTTGACATTTTAAAATGAAATAACTCACATAAGCCATACCCTAAAAGCCGTACTTCCAGCCGTGTATACGTGAAAATGGCGGAAAGTATGTCCCCACCCAGTTACCAGAAAACGTTTTTATCCATTCACACATACACAGTCAGAAACAGTCACATAATCTCTGACGTTCACCTTGAGAATATGTTCCATTATGCAAAATTTTATCCTCATAGTTGCAAAACTGTAGCCTACAATTTGGTATATACATTCAGACATACATATATTTACTTTTACGGATCAATATACATATGTGTAAATATATTCACTTTTACAGACGAATATACATATGTGTAAATATATTCACTTTTACTGATGAACATATATATGTGTACATATAGAAGCGCGTGTGCGTGTGTGTGCGAATAATAGACAATGATAGTATTGTGTCTGTGCCTTATAAAATAATGAACAGGATTCAACTAATATAACCAGATAGATACTGATATATAGATAGATAGATAGATAGATAGATAGATAGATAGATAAATAGATAGGTATAAACTGATATAATTATGAACAAACTAAGATTGATGTGAATCCAAACACTATTTAGTATTCAAAAATCTGAACGCTGATTACTGGTGCTGGATGGAAGATGTCACAGGTTGCCCGCTGATTTATCCCTAGGGCTCATCAATTGACAGATAAACATCCAAAATTGAAAAGTCTCGCTCTCATGTCACTTTGCTAAAACATTAGGAAAAAAAATCTTGTATTCCTTTAACAAGCTGAAAACCCTCCCTACGGGTGGGACTCACCTAGCTCCTAAGGAAGGCCTAAATAACACCTTTCATCACTATAAGAGATTAAAACTGTTTTGCTTGTTTGTTTGTTTGTTTTTTGTCTGTTCGTCCGTTTGTTTTTTTGTTGTTGTTTTTTTTTGGGGGGGGGGCTGAGCGGGTAATCAATACCTCCGGCTACAATACATTTTTCAGCTAGTAAGAAGTTGCATGCATATAAACAGGGTTATATTTTTAGTATCACATAGATAGATAGGGAGATAGATAGGTGGAAATCAGATCATAATTATGATCCTATTATTTGTTTTGTTTTGGATTTTCTAAAACATGCCTGGGAGTCCCAAAAGTACGCTCATAAAATTTCATTGGGGTATGTTTTGTGGTTCCCGAGTGACGCTCTCACATACAAACGGAGATTGATATTATGGGGCCAACCATCTATCTTAGTTACAAAGCGGACTGTGCTTTAAATAACTGCGTTAAAACGGTGGTAGGGCTATAGGGGGATTTTTTCTCTCAACTGTCTGTCAATTCGAAATGGTTAATTTGTATCTGGCCCTGAATCTATTGACGGACATAACACATAAATAAGAGTTGTTGTTTTTTTTCTGATTTTTTGTCGTCTGTCAGACTGTTTTTGTTGAAAACAATGAAGCCATTTTTCTACTGTCCATCTGTAGCACTACAATGATTGTGGTGGTAATCCTTCCGTACTTTGAGTAAGTGGTTTTTAGTGGGATCCGGATATCGAAGTGCGAAGACCTTGTTTGAGAGAGTGCAAAAGAGTGAATGAAAGAGTGAGATAGATAGATACATAGATACATAGATAGATATATTTGAATGACTCCTTCATAGCCATATCGGTAAGGCAAGATCAGTACGAAGAATGCGACTTCAAATCTCGCCACCTGCTTATTGCTTGTTTCCGATCTGTGCAAAGGAATGGGAGGAGAGATAGATCTACAAAATATATATAAATATATATACATATATGTGTGTGTGTGTGTGTGTGCATCATTATTATTATTATTATCATTATTATTATCATTATTATTATTATTATTATTATTGTCATTATCATTAAGAAATGGATACGTAACCCGACAGAAATTGCGTTATATCATTTTGAATAGAGTTTCAAAATATTATAACACAATTTATGTATGAATATATATATATATATATATATATATATATATATATATATATATATATATATATATATATATATATATATATATCAAACGGTGAATACATAATTTTGAATAGAGTTTCAAAATAATACAACGCAATTTATACATATTTTTTGAATTTTCCAATGTATAACATTTGATTTATGTGATCAATATTCACTTTTGAAGATTTCCATCGACATCATGAGGAAGAATAAATATTTGTTTTATAATTTTTTTTTTTACCTTGGGGCTGCGAAATCACTGATCTACTTACATTTACAATGTATATTGTTCGAATGCATCATGTTGAATAATAAATATTCGTTATGTAGAATAAATTATTTTTTTCATCATTAAGTTGCAGACTTATTGATCTTCCTACGCCTGTTATATTTTTCTATGTATAAAAGATTAGAAAATAAACACACACACACACACACACACACACACACACACACACATATATATATATATATATATATATATATATATATATATATATATATATATATATAAACACACACACACATACAAACCAAGAGACAAATCCGCAAATTGAGAACTATGCAACGTGTACATGAGACAGCTCAGTATATCTATATATATATATAGGGAAAAGATGAGAGTCAGGGACATCATAGAATCCATTAAAAAGCTCAAATGGCAGTAGGCTGGCTATGTTGCACGAATGGCGGACAACCGATGGACATCACGACTCACGACATGGATCCCCTAAGATCACATGCAGAACTGAGGCCGGCAGGATATTAGATGGAGAGACGAGCTAGACAAATTCAGAAAGTACTGGCTCCGCGACGCCCATGATAGAGAAGTGTGGGGAATTCTGGGGAAGATCTATGTCCAACGACGGACGTTGAAAGACTGATGATGATGATGATGATGATGATGATGATGATGATGATGATGATGATGATATGTTTGTATGTATATATATATATATATATACACACACACACACACACATATATATATATATAAAGAGAGAGAGAGGGAGGGAGAGTGTGTGTGTGTGAAAGAGAGAGAGAGTCAGAGAGAATCAGACAAAGAGAGAGATAGCCTGACAATCAAAAGAGAGGGAGGGGGGAATCCCAAAGAAAACGGATAAAGAGAGAAAACGAATGAATAAAAAAAAAGAATAGTGAGGAGTGAATGGAATGAAAGAAATGAATGAATGGAAGGTTGTGTCAAAGGAAGGGACAGACCACGTATGAATGGCAGGTCAGAGAGATAGACAAACAAAAAAAAACGAAAGCTTGTGCTGTACAATAACGGAACAAACAAACAAACATGAATTCCAGGGATGAAAATCGGACACCACGGGGAGTGCCAGTATGGCACCACAGTGACGCCGACCTGGAGGATACGTCATAGAATTTTGCGGATATTTACGTGTTTGTATCAAACAATAAAACTAGCTGGAGGGCCTTGCCGTTTGGAGGCCAGGGTTGCCAGACGTCTTTAGCCATCCAAGATCAAATCTGTACGGTCTTCTGATCAAATCAAATAGCTTCAGCACCATAATAATCAAGTAGCTTAAATCAATCATCAGACTAAGCTTGCCGAAAATGGATTAAAACGAATATTTTTCAATCTTTTGTTCATGTATATGTCATGTCGTATCAGTTCATTCTTGTGCAAGTGGTTGTTATCTTTTGTACATTTTCATTCAGTTCCAAATAATCATTTTCCCAAACAAACAGCTTTGTTCAGTATGAACCCCCACCTGATTTTGTTCTCGGAAAATACCGGATGGAAACCCAGTTGCAAAGTAGTCTTACAGTCCACTGCAATGAGTTTGGTCCTCACTTAAATAGCCCTGGGCTTTGCTAAACTAAGCTTAGTAAGTATCGTAAGGATACCTTGTTGTGGAGCAGAGGTAGGCAACTTAAACTGACAGATCAAATCGCTAGGATAGTGAGTTCAATCGTCACTAGGTGTCCCCTGCTTATGGCTTTGCGTCTTATTAAACTATGTCTAGTAAATATCAAAAGCGCTCCGGCATTGAGTAGTTTTCAGTTTCACTCGTGCTGCAGGTTCCATCCTCAGTGGATGTCTCTACCTGCAACCTTGTATCAGACAAAAGTAAATAACTTATAGCAGTACTCGGTTAAAGTGTCTCAGAGATTAATCCATTATCTAATTGAATTCTTTTCTCTTTCGACCATCGTGGCGCACCTGTCTCGAGACGTTTGTCAGAATATCCTGTGACGTGGCTTATTTTCACACGAAGAGTATCTGTGCAGGAAATGCAAATAGCCTAACAGTTAACAGCATGCAAATGGAATCAACGAACCGAGTTCTAATTCCGGCTTAGACAGTTTGCGATCAATTACATTTCAAAAGGCATGAATCCAAATCTTCTTCCAGTGTTCTATTTCTTAAAAGAGTGAGTGAATGAGCATTTGGGTGAATCATTCTCTCTTAAGTATCTTACCTGCAACAGCAAGAATTTCTCAATGTTTTTTTTATCATTGAATAGTTTATATATCTACTAAGCTTAGCTTAGTATAGCAAAAAGTTAAATGGGAACAAGTTGAGGTTGGAAGATTGTATTACGCCGATTTTCCAAGTTGGGAGAGAATATCAGCAGGGGAAATCAAGGCCTTCACATGAGCCCAAACACCGATTTATGTCATAATCATATAAAAGTCTTCAGGAGTTTTATCACCTTCAAATTTATATATATTCTACAAAATACTCATTATTGTCTTTGGGAAGTCGCTGGAATTAGTGCCCCGATTTTAATAAAAAAAACACTTTTCAAGTTGACAGGACCTTGCTAGGCTAGTGATAGACCCATACTAGATTGGAAATATATACTCCATCTTTGTGTATTTCTCTAATCAGTGCTAAATGTTTGTGATTCATGTACAGACAATAACATCTACCTAGGACAACGAATCTCCATGATACCCTGCAAAAAAAAAATATTAGGCGAAGAACCACTCAAGGTTGGCATACTTTCGATTAAGTGAGCCCAACCTTTGACAAGAAAATACCATTTGTTCTAAAAAGAGGGGTATACAACCTATGCATCTTCCCGATAGTCACCTTACGGAGCTGAAACAGTGTATCAAACCAAAAGATTGGCTTCCAAACTGACAACCATACAATGTGTACAAGAAAGAGTCATGCTCAACATCACATAGAGAAATCACTAGACAGGACAATACATCAAGGAGAAAAACAGAAGTCCGCATTACCATAGAATCCACCGGGAAATGGCAACGGGTTGATCATATTGATAGTGTGTCAGACTATCACTGGACATCACAACTCGCACACAAAATGAATCCCCAATGATCAGAAAGTACTGCCTCCGTGACGGCCATGATAGAGAGGTCTGACGAATCTTGGGAAAGGTTTATAACCAACGAAGGACGCAATGAGGCTGATTATGTGATTAGAGGTAACCGAACAGAATGAAAGAACTAAAATAATTCATCCAAATAAAAAATAATGGCAAGAAATTTTATTCAAAATGTTTATAATACAACAGATTACAGTACTGTAATAAGACACAGAAAATACAAAAGTATTTGCTTCTTCTAAAGGTGAGTATGCCCCCTCAATGTTGTAGACCCATGTCAACTGGCCTACCAGGCCCCCTTTTCATTTTGGCCTACAGGTTGGGATAACTCAATCCAATGAGGGACATTATCATTTTGTATTACGCACTGCCTCATCACTAGACTAGTGAATTTATGGAATATCTCTCTCTCTCTCTCTCTCTCTCTCTCTCTCTCTCTCTCTCTCTCTCTGGCTAGCACCTGTGTTTGTTTGGTTAAACTATCCTCTCCTCTCTTAAATCTCTCTGCGATAACAAAAAGTGCGTCACCCGGTTTCATCGCCATTCGTCGTCTGCCAAAACAGAATAAATAAGAAAATAACAGAGGACGAACGGTGATAGGGAGAGGGAAAAAAAGATATGTAAATGCGATAAACAGAAGAATTTACGAATAGATATTCAAACATTTTTACAAATACACGCATGCTATCAAAGATGCCTGTACACACACACACACGTCGAGACACATGCGCACTTTTTCTCACGCTTTTTATATCTCCGCATATCTATACACATATATATATATGTGTGTGCGTGTGTGTGTGTGTATTTTTTTCCCAATGCATATCTAAAAAAGCCAAACGTTATAAACAACTAATGTCAGTTCTAGAGATTTACGCACAAGGAAGAAAACGGGAGTCCGTGACATCGCAGAAACTATTTTAAAAAACTCAAATGGCAATGGGAAGGCTGTGTTGCAAGAATGAAAGGCAACCGATGGACATCCTGTTTCACAACATGGATCCCCAGAGATCACATGAGAAACCGAGGCCGACAGAACACAAGATGGAGAAATGAACTAGACAGATTCAGGAAATTCTGGCTCCACGACGCCCATGATAGTTAAAAGAATGATGATGATGATGATGATGATGATGATGATGATGATGATGACAAAAAATGAAGCTCTTACCGTAACACGATTGTAATCATCCTAGTTCTGCTGATCAAATTCACTCGTGTATAAAACGTTAGATCCTCACTGGGTGCTCCAAATACTGTGACATTGTGCCAGACCAAGGTAAGCTTAGGTAAACCTAAAAACCTCCATGTCAATATTTAAACCAAAGATATATCTCTGTTAAATCTTGATAAGCAGTCATTAAACTAATATAGATTTCGTCCATTACGAACTCTCAGATCAAAGCGTGACAAGCATAGTAAATCTTATCGTCAAAAACTTGGACGAATGAAAAGAACAAAATTACGTCTCAAACGTTCATCTCTGATATGAGAAAGTGTGACATTTTTCAGAATGACAGTACGAGTCAACATTCAATTAAATAAATTCATAATTAATTGGGATATTGTACAAATCTAACTCAATCAGATTAGTACCTCAAGATTTTCATTTATCACTGGAACAACTTCTTAGTCGCAAAACCTTTAGAAGTAGAGTAGAGATCATTTCAGCACAATTGGCGTTTTTTATTAAAGAATGAAAGGAATTGTTTCACAGTTTTTTGTCATTGTTAAATATGGTAATTATGTTCTTACCAAAAAAGCTTTTGTTACATTTGAACAAGTTTTTCATTCAGTTCCCAACCATATTACATTACTTTCCGATCATCTTTATATTCATATGTGTATGCACGTATGTGCGTGCGTATGTGTGTGTGTCTATTAGTGTTTTAGTGAATCAGTGTGTTAGTATGCGTGTTAGAGTGTGTATTTGCGTTTGTGTGCGGTAGGATTGTCAATTTTTCGAATGTAGAAATCACTTCCAAATTAAAAAGAAATTTCTTTAACAAGAAACATTTGCATTAGTGTTTTTCAATCAGGGTGAGTTGACACCCGGTGGTATTGCAGAGAATAGTCAGAGGGTGCCACAAAGTTTAAAATTCATATCACAAAATTGACAAAAAAAATGTCGAAGTCCGTCTTCCGAAAACGGAAGAGTGCAGCAAGAGAGGTGAAAAGGCACTTTCAACAGGGCAGATTTTTCCCTCAGGAGTCTCGAGCCAAGATGCTGACTGCTCAAGTATAATAAAGAAGGCGCTCTATACGAGGGCATTATTCGAGAGGATTTAAAAGAAGAATTTTGGAATACATGCTTCTTACATTCTGATATATATATATAATGCTCCTTGCCTATGATGTAATCAGTGAGTAACTTAAGAACCAGCCAAGGGACATAACTCTGTTGGCATGGATGTAATGTGTATATATAGGGAGACGGATGTCGGGGCATTATGGGAAGGAAACCATCTTGTGTAACAGTTGCTCTGGATTGTGGAATTAATGAAAAAAATATAAAAGAAATATACCTTGGAGGTTATTACCCAATTTAAGAGAACGACATCGACTTCAAATATTGGCATATTTAACAATCTTGCTTTGCTTCCATGTTAAAGCCAAATTTTTTTTAGAATCCGATTATATCAGCAAAATGCACTCGTTTCATGCCTACCAGTATCATTTATGATTGCAAGAAAATACGAGCGAAGCCTTTTTGGTAACAGAATAGTTTTGTAAGTCTTTGATCTTTTGACAATCATCATTCTTCATTGTTATGCAGTTTGTTCATTCTTCATTTTAGCATGTGATTATTTTCAAATATATAACGCAAATAATAATTCTAAATGTAATTGAAAGCGAACATCTCTTCAAATGTAAAGTTACCATTTATTACATGCTGTGAGGAAATTATTATCTGTCAATAATCATTATTCTTATAAGGTTACTAAGCGCTTTTTTTTTCTGGATTCTGAAGTACTCTCATCTTCAAGCTTGAATAAAACTTGAGTAAGTACCCTCGAATGGATGTTTTTTGTTGTTTTTTTTATCAAGATTTTATGCAGTAAATATATAAGAAATTTTAATAGAACAAATAGCGAAGACAGTCGAAATCCAAATCTGTCGGATGCGAGAAAATCAAGTTCAAACGTGTCTGGTCTAGGCCAGAAAAAGATCAAAGAAAAGTCGATAATATAGATTTAAAAATCACCAATGGGTTTTACTTGGTGTGGAGATGGAAATAAATTGATTCCAAATTATATGAGATGAGAAATTGTCAAATGAAAGCATGGTTCCCTCTAATGCTCAAAAGGCACTTTTCTAAAAGACACAATAATCTTAACAGGTCTACTGAGCATTTTTGAGGTTTGTTAAAATCTAAAAATCAAACAAGTAATAATTTCATTAAAATGTTTCAGATAAAGTACAAGAAAGCTGTTATATGATAGCTGAAGTTCTTACCGAAGAAATTAAACCACGCACAATTGCAGAATCTTTAATTCTGCCCTCTTGCAAAGCAATTGTACGAACAATGTTTGGCCCAGAATATGAAAATGAAATTAATAAAATTCCGTTATCCGATAACACCATAGCCAGACCCATTACAGATTTGTCTGAAGATATTGAGGATAATGTTAAATATGTCATGAATGACTCATTGTACTTAATACAGATTGATGAGTTGTGTGCTTTTGGTGGAGCAACACAGTTGTTGACATTCGTTCGCTTCAGATACGAAAATAAGATTATTGTACGGTATTTATGTTGCAAAGAAATTCCAGGAACTAAACGTGGTGAATATGTGTTCTGAATGAATACATGATGACCAAAAACTTACCTTGGGAAAATAGTGTTGGTATTTGTATGAAATAATATATATCCATTGTTTGGTGTGAGTTTTTTTTTTTTTTTTTACAGCACGAGGTTTTAGTTTTAGTTTTAAAAATGTCAAGAGTTACAAGCTACTATGAATCATATCGTAAATATGATAAACGTAGACCTCTCAAATCGCATGTGTTTTAAGAATATGAGATGAAATATATCATCATCATCATCATCATTCTTTTAACGTCCGTCGTTGGACATAAACCTTCCCCAGGATTCGCCAAAATTCTCTATCATGGGCGTCGCAGAGCCAGTATTTTCTGAATTTTTCTAGCACATCTCTCCATCTTGTATTTTGTCGGCCTCGGTTTCTCATGTGATCTCTGGGGATCCATGTACTCTACATGAAATGCTGTTTTTCCATGCTGAGGCTCGTTGGCTGTCGAAGGGTCGTGTATTTCTAGTCATATCTAATACAGATAAAATGTTTGCACGTGACGATAACAAAATTCTGTGAAATGTTACATGATATATATATATATGTGTGTGTGTGTGTGTGTGTGTGTGTGTGTGTGTGTGTGTGTGTGTGTGTGTGTATGCGAGTGTGTGCGTAGGAATCGGTCAATGACATCATATGAAATAATTATGTCGAATGAAATCTGTGAATTGAATTCTACTCCCGGCCAAACCTTGTGGTATTCATTGTAGGTTTGGTCCCTAAAATGCAAATTAACGAAAACCGTGAATGACTCCCCTCAAACTGTGTCCAGTTACCCAAAGAATTATCAATTACAGATAGAGTTCAAATATGATAGCGACCGTTCATCACGAATAAGAAAGTTCTTAAATGTAATACAGGACATACTTAATGTAAAGGGCGTCGATTATATAAAAAAAAAACAGACAGAATGTTTTTAACTTATATATCCAAGTGCTTGCATCTGAATGTCTGGCCAGCACTGAATAGAGTTGCCCATTTTCTCTAAATATCAATCAATCCAAGCTATATACGTTTGAGTCTCTTTTCATTTATCTCAGTTCACATATCTACTTATCTATCCATCTATTTATCTAACTATGCTGGTATGTTTACATCTATCTATCGAATCAGTGTAACCCATCAAATGGCGTGCCTGATCAACCATCCAAGTGGACTACAGATTCTTTCTTTGCTCGTGAGTGTGGGGGGTATGATCACATTTTGGGGACTATAACTTTTAAAACCTGCATTAGAATACCTCTATGCATGATCTAAAAACGATTTTTTTTTTGTTTTGTACTTTGTTTGTTTGTTTTTTCCATTTAAGTGCTTTTTAGACTCTCTATGGTCAATTTTGAGACCAAAAATGCCCAAATCTAGTGCTGGCGTATTTTAGATGAATTTAAGTAAAATGTCTATTTTTTTTACATATTTTTTGATAATTAGTTCTGGTACACATGTAGACTATGGTGATTCATTTATACGAGGTATGGATATATCAGAGTCTTTTTCACATTTATATTAATCCACACATATATCTATCTATTTATGTTAGTATCCATCTATCTATCTATCTATCTATCTATCTATCTATCTATCTATCTATCTATTCCAGTATGTTTTTATTTTGAGTGGGTGCAAATATATCCGATACATTTCAAAAAGTTGACAAGCGTCCTTATACAGCCTCTAAATTGAGAGAATTTGAACCAAAGATTATTTCTAGATACAAAAATCGAAAAAAAAAATATAAAAATAAGATTGAGCATTGAAAAGTTATGTACAAAAATCAGAAATCTTTGATCCTAATTCTGACAATTTTTGAGCTGTATAAGATGCTAAAATAAGCTTTTTAAAATGTATCGGATATCTTTTTGCACTCACTCTATTTGTACATCATATCCCAGTGTGTTCACATTCACAGAAAGCACAGAAGAGAGAAGAGGGGATAAGGCCTTGAGAACGAATCCTGCAGATCATTCCAACAGCAGTGAGTTCGATCCGAATCGACAGCTCTGCACGTGTAGCCTCGTTTCAGACTGAGCTAAGATTAGTAAATATCTTGGACGCCTCGCTATGGAGCAACGGTTAACAATTTGGCCTGACCGAACATTGCTATTCTAGGACATCAATGGCTGCCCCACACGTGTTGCCTGGCGCCATAAGCTTAATAAACACCTACCATCATAATGGTAGTAAGTTTGAAGCTCTACAATAGTGTACCAGACTGAGCTAAACCGAGTAAATAAGCACCACAGCTGTAAAGAGTTCAATCCTCAGTGGGAGCCCTACACTTGAGGCTTTCTACATTACTAAGCTCAGTTTTGTAGATCAGTAGGATGCCTGATCGTAGAGTTAGGTAACAAGTTAGTCTCGCAGATCATAAATTCTGTAACAAGTTCGATCCCCATTGGCGGCGTGGTGCTGTACTAAGCTAAGCACAGTAAAAATCAATAAACTTCATGGCAGATATTTATTTATTTATTTTGTCAAACTCCAGTCCAAGCTTGAAGATGAATTTGTTTTTTCTCAGTAACAAGAACAGTCCTCACCAAATTTAGTGAAGGGAACTCTTCATTGTATGTTTTTGTTGTCATGTTCCACCAAACCGATAAGTAAGATTACCATCCCTTTACCGTGATTTGAAGACACGACCAACTGATCGGTAGGCGGCTCTCTTAGCAACTGAGCTAAACTGACAAGTCGTACATGTATTCGATAATATCTATTATTTGTACGATACGAAAGTTGCAGTCATCATCCTCAGTCGGAATAGAAGTTGGAGTAGAGTTCGACCCTGCAGCAGACAAGCTTGTTGACGTTGTTGTTGTGGAAGCTGATCTCTTGGCCTTTTTCAAAAAGACGCATGCACACTCCCCCCCAACTTTCCATTCCCCCTCCACCCACCCTCCTAGTTTGAACTCAGACTACCGCCTCTCCTGCAAGACTTTCCTGTCACCCTTTGCAAATGAGCTTCTCTTTACGGCCGAACCCTTTCGCTCGTAAATACAATACAGAGTCAAGTAGTTTTTTAAGTGCTGCAACTTGCCTCCCCGTTCGCTTAATTCAACAAACTCTCGTCAACACTTTCGACGCCACTATTAAAGCCACTTCAGAAGTGCTCCCAATGAAACGACGGGGTCAACAATGCTCCAAGACAAACAAGAAAAATCGTCATCATGAGAGATAGGATAAACCTCGACCTACCCAACCCTTGGGGGAATTCAATGTCGTCAGTTTACAATTGGAAACAACGTTGTTTGTCCTTCGGTAGCGGCGAAATGTAAACTTGGTATACGCTCGTGTCAGTTGTACACTCTAGATTTTACAAGCTCATTAGATTCCAGTTCATTGGTACACGCGGGAACAGAGCAATTCAGCCCTATCAAGTGACTGTCTTGGTTATGCGATGCAAGCAATATATACGCAATTTAAATACGTGCCATGTTAGTTTAAAGCATTGTATATATCAGTAACATAAACAAAAACGAATACAAAATCAGAAAACCTTTTGTAAAAAAAAAATTTAATCATTTATTTTTAGTATTACAGATTTAGTAATACAATCAACTCATATTATCTTGTAACATTGTTTACTAATGACGGTAGAATGACAGTCGTTGAGATGAAAAGCAATTCAAATAAAGATGAAACAAGTATTAGTCAAAAATTTTAAGCTGTTGATACTGAGATATGGCTTGACTTTGCAGATGAAGATTTTTGGAGGAAATCCGCGCCTGTAGATCCTCCCGATGGTTAACAAGGCCCACACAATAGAGTCATGAGTATAGCTTCCGGAGAAAGTCTGGCAACCAGAGAGAGCTCTGGTTTCTCTGTGGATTGGAACCGCAGAAAGCCCTCAGACCTGCGCAATGACATAGTTTGAAGTGAGATGAACGTTACAACTATAATCTATAGAACGTTTGCTTACATAGTCCAGCAAGTGTGACGATGGTAGTAACGACTATAAGTCGTTTACTATTGAACTTTCCTTCTACTAGTTAGTTGGGCAGACAGGTTTCAGAGATCAGCCGGCTGTTGAAAGTGTATCCATAAATAAGTCTGTTAGTAGCAGATTGTGCGTTCTTCTCCCGGGCTTTCCTCAAAATACGTATGCTGTGAGCTTTCAACTTATGTTCATATACTCTGATCAGCTTTTGGACAACTGTTCTAGATCAGGGTTGGGGGCAACTATTTGGTTGTTATCTGGATGTTGGATGATATTCTCGATCGGTTTGTCAATTATTTTGTTGTTCGAACTTCGTTGATTGCCCGTTGGAGAAACTTCAATTGACGGAGAACGCCGAAATAAATTAAGAACGCTTTTCTTTACAAAAGAAAAATATCTTTTTATTCTTGTTCAACTTATTGCATGTAAATGCGGTGCAGAGAAAGAAAGAGAAAATAAAACCTCTCGTCTTGTGGAAATGTCATGTTGACTATTTTCCCTAGGCAGGGACGGGTCGTAGTCTCCAGACTGAGACGAACTCTGGTCGACTCACCCCGACCCTCTCTGTCTCTCTTCAAATTTTCAGGTCTACATAGACTGTTTGGAGGGCTGACGTGTGCCCACGTCAACCTCATGATTTTACTATATGTCAACACGCATGATTCACTCCTGATCCGCGAGTCTAAGTTTCTGTGGCGTGATCTGACCTCTGCATGTATTCTTTCTTGGTTATTATCTCTGGTAAATATATATTTCAGTCAGGTAATATAATATAACCAACAGTAAATTTAAAATTACTTCACTTACTTTGGGCTTATTTGATGATTTCTTAAAATCCTAATTAAATTTGTGAACGACATTTGTTATCGAATTTTGCAGTTTTAGTATTTGTTATGATGAATCTGAATGGATGTGCCCATTGTTTAAGGTCCATAATCCGGTCTCTGCTTGCCCACCGCTAACAGCAGTTCATCACATATGCATCTCAATTTTTGAAAAATCAAATCTTCGTTTCTAGTGGGGATCAAGTTATAACCTCCATACTGTTCCACGAATTTACCTTGCTGTATGCCCGATACAGGCTTGGCTACAGAAAGAATAATGGTAAAACCAGACAGAGGAAATAACTGTAAAGCCAGGCAGAGATTCTACATCATCCCAACCGAATTTTCGCTTCGGAGAGGCCATCATGTGCTAGGCAGTGTGACATCCTTTTCTTTTTAACCCCTTTTAAACATAAAAACAAATTGATAATTATTGTATGTGTTTTGATGATATCACTAAACCAGCAAACACTTTATTTAAGCCTTTGTTTTCGTCGAGTATCTGAGTTTTATTATTCATGTTCGATGGAGTATGCATCACGTCAGGTTTATTGAAAATCAATTTGATTATCAGTAACTATTTATTGTGATGGCTTATTTTGGAAACTGTCATGCTAAACTGTCATCAAAATAGTCCAAATAGGTTTTTTCAGTTTTCAAGTGAGTCTCACTGGCTGGCTGGCTGGTTATATATATATATATATACATATATATATATATATATATATATATATATATATATATATATGTTTGTGTCGCATCAATTGAGCTAGAGGGCTGAACATTCATTTTGTTTTGTTCATCTATCAGCCTTTCAATGGAGGTTCGACTTACAAAATAAATTTATATTACATTGGTCATTAGTTTGTGTCAAGCAGAATTTTTATATATATATATATATATATATATATATATATATATATATATATATATAGTCAATAAGGCTGAATTTAAGCGATATATCCATTTACACAGAAATTCCTCATCCACCAATGCTCTATTACTATGGAAGAATATATATATATATATATATATATATATATATATATATATATATATATATATATATATTCTTCCATAGTAATAGAGCACTGGTGGATGAGGAATTTCTGTGTAAATCGATATATCGTTTAAAGTCAGCCTTATTGACTGTCCAGTTCCGTAGTCCAGAGGTACGATTTCGGCCTCCGGGTCTGATGTGAAGATTTCAGTTCTGCCTCGCGGTACTGGATGGGGTAATGGAATGTCTATAGCCACACTGAAGAGATGTAATACGTCGAAACAGCTGTCTGACACTATATATATATATATACACACACACACACACACTCTAGCAGAGTACCTGGCTTTGATTTAGTGTCAAATATATAGAACCATTTATTTTGCGTTAAACTACAATGACTTAACTGATAGCAATTTATGCATTTCTCTTGGCAAATAATGGTTCGTGGAAATAGTTTTTTTATACATACGTTTCTAAAATTGATTTTCTTTTTCAGGTTGCTATGATACACGCGTAATTTAGAAAAGAAATATATATTCAAACAAAATCTATGACTGCTCCTATGAACATTTCTCCCGCCCACGTGAGACAAAACCGAAAAGCCTTTGGACTGACTCCGTTAAAACATGTAATTGCACATTGGAATGAATCAATAATAATAATAAATAAATGAATCCACTCTGCTCCTAAAAAATAATTTTTTTTAAAGTTACTTTTTCATAACTTTTTGTTCACAATAACTGGATGGGAAATATTATTTACTTGCACGTGGATAGAAATTTTGATCGTGTCCGTTTACTTAGTTAGATTCCTACTGGCAGTGTAATGGCAGATTCACTTGAATTTTAGCCGGGAGTGAATCAGTTGAAGAGAAACTTTTCGTCAGGGTCCTGTTAAAATTGAATAATCATGAAAAACTTTTCAAAACTCCTACGTCCTATATCCATCACAGTGAAGAGCTATGCAAACATTCAAGTTCCTATGTGCTAGATAGAGGCCTACAAAGTGGAACAGACAGACTGATAGACTTTGATATATTGCAATGCTCTTCCATAGGGATAGAGCACCCTGGTGGATGGGGAATTTAAGCTAAATAAATATATCGCTTAAATTCAGCCGTACTGACCGTCCAGTTCCCTAGCGCAGAGATAGGATATCGGCCTCCGGGTCTGAAGCGAATGTTTCTATCCTGCCTTGTGGTACTGGATGGGATAATGTATAATGTATGGTCTATAGCCACATAGTGGATGACACAATAATTATATATATATATATATATATATATATATATATATATATATGTGTGTGTGTGTGTGTGTGTGTGTGTATGTGTGCATGCAAAAGCCCAAATTACTGCTTTCATCTCGTCTATTTGCTTCTTTCAACGTGACAGTAATGGATATATGACCCACGCCTGTGGCCATGTGTCATACTAAGCTAAGCTGAGCAATTACCGATGTGATCTCTCTAAATTGGTTAATAGTTAATGATGTGATGATTTTAAAACTCAGCGAAGGTAATTTATATTTTTCCAAATGACCACTATTAATGATTCATTTGTAATGTAAGTATTATAGACGTATGAACAATTAATGCTCATACGCACACACGCACACACTCAAAGGGTGGCATTTGAATATAACATAAAGAAGCGACAATGAGGGGGGAGAGAAGAAGGGAGAAAGATGAAGAGAGAGGATGGGGTGAAAGACAGAGAGAAGCGACATGCCGGGTTGCTGTTAGGTCAAACTCCACTCCAACTTCAAAATGATTACAGCAAATTATATGTATATATATATATATATATATATATATATATATATATATATATATATATATATATATATATATATATGTGTGTGTGTGTGTGTGTGTGTGTGTGTGTGTGTGTGTGTGTGTGTGTGATAGATTGGTAGAGAGAGAGAATAAATAAATTCGCAGATACATAAGGCTTTTAAATTGGTAACAGAGCGCCCCCCCAGCTATCACTTGGTCAAATCATGGTAAAAAAATGTTAATTTTATATATCTGTTTGGTTTAACGTGACGTGATAGAGAAAAACAGGTTAGAGTGTTGTTCTTGTTCTTGTTATTAACGGGGAAAGCAAAGTCAACCCCAACTTGAACTGGAGTTTAACAAAAAAGGGTTAATAATTATCATTATTATAACAAATGAAAGAAGAAAATCGGGAAAGAGGAGGAGAAGAACATAAATAGTAAGAATAAGAAGGGGAAGAGTGAGGAATTGAGAAGATGTGAGAAGAAAAAAAGAATATGACGAGAAGAGAGATGCGGAAATGAGAAGAGGCAATATATATATATATATATATATATATATATATATATATATATATATATATATATATATATATATATATATATATATATGTATATATATATATATATATATATGTATATATATATATATATATATATATATATATATATATCCAGGTGCAGTTGTGCGATATCCTTTTTTTTTGTTGTTGTTGTTTACTATTAGTCCTCCTAAGCAAGGCCTTTCGGCCACTCTTCACATTAAAGGGTTCGTAAGACAGGGGTTATCCATGCAATAGAATTAAGAATGGTAGAGGAAATTGTTTTAAAATGTTAAAATATATTCAAATAGCTTATCAATGTTGAAATTTTCGGGGACATAACATGTATTATGGGCCGGAAGAAATTTTGCACCTTTTCACCCCCCCCGGGGGGGGGCAAATGCCCCTTTACCCAACCTCTTGCTACGCCTCCGACGTTGGGTTTGAATAACCCCCCTCTGCAAAGCCGCTGAAAAAAGTCGAAAAAGAAAACAACTTCGACTAAACAGACGATGACAAGAAATTGAATCGTAAAGATGAGACGCATGAATAAAAAAAACAAAACAAAGAACATCGATGCCCTAAACAACAAAAAGACGACCCGAAGAAGAAATGGCGGAAACTCAATCTTATGACAAAAAGTGTTTATCAGTCCTTAATCTGCTCCTAATTTATTAGTCAGTATTGTGCAGTTAGGACAATCAATGATATAATAGGCATCATTCCAGCGTGTCTTATCGTCGCCGTGAAAGGATACCGTACGCGTGTTTGTGCGCGTGCATTTTTTTTTTCTTTTTCTTTTCTGTACAAATCTCTACCCTCTCCATCGACCCCGACATTGTTGCTATCAACGCTTAGGATAGAATGAATGATACAATGATAATAATAATAATAATTATTATTATTATTATTATTATTATTATTATCATCTTAATTCACGCTTTCTTTTTTCCTTACTTTCTTTTTTTTTTTTTCCTATTTGAATATTCAGTCTTTATTTAACTTCTTTTTTTTTTCGGTAGTTTTATTTAAAGTTTTAGGCCGTAAAAAGACACGTCCATATTATAAAGCTCCTGTTGTCGCTGATGTTCCGGTCGCGCGACCGGTGTCGTAATGGGCACCCGGTCACGTGCGTCTATTACAACAATAAGCGAAGTGAAAAAATAGCGGACTTCTTTTCCTTTTTTTTTTTTTTTTCGCTGTTGTTGTTGTTGCTGTTTAATAGTAGAAATGATCACAAAACTAAAGTAGAGGTAGATGAACAAGAAAACAATTAGAGGAAAATATATTCATTTTACACGCTTTTTATTTATTCAAACGAATTTATTTTTTCCCCGGGTCGAGAGAAGCCTTTAATAAGATCCGCTTTGCACTTGACTTTTCTCCTTGCCGTTTGAAAGGGAGAAGGAAGGGGGGAAGAGGAAGTGAAGAAGAAGAAGAAGAAGAGGAAGAAGAAGAAGAAGAAGAAGAAGAAGAAGAAGAAGAAGAAGAAGAATAACAACAACAACAGCAGCAGCAACAACAATAAGCAACAACAACAACAACAACAAAAAATGGTGAATGCCGTTATTTAAGCACATCACCAAGTACAATTGAAAGAGAGTTGAAAAAAAAAGAACTGTCTTGACCTTACCAAAGAGAAAAAAAAGTGACAGTTGTGCCACTTATTGTTGGCGAACTTGGAACTGTCCCGAAGAACCTTGCAAATAATTTTGGAGGATAGGAAACCCAAGGAAAATTGAAACTATCCAAACAATATTACTGAAAATCAACAAAAATACTGAGTGTACGAGTCTTGGAAAGATTTGTTGATCTCCAGTATACAACAACAACAACAACAATAATAATGATAAGGATGATAATGACGTGGGCATTTTATCGTGAAGCAATAGTTGGCAAGCAAGGATCACAGACCATTACTACTGTAGTGAGTTCGATCCTCACTGGCTGCCTCACTACCAGTCAAATAGTCAGTAAAATAGTCACAGTAAGATTAAAACAAATTGTAAAGATGGAGAAATACCTAGACTTTACCAGATTATTGGAAAAGATTTTGGAACATGATGGTGACGATGGGACCCATCATTGTTCGCATGCTTGGAACAATCCCTAAGAGTTTTGCAAAGAGATTAGAAGTGTTGTTCACTCTGGGCTGTGCTCGTATTCGTGTACACACATTTTGCAACCAGCGCACAAATAAAATCTATGTAAACACCAAAGATCACTGCAGATAGCTCACTGAGTTTTCATTGAAAGTGTCAATTCACTATATGCACATATACTTCAGACACAGGAAAAATATTGCACAACAAGAGATTTGGGGGCACAATGACTACAAAAATCAAGTTAACTTTGATTGGAAGAACCCAAAATTCTAGAAAGAAACAAAATCATTACTAAAATCAACTAGAATATTGAAGAGTGTACTGGAGCATTGTGGAGACTTGGTGTCACTTGGTTTCCAGTGAAAGCCAGCAGTTATTACTGGTACGAAAACTTAAATAATTCATAAATTCAATACAAAAATAGTCAACAAGAAGTAAGATAAATGATAATTGCTGAAGAAAAAGTGAAAAGATGGGTTGCCAGTATATTGAGGCCTAGTCTGAATCCTTTTAGATTATTCATTTTGTATCTCCCATTATTTATGCATATTTCGCCCCCCTCACTCTCCCTCACACACACACACACACACACATACAATATATATTTGTTTTATATCAAATAAGGCTGTGTTGTACCTTACTCACCCATTAGTTTTTTCCAGACTCTATAGTGATTTAGATATCGACCTCAATTCATACTGTTAGCAAAGCAGCGGGTATTCTGCGAAATAAAGTATTGTTATTTGGTGTATTTACTCGTGGTATTTACTCCATTATTACTGAATTTATTTATGAATTTATGTATAAAAGTTAGTGGAAATATTTGGGTTTTTTCCCCGTAGAACCCCCTTTATTGTATTCCATCACATTGCAATGAATATTGAACTGAACTATTAACTCGGTGCCTACATAAGCGCAGAAAATATTTTTATGTCAGATTTTCCTCTATTCAGTATTAAACATATACCCACTTTACGCATTTAAGATCAACCAGTGTACAACTAAACTTTTTAGTTGTTTGAAGTTTAAAACAAAATCAAGACATGAAATTTAGTTAACAACACTTTTCGTTAATCGAGCAAATTATTGTGGCCACAGCCATAGATATAACGATAGCAAAGCTAAGAGTATTTACTACAATGTATTTTGCAGACAACATCGTCTTTTTTTTGCTGAGAGCCTGTAGGACCTCCAACTAATGCTAGACGAACTGAACGAAAAAAGTTGGCTTTCACATGAACTTCAGCAAAACAAAGATTATGTACAACAAACATGTCGGAAATGAACGCACAGCGATCAAAATCGAAAACGGAAAGCTGGAGAAAGTAAACCACTACATCTGCCTCAATTTCCATGGATTCCTCAGAAGAAAAAGGAATCAATCAAAGAATCACTCCTAGATGGCAAGCCTTCGGTAGGACAAGCCCAACTTTCAAGAACAAGAAAATCCCAATAGTCATAAAAAGAATAGTATACAAGCAACTCTTTTATCAGGCTACATAAAGACTCTGAACCTTTCCAACTCCAAAAAGGAGTAAGACAAGGTGATACCAGCTCACCCAAACTCTTCACGGCCTGCCTCGAGATGATCTTCCGTAACCTGGACTGAGAGAATAGAGGAATCAAAATAGACGGCGAATATCTGAGCAACTTCAGATTTGCAGACGACATCATCCTTTTTGCAGAGAACCTACACGACCTCCAACTAATGTTAGATGAACTAAACGAAGAAAGCAAAAGAGTAAAACACAAGTCACGTACAACAATCACATCTAGAATAAAGATATAACTGTCAAAATCGAAGATGCTAAACTGAGGAAAAGAGACCACTACCTCTACCTAGGACAACGAATCTCTATGAAATCCACAAAAGAAGAAATCAAACAGAGAATCACCCTAGGATGGCAAGCCTTCGACAGTGCAAGTTCAACTTTCGAAGACATACAATCCCAATAATCCTAAAAAGAAGAGTATACGACCAATGCATCCCCCCCCCCTGATAGTCACTTACGGGGCTGGAACTTAACCAAGAGGCAGACCTGCAAACTGAGAAGCATGCAGCATGTGCATCAGAGAATCATGCTGAACCTCACACGGAGAGATCACAAGACAGCACAATATATAAGGATGAAAACGAGGATTCGAGACATCATAGAATCTATTAGAAAACTTAAATGGCAATGGGCTAGTCTTGTTGCAAGAATGAAAGACAACCGATAGATGTCGCGACTCACAACATGGATCCCCAGAGACCACATGCGAAACTGAGGCCGACAAAATACAAGATGGAGAGATGAATTAGACAAATTTAGAAAATACTGGCTCCGCGACGCTCATGATAGATAATTGTGGCGAATCCTGGGGAAGGTCTATGTCAAACGACGGACGTTAAAAGGATGATGATGATGATATGATGATGATGATGCAAGCAATGCATTCTCCCGATGGTCATCTGTTGGGCTGTAACATGGAATCTAACCAAGAGACTGACCCGCAAGCCGAGGGGCATGCAACATGCACATTGAAGAATCATACTCAACCTCACATGGAAAGATCACGAAACAGCAAAATATATTAGGGAAACAGGAGTTGGGACATCATAGAAACCATTTGTAAACTCGAATGCCAATGGCCTGGTTATGACTCACAACATGAATTCCCAGAGATTAAATGCAGAACTTAGGCCTATGAGATCGCAGGGCGAATTGGATTGGCCCGCAACATCCACTATAGAGAGGTGTGGCGAATCCGGGGAAAGGTCAATGTCCGACGACAGGCGCTGAAAGACTGATGATAATGATGATGATGATGATGATGATGATTATGATGATTACAAGCCTACTTAACTCAATCTGCATTGACATAATGAGACTTGAATCTACTCTGTATTGTATTCTATTTCCAGAATCTTGTATCGTTACTGGTATGTCAAGATGACTGACACAAAATAGGGAAAGAGTGGTAGTGAGTGACTACTAACTTCTGCCATAACCAGTGTTCCTTATAAGCTGCTATGCTGAGCACAAGAAAATATGATGCCGTGCAATAAAGTTTAACGCCACGCAGGACATGTGATTAAATAATGTTGAATAAGTAGAAAGAAAAATCAATTCACTTAATTAAAATTTCTTTCATTATACAGTTTTTTTTAGATATCTGACCGTTGTTTCATGAACTTCAGACGAAAAATCAATGATCGTCCCAGAATTCTTTACACACTTCACTTCTTCAGTTGCACACGGTTTTTTGTCCCGCGCAAGCCATTAACAAATAGAGTGTTGGTTGGTCATAGATATAGAATCTTCCTGGACAATAATAGCCAAAAGCTGTTAATTCCATTGTCAACCTTGACAGGTAAGGGGGGTATCACTGGAAATTATACCTGATCAAAGTAAACGCGTTTAACGTTACCTTAACGAAGTATATACCATACTTTCGAAGGCTGTGGAAAGTTAGTTCTCATGAATACACATACATATAAAATATGCTTTTTATGATATTTTCTAAAGGTAGTCTAGTGAGACATAATGCCGAAGGGCTGGTGAAAATGGGGATATAAACAACATGTTACGCCGAAAGTAGAAGGCTTGTCTGCTTTGGAAATCAGGACACAAAATCTTGACTCTTTACCTGAGCCTGAATACCCACCACTGGCGCCTACTTATCTAACCCACCACACCAGAGTTGAATCGGTTATTTATGTCTGGGCGTGTGCGTGTTGTATAAAGCGACAATATTGAGGCATCCATTGGTTAGCTAACTCATTACGCAAGCAAATAGTTTTTAGAAAATAGTTTCCTATCACTGTATGGAACATATGGGTAACTCTATGCCCGTGGGTTAGATTTTGCTCACGGCAACATTCATTCAAAATCTCAAGTAATTTTTCTCAGAAAGTCAATTCTATAAGTTATATTGTAAAATTACAATTCTTTTAGCTTTACTATTCAATGATAAAATAATCTTAATCCGTTTGTTTGTCTAAAAGTAGATATAAAATACGCTTTCTGCAATAATATCGACATTTTTGGAAGTGAATTTGTGAATTAGGATGGAAAATGTCTTACGTGGCCTGCTAGATCCTAAAAGTTACCCATGAATATTTTACAGCATACGTCCATTCGTACAGATTGTGTGTGTGTCCGTGTTCTTCTGTAATTGTTTTTTGTGTGTGCGTGCGTGTGTGCGTGTGTACGTGCGCGTGTTGAGTTTTGTAAAGATTGACGACTCACGATTTTATATTCAAGGTTCCGGGCGTGTGAGGTCAGGAGGTCGGGAGAGGCAAATGTCTCTTTTGAAAAACATTACCAATCACTGCAAAGAGCGAGCATAACAAAAAACACGGGTGGCAGAACACAAACGAACACACCCCAGTCTGCACTCAATTCCACTCAGGCGTTTGTCATGCGCTGGCCAATGGATACCCAAAAGGTCGGGTACATTTGTTAACTGGATCTTTATTTCTATTTACCAGGCCCCTGAAAACAGGAATGGGTCAATTCGGTTTATTCTTTCTCTCACCATGATATGAAGATAAAGATCAGAGTTTTAAACCGTTCAATGATAATTGGATGGAGAAAGCTTAATCACCCGTATACGACGCTGATAAGGACTGTAAATAATTATATGGTGATCTCAAATATTCAGAATATTAACAAAGCCGATCAAAAATCAATGAGCAAGTACGTTATCGTTAGGAACAAATTTAGATTATGGACACCAATTATGTAGTGAGCGTGAGTGCTCTGTCGTAAAGAAGTCTTTAGCAAGCTCCTATCGTATATCATAAATACTATTGTGAGTTCGATCCTTGCAGGGTGCTTCACTATAGGGCATTGGGCCCTGTGATACCATAAGTCGATATTGATGAAAAATGAGCAGACTTGGATATATGCACCAATATCGTGTACCAATGAGATAACTTTATATAGTTTGAAGGAGAATGTTGGAGAAATTGAATAGCTCGGAAGAACCTAATGCAGTATTAACATTTACAATCTTCGGGGGCTACTTTGAAGAAGACTTTAGAAAATCGGTGTTATTTTATTACTATATATATATATATATATATATATATATATATATATATATATATATATATATATATATATATATATATGCGTGTGTATGTATGCCTCTGTATATGTGTGCATTTTTGTACTTTTTTCCTATCTATTCCCTCGAATAAAATTTTTAATCTGTAACACTGAAAATGAAAACTTTCATTATTACTGATGTGTTGTGTTAAGAACAAGTCCTGTACTATAGAAGTGCCACTTTATTTTTGGCACTTCATTCTATCAGTAGCAACTGTTCAACGTCTGTCATCGAACAGACCTTTCCAAGATTCGCCAGACCTCTCAGTCGTGGATGTCGCAGTGCCAGAACTTTCTGAACTTGTCTAGTTCGTCACTTTATTTTTGCCGGCCACAACTTTGCATATTATCTTCGAGATCCAAGTTGTGAGTCGTGATGTCCATCGGTTGTCTGTCATTCTTGCAATATGACCAGTCCATATTTGAGTTTTCTAATCGATTCTATAATATCTCTGACTCCTGTTTTTCTCTAATATATTGTGCTGCCTTGTGATCTTTCCATGTGAGGTTGACCATTATTCTCTTCTTAGAGTTTGATTTTTTTTTCTTTTGACAGACTTCAATCACGGCTTATTCGAAGTAAATTTTGGATGAGAAAATTATCATTAAAAGTAGATTGAAACCCGTTTTAATTATAAGAAAATAATTTATATTTTACGCCATTTCCTTGCAATTAAAACCTATATCAAAGCTTCAAGGAGCACATTTAAATCATTGCAATACGTTTTCATTTTTTTTTAAGACTGTAATTATTGCAGCCATTTGTAATTTTTTGGTAACTACCTAGTTCAGATGAATAGCACATAAATTAGATTATTTTATGTCGACATGTTTCAGGATTATGTATTCAAAATATAAAAGGTGTATCTGGTCTACACCCTTAAATACAAACAAAAACATTATGTGACATGTTTTGTGCATTAAAAACTCATGAACACTGACTTGTATGTAGGGAGAGACACTTCAAAACTTTAACCCATAATAATTATTACACACAAATTCTGTCAAGAGATGAAACAATAACCCGGTATACCTTGGCAAGATATCGGCTTTTATTCTTGCAGCCCACTGACTTTACCGTTACTCCGCCACTGCCCTCTCTCTACTTTAGTCATTTTCTGCACTAACAAATCAAATATGTCTGGTGTTAGGGAAATGTTGATGTATAAGCACTGAAAATTGAATTTAGAAACCGCCAATAAAAACTGACACGAAAACCGTCATCATAGGTTTCTTCAGTTTTCAAGTTGATCTGGCTGGCTAGCTTGCTGAAAGGCTATGTATCTATCACATGTACGGGCCGCACCAATGGAGCTAGGGAGCCTGAAAAATTCTAAACATTTACTCCTTGTTATATCTAAAAAATGTTTCATGCTTTTGTTTTTTTTTTGTTTTTTTTCTGGGGGGGGGGGTTACAAAAAAACCCACCCCTAATAGGTTTTAGTGGGAGATTAAGTCTGCTATGAATGTCTATGTCAAATTGTTCCCCGAGTTGTGTCCAGCAGCATTCGCGTCATCTTGTCATTAGAAGATTCCAACTGTCTCAGTGATCATTGCCCAACGAAAGGTGATAGATATAACTTTATCATTGATATCATTTTTTTCCAATTTTTAATTGATCATCCTTACACGGCATACAACCGAAAGACGTTGGTCACGTGATGGCGCCCTACTGGTTGATTAACCAGAACTGTTTTTACTAGAAATTCGTTCAAGAAAGTTTTGTGACTCTATCTTTACATCATGTATTAAAAATCAGAAAGAGATAGATTGACATTCATATAAGTCTTACTGACAGAACTGAGTTATTGTATGTGTAATTCACTGCTAATAACGTTTCTATTAAAATGAGTCTAAATGATTTCTACAGAAATGAGTCTAAATGATTTTACCATAGACAAGCATAGAAAACCAAAGAGAAAAATGATTGTCTGCGACCAGGAATTACTGCACGTTTTGCGGACAGAATAAGGTTATGATACTCACTATGAAAATCCTGTGCTAATAATTTGATAATTGAAATTCATCGAAAATGATTTTACTACAGACAATCCTGGGCATCCGCTAGGTGATGGGGTTGGGGGTAAACGGGGCACTTGCTCCCCTCCCTGGATCTGACCCTCTCTTAGGCGCAGGGGAGTTGAAAGTTGGAACCTTACAGTCAATAAACGATAATGATTCAATACAATTGTTTTGTACAACCCTAACACAATGTTCCCATATAAAATGATATATTATTATTTGCTGGTTCTCTCACCATCGTACCATACCAGGACAATGTCACGCGTCTCGGTCAACAGACAAGTGCACCGTTGGACATCTGGATCATACTGTGGGTCGTGCTTGCTTGCTCTACAAATGGTGCGTGGAATGCCAATCGTGACTAAAATATATTCCGAATATCAACCCCTGGGAATATATGCTTTTGCCTCTCTCCCCCGGAATATGTGATCCTCAACCCCGAAATGTGACAGTGGACTCCCATGTAGAACGTATTGAAAAGGAGGGGAAAAAGGCATTTTCAATAGGCAGGAATTCATGAAAGAGTTCCGGACGGATTAAAGCTATTGCATGTATAACGCAAACGCATCATATGTGGTTTTACTATAAATATCAATTGTAGATAATTCTACCAAAGAAATACATTTTAAATGAGTTTACTATAGAAATGCGTTGAAAATCAGGTAGAAAAGGATTGTTGGTGGCCAGGAATGGAGACAAGCGTTACTGATCGGATAGACTTATTAAAAGAATTTAATACAGAGCGAATTGATTTTGTCTCCAGATATCAAGCCTCAGTAAATCTGTGTTTCTCGGATTCAATATTTTTTCCGATTGATATTCTATAAGGATTTTTAAAAGATCACAAGAATTTTACGAGGATTATTTTGACGATAACAATAACCATGACGGCAACGACAAAGTCGATAATAATGATAATAATAATGCCATTGCAAATGTAAATACATCTCTTAAACACAAAAACTTCATCGAAACAAAAATATCAATAACAGTAACGCGGAAATTATGAATGTATTTGAGAGGAAGGAGGAAAGAGAGCGAGAGAAAAAAATGAAACCTGAGGAGGTGTGAGAAAGAGAAAGAAAGGGAAGAACAAGAAGAAGAAGAACAAGAAGGGTAAGGAAAGAAGAGAAAGGGAGAATGAGAAAAGAGAAAAGAGAGAAAAATTAAAATGGATGATCATTTAATAACAAGGTGCACTCATGATATGAGTAATAAAAACAATAATAACAAAGACCGTGTTAGAGAAAGCCATTAAACTTGTAGCCATAAAACCTTTGCGGAAACAGTTGTTCATGGTTGAGTGAAGTGTACGCTTGAATAGGCAAGTGATTAGCCGAAAGTGATAATAATGTAATTCCGTCAAGTCGGGGCAGTGATCACCCAGCCCCGGCCTGAAGGACGGAGATTACGAATAAATAGGAAAATAATGAATAATTTATTTAGCAAGGGAAGTACGCAGATCATTTGGTTCCTAGACACGGTCATGCGCGTGCGTCCGCTTATGTGTTGTGTGTGTGTATGTGTGTGTGTGTGTGTGTGTGTGTGTGTGTGTACACCTCGGCCGAATATGTGTGCTTGTGTGTATATGCTCTCCGAGGCCGTTAAATACGGTCTTCGTAACAGTGGGGCTGGGTTTTGATCCCCAAACAGGGTTGCCGTTTTCCATCTTTCAAAACTGAAATTTGGCAAATTTGGTATTGGACAAAGGCTATTGGTTCGGAAAATATTCGGATTCATCAGAGATCCAACAAAAGACGAGAGGAGTAATAAATTGATTGATCACATCTTTTTTTCAATTTTTTGAGCACCCCCAACACGTCATGCTGCCAAAAGACGTTTGTCACGGACGGTTACTATTGAATAACTAACCATACCTGGGACCCTTTCTCTTTTTTCCCTGGAGGGAGCTATTGAGTTACATCTGGAATGTTTTTTGTCCTTGAGCAGATCCACGATAGATAGATAGGTGTTGGAAAGTAGACATGAACAGATTTAGAAAGAAAGAAAGAAAGAAAGAAAGAAAGAAAGAAAGAAAGAGAGAAAGAAAGAAACAAAAATACCGAAATTGGCTCGCTTGGAATAGTCCCAAAGAACCTGTCTAAGAAGTTGGAAGAATTGGAAATCCTCGGAAGGATCAAAACCATCCAGACGACGGCAATACTAAAATTAGCTAAATTCTGAGAATAGTGCTGGGATATTGAGGAAACTTGCTGTCACTTGATTTTTGATGAGAGTTACCATATGCTAGTGGTATGAAAACTCAAATGATGACTCTCTCTCTCTCTCTCTCTATATATATATATATATATCTATATATATATATATATCTATCTATATATATATATATATATATATATATATATATATATGTGTGTGTGTGTGTGTCTGTCTGTCTGTCTGTCTGTCTGTTTGTCTGTCTGCGTCTGTGTACGCGTGCACTCACTCGTGCGTACGTGCGTGCGTGCGTGCGTGTGGTCCACGGGTACGATCGAGCGACTAATTTAAAGGTAAGCCTCCCGGCCACATTCTCTTATCCCCATACCCTGAATGCATTTCTACTTTGGTCGCAATATTTTCTACCCAAATACCTGCAACTCGGAAGAAGTCATCGTGTAGGCGCTGACGTTGCCCCAGCTGAATCTTAGCGCTATTTCTCGCCGCGGGAACACACACAGCGCTAACCATCTTGCCCCCAGGATATATCATATGATATTGTTGTTTTTTTTTTCTCATTGTCGTTTTTTCTTACTTTATGGAGGAAGTTGTTTTAGATTTTCTAATCTTTTTCATGAATGGGTAGAGACTTTAGTGAAATATTGAGTTACTCTTGTTAACAATTTTGATTAAATCTTTAAGCAGAAATCTGATCAGAACGCGTCAGTTGTAAACATCATTAGCGCCCCTTCAATAAATCTGTTAACACAGATTTGCTCTTATGTCTGTGTATATGAACAGGGCCGGCCTTAGGGTTCCTGGCGCCCTGGGCAAGCCGAATTCCAACGCCTTTTAATATACAGTATTATCTTATTCGTGTATTTATTTACTCGCGACCTCGTCTCACCCGTCTTACCCCCCCCCCGCAGCTACTCTAAGCACTCTATCTCCCGAAGTGTGATTGAGCTTGTCTTTGGTCATAAGAATCAAATTTGCCAACATGGATCCCCCAGAGCTCAAATGCAGAACAGAGGCCAGAAAAATATGAGATGGAGAGACGAACTGGACAGGTTCAGAAAATATTGACCCTGCGACGCCCACGACAGAGGGATGTGACGAATCCTGAAGAAGGTCTATGTCCAACAACGGACGATAGAAGACTGATGATGATGATGATTTCCACCACATCAGTAAGTATTTAACTGTCAGATATTCCTGAAAATCTGACTTCACCTCGGGAAAGTTTCTTATTTTAACCGTTTTTATTCTGTTTAATTTATTCAATTTCCCATTCTTACATTTGCATTAGGAAGGTCCAACTGTCCAATTATCTCAGATACATGACAGACACGCCCTAGTATTTGGCGCCTGAGCGACTAACTGTGTTGCTGCTACTCAAGGTCGGCACGGTATAGGAATATTATATAGATTGCAAGCATACTAAGGTATTCCTTTCTTTCTTAAAATTGCTTTACGACACGTTCTCGCTTTTATGAAGAGAGGCGAAAAGCCAAAATAGTGTTCATAGTCTGTTTCTAAGCAGGCTGTCATAGAGTCATTGCGCACCCTGTTCCCCTCTCTATCGTATAGTCAATGTTTCCTGTACCCACCACAGCCTTAACTTCTAAAGATGTAACCATCACCGTCTTAGGGGGCTGAGAATTCTCAAAACTTTTTCCTATATAGACTTATATTAAATGCTTCTTCGTTTTATGCCATTTTGGAATACGAAAGGCTCTTATTGGATGCAAAGGCACTGGTTGTATGAAGTCTGACTAGAAAGTATACAACTATTTAACATTAACGAAATTTTAACGAAAAAAATAGCCTACCTTTGGCAATGGCACCTTTGGCTCTTTCAAATTACTACCCTTAGGACCACATCTGTTTTGTCCCAGCATCCCTTCAATTTTTCAAAACAGTTAGCAAAGTTCTATTTTGGGATCACCATCAGCTGTTTTGTCGCGTTCTTCTTAATCTCGTCTGCGATCTAAAATCTCCTCCCTTTCAACAGCGATTTTGTTTTACCACAAAATTAGGTAAACATACTCACAGACGTTTGGTGGAAGCTTGATCAGAGCTTGAGGGGTCTGGGTCTAAGGGGGCTTAGCTCCTTTAAGGTCCCCCTCCAAAAACTGGTGAGATTTGTCAGCATAAATGCAATAGGTGAATTATCATTTATAAAGCTTTAATCCCCCCCTTGCTCAATCTAGTGGGGGTCGGAGCGTTTCAAGATATCCCCTACCCCTCAGCTACGCCCCTGAGCTTGCTAAACACGCAAGATCATTTATTCTTCTACATCAGATTTCAGACAATTACATGAAAATTTGCCAGGGGCCAATTTAACTTTTTCTTTCTGCATTCAACCCCGTTTTGTTTTTGTTTTTTTGTCTTCTTTTCACTTATTTAACTTTCACTTAAACTCTCTTCGTATCCCTCTCTATCTCTTTCCATTTTTGTAATTGTTTCCCCTTCTGTCTCTCTTTTCTATTTTCCCCAGGTCTACGTTTCCAAATGTCTCGTACTTTTCCTTTCCTCACCTCAAAAAATTCTAATCCATTTTTTTTTGCTTGAATGATTTCAGAAGTTGTAACAATCGATAAGTTTTTATAAAACTTCACAGAGAAACTTCCTCCCAGCAATACGGATTGCGGTTTCTATCAGGGTGAAAGCAGTTATCTGACCTTAGTTTTCGTACTGCCCACGGCTATCACGAGTTGCACTGAACTGTGTTAGCTGATATGTTATCTTAAATATTCTCACGTCTTGCCATCCGTAAGTTTGAAAAGAAAAGCTAAAACCATAGATGATTCTTTAAAACAGGGATTCTCAAACCGGGGTGCACGTACTCCTGAGGGTACACAAGAAAAATTACGGGTGTACGCGTGGTCTATAAAAGTACTGGAATTTTGGAGAAATCACCGTCAACTAAATACATCTCTTGTGTCTTGTAAACTTGACGCACAGTTGGCAATATTGCGTTTATTAAAAGGATCATAAAAAAAATCAAATTGGTTTGACTTCCTTCCCTGCTCTGGGGTGTGATTTTTAACTGCAACGACAGTTCTTAGAATGAGAAAACGTCATCTTGAAACCGACTTTCAAATCGGTTAACAGCGTCTGTAAGGGATTAAGTAACCTGAAGAGAGATTTCTTATTTTCAATTGGTTGACATCGTTGGTAAAGGTAAAAAGCTAAAGGGAGTGGGCAAGGAAGGGAAAATTTTTTTTCTTCTTTCCGTCACATTTCATCATCTTATTCTTTCTCTTTTAGATGAATTCTCCAGCTAAAAATGGAAATTACAAGAGAGAAAGATGAAAAGAAAGAAATAAAGAAAGAAAGAAAGAAACAGAGCAGACAACAAAGTGTTTATAACTAATGCATACACCCTCTCCCCCCTCTCTCTTTATATATATATATATATATATATATATATATATATATATATATATATATATATATATATATATATATATATATAACTTTTTCAATTATGTTGTATTTTGGACGATATTTTTCGTTTTATCTTTGCTGCAATCATTATTTTTGTTTCAGATGTTTTAACTGGGATTAGTTTGAAAATTCACTTGGGAGCGCAAAGTTTTATTACAGAAAAAAGTGTTGACAAAGCTGCGAAAATGTGTACAAAACGTCATAGTTTTGGGAATAGAATTTGTCCCTTTTCTCGTTTTTTTTTTTGTTTTTTTTCTATATATAAAACAAATTTCGTGCAAAACCGTCAATTGAGAATGGTATGCGGATGTGTCTCACTGGAGCTGTCTGGAATTGAGTTAGTTATTGGAATGAGCTAAGCTCATCTATCTCATTAAATGTGACATTAAATGAAGTTAAATGCTCCCAATTCTGTATAAAATGAGGGGTTTTTTTTAGCTAAAAAATATGATTAATCTTCAAATAAACCCCGAGTGATATTGCTCTCCTTCGCGTTGGTGCGGCTCTAGATGCGGGTGTGAAGAAATAAAATGGCTAGTTGATTTCAATGTGATAACTATGAGCGCAAGTATGATTGCCTCTCTCTTTCTCTCTCTCTCTCTCTCCCTCTCTCTCTCTCTCCCTCTCTCAAACACCCACACACACACATTGTGTCATCCACAGACAGCTATTTCGCTGTATTACAACTCTTCAGTGTGGCTATAGACTATCCATTATCTCATCTAGTACCACGAGGCAGGATCGAAACCTTAGCTCCAGACCCGGAGGCTGGCATCCTCTCTCTACTACACGGGACTGGATAGTCAGTGAGGTGGAATTTAAGCGATATATTTATTTATCGTATATATTCCTCATCCACCAGAGAGTTCCATTCCATGTTAGAAGAGTATATATATATATATATATATATATATATGTGTGTGTGTGTGTGTGTGTGTGTGTGTGTGTGTGTGTGTGTGTGTGTGTGTGTGTTTGTGTGTGTGTAATATCCCTAACTAGATAATAGCAGATTTTTTATCTGAAATGGACCTCCACAGCCAGCTCAGTCATCTGCTCTACGGAGTGTCTACATCCAGTGGTTTAAATACCCAGGTCAGCTATACTGTCAGAACACTCCCGCAAGGAGCTAGCCCGGGCATCTGCCAGGGTGGTAAAGAAACTCTACGACCAAGAGGCCTCGTTTCTATCCGTATCACCTCAGCTGACCATGGGATGCATTGTTTAAGGCTGGGGGCAGGGGGTTCATTATCAATCAAGGGTTAGTCTTCATCTTATGGCTTTAATCACAACTGTTGATGTCAAATACCATCCGACCATAGTTGAGGGTGCAAAGTAAGAATATAGATTTAGCTTCCGATGTGAATTGATATCATATTCATTGGAGCTCGTTTATTGGGTTTGCGTTTTTCCCATCTTGTTTCGTATTTTATCGCAGCTCTCCCCGACAGTTTAAGCAAGTAGCGTCGAGTAGAAATAAAGAAATGATATTCGGCAAGAATACCGAGGTGAATCCAGCAGACTTGCTATCACTTGTTCTCCAGCGAAAGACGCCAGTGATTACTTGTGTGGATTCTCGAATAATGATAAATGGAGGTAAGAGGGGAAGAAAAGACGGCTTCCAGTTTGTGTTATTCAGTTATTTCAAAGGATGGCCCTGGAGTGTGGGCAGTTCTGGAAAATTGTGTGTCGGCGTTATTCCCCCATGCCCAAAGGTTCAAGCCTGTTATCTGTCATGTGGTCACTGGTAGCCTCTCGAGACGCCCCTTTGAAACAGAAGTGGGGCGTAAGCATTTTTTAGAAGAATGGATCTTTTGAATTTCTCCTCTCTAATTGCTAGTATCCTTTGGACAATGTTTGCATCTCTGTATGCACACACACACATACACACACACACACACACACGAATGCATCTACATGCACAAGAACACACACGCAGACGCACATGAACACATAATACACACACACATACGCACGAAAACACATACACGTGCACACAAACAGACGCACGCGCACACAAACACACTCATGCAAAAGCATACACACACACAAAGAAGATGAACAACAACATAATCATGTTATCAATGAACAATTGCTCGTTTTCGGCTATGACTTCAACATTTTGTTTTTGTTTTCCTAATTCTATATCTATTTTTTATTTATATCAGTTTTACTTGATCTTATTTGATGCGGTTCTGTTAGAATCATGTATTGTTTTTTTCGACTTAGTTTTCATGTCTGAGTTGTCTTTATCACGTTTTAGCCGCTGTACTCCCCAGCCTTCCTTACGTCGTTACTATTATATATTGATTATTTTGACCCACCTTCCTTGTTTTTGTTGTCTATTTGTCTTTTTTTTTTTTATAAATCCTGCTTTTGATATCGTGGGTTACCTCGAAAACCAGTTCATCAACTCTAATAAAGAGCAGTTTATTGGTTCGTTGGTCTTAACACTGGACTCTTCCTTTGGGATGGGGTCTACAATTCAACGGAAAAATACTTCCTACCCACCTCTACAAACTGTGCACTCTTCCTGGTGAAAAAAAACTCCCTAATCCAAATATATCAGTGAATATTTTCCCACGGTGATAATTAAGTAGATTAATAGATTATAAATAGATAAAGTAGATTATATGAAAAAAATAGTTCGGGACACGTTGTATAGCAATGATCAACAAGGTAAACCTGCTGGCCTTTATTAGTGGGTTCGATCCCACCACTGATGTTCTGATGCAAAACTTCCACGTTAATGAATAATATGAAGAAAAAATAATTCAGGATGCGCGCTGTGAAGCAATGACCAACAAGCTCTTATTTACCCGAATCCCCACGAGAACAGAATGTGATGTAAGGTTTGATGTAGGTGACCTCATATACGAACGTGTGGGGCAAGAACTCTTTCAAATATAATGGATGTGACACAAGATAAATTTGATGATCAGCTAGTTAATTTTTCTCGTCTTTTTTAGTGGGTTCGATCCCCATCGGATCTCCCACTATTGATGATCTGATACCAAACTATTCTAGATAATCATGTAGGAAAAGAATCAGGATACTTGTCGGATATCAATGATCAGCAAGCTAATCTTACTGGCCACTTTTAGTGAGTTCAATTCTTATCGGATCTCACGATGAAAATGTTCTGAGACCAACTCAAGTTTATATCCACTTAATAATGAACAGTGTAATCTTCTTACATTGCATTGCGTAACATTGGACTCTTCCACTGTAGGATTGCTTTTAAAAAAAAAACTTCTTCATAACTGTGAATGTGGATTCATAACAATGAATGTGTATTGTTCCAGTTTTCATACACTTTACTAAATCTTATCAGTTGTTTATTATTATCTAAAAGACCTTATTCAAAAATTATCATAATTAGCAGCTGCTACTGTATTTTAACGCAGAATAGAAAATTGTTTTTTCGCGTTTTTAAGCCACAGCTTCTTCATGTGCGAATTTAGATAAAATGATTAGGTAGATGTTCTTCCCAATTTTCATAGACTTTACGAGGGACAATATTCATTGGAAAATATATTTCCAGTCTCTCCTCTCTTCAATCTCTAATTTCAACTTCTTGGCTTTCCTTCTTTTAGGTTTAGGGGAGATTATCAAAAAGTAATGCGTGGCTTAATACTGTTTGTGGCAGATAGACTGTTTATTGGCATTGAATGACATAGCTACCTTAGATCCCAATCGATGCATTACTGAATCTATAACAGTGTTTTTTTAAATTGATGAATGATTCATCAAAGTGTAAATGAATACATTTGGAAGCGAATGAAGTGCAAATGAGTTAATCAATTGATATTTATATATTTTCCGTACCCAGAAAAGTATTTTTACGATAAACATGCACAAAAAGAAAATATTGTTTCTACGATTCTAATTTTAAGACTGTGATTACTCACTTTACTTTATGTAAACTAAAAAAGCTCTGGATATTTTTGTCAAACGCCAGTCCAAGTCTGGAGTTGACTTGGCTTTTTTACCGTATTAACAAAACCAATTTTCTCACCTGTTTTGAGTCAGATTTACTTGAAATTAGACAGAAAAGTGTTCAAAGAACAAGACCAGAGAACGATTCTCACCTAATTCGGGAAAGTAATGATCTCAAAATAATGTTTGACGAACTGAATGGAGAGAGCAAGAAAATAACCTACATGAATTTCAGAAAAAACACATGTCTTGCACAGCAGACATGTTGGAGACAAGGATACAATGATTGAAAACGTCGAGCTGAAAAAAGTATACCACTAAATCAAACGAGGCCAACGAATTTCCGAAAGAAGAAGAAATCAAGCGAAGAATCACTCCAGGATGGTAGGCTTTCGGTAGAGTGAGCTCAACATATAAGAACAAGAAAATCTCATTAGTCTTAAAAAGAAGTGTCTACAACCAACGAATCCTCTCGATAGAATTATGCTAAACATCACTTGGAGTGATCACAAGACAGCACAGTGGGGTAAAAAGGAGTCGAAGTTATCATAGAATCCATTAGAAAACTCAAATGGCAAAAAAATTGCTGTTCATGACTTGAGCTATCATACACAAGACTCGTTGTATATAGAGGGTCAAATACATGGACAAAGACGAATTGATAAACAAGGACAGTATTCGGGCAAGAGGAGGACAGCCAACAGAGACAAATCATTCATTCAAAACGTCTCCACACCTAGCCATTGTCCGCAAATAAGCGACACTCAATGGACAGTGAATCAAAGAATGTAAAGCAATAACAAAAACGTCAATGGAAAACACAGAAAATCTTTCAGTTGAAAGCTAAGTGTTTGTAGCCAGTTTTTGGCTCGCAATTCAAATCTGAACACAATCGCTTATATTTTTCTTGGTCGAGGTGTGCTTGCAATATGCATACCTGCAAAGAACTGATATCAGTATGACATGAAAGGTTAGGCTCATGTATATATTCAGGCAGAGGCATTTTTACAGACATTATACAAAGATATTTTTGTACATAGATAAATTGCATTAATAATAATTCAGCCTTTGGGTCGTTTTTCATCAATTAAGTGATAGTTCAGGCCTATTTACCACAAATTATTCTTTCTCACTAAATCTCACTAGATGTTGGAGGAAGCCTCTCAAGAAGCCAAACACTCTCCTAGGGGCTCCCAAATCTCTAACTACATCACTCTATACAGGGTGGGTCAAAGTCGTTTCCTTGTTCAGAAACGTTCTATATAGCTTCTGATAGTATTGTGAAATTTGGTTATTTTTAGAGAAAGCATTGTCGAAAAAAAAAACAGTTTTTGTCTAATATTTCTTCAACCTTAATAAATAAGAGTAGCATTTTAAGGGAAATCATGAATTACCATCACCCTGTGCTAGGGATGATCAATTAAAAATATGGGAAAAGGGGTGATCAATGAATAAGTCACTCCTCTCGCCTTTTGTTGGCCTGTGATCACTAAAAAAGATCAGACATTTCAAGAAACAGGCGAGTGCAAACCCTTAACCAATTTAGCATAAACTTACATTGCATATTGAATCCCCACTAAAAACACATTTTGGAGGGTCATTTTCAAAGAACAAAAACATTTTCGTACTCACCGAGAGGAGCGTGTATGCAAAATGTAAAGTTTCTATAATGAACAGTAAGGGCTAAGAGGAATCTGCGATGGATACATTCATGTAAATGTCAGAACATGAATAATCTAAACCCAGCAGCAGTGATTAAAGTGGTCTGTTGTGGGTAGCAAGGTTCAAGAATAAACTCTCGGTGTGATTCGAACTTGCGTCCTTTTTTTTTCTCTCATGAAGCTTATCTTGACTTGATAGCTGCACTACTGCTCGCACTACAGGATTCAATTGAGCAGAAAATCAAGTCTAACCAGATAGACTTATTCCTTCTTTTCTCTTGATTCTCGATGACTCGGTATTTGATGTTCTGTCTACACGTACTTGTCGATTTGTACTGATATTGTCTTGAATTTCATGATTATTGTTATTAGACAGAGCCCGGTCAATTATCATCAACTTTTTATTAATATTCTTTATTAGTATTAACTTTTTAATATTATTCTTTCATCTTAATTTCAGTTGCTTTTCATCACTATGGTTCTGAATCAAACATAGAAAATCTGAGCACAGTATAGAACAGCGATCTAAAAATATACTGACTTGCATGACATGAAATCATAAGATGATTTGGGACGGCATGAAATTTCTAAAAGAGAAAATTCAGCATTTACGTGCTAAGTTTATATATATATACATATATAGTTTAGAACACTCTACAGCTTTCAACACTAAACATTTTAAAAACATTTTTCAATTTTTTTGTCACTTATTAATTTTATTATGATACCTGATGATATAAATAATGTAATTTTGTTCGATGTTTTGGAATTTTTTTCTTATCTTACACATACTTTGATATTATGGTACTATGAGTAATTTTTTTTCTTGTTTGGATCATCAATTGTTTATCGTGTAACCATTTGGGGGATTTAAAAATAATACAGTTATATAAACATGGCACCCCAGCCATGTTTATCAAACACCACCTCCTTCTCAGGATTTTAATACGTAGCATGTCATACTTGTAGTTTATTATTTTATATAATGTATTGCATATGGATGTCATTTTATACCACATATCATCTATACACATTTGTGTGTGTGTGTGTGTGTGTGTGTGTGTGTGTGTGTGTGTGTGTGTGTGTGTGTGTGTGTGTGTGTGTGTCCATTTGCTCAATTTCAACATCCTTGGTGCAAAATTATGATCCACAAAGGTTCTCTGGTGACTTCAAATGACCTCAGAGTTCAAGTCTGCATGGCATATGATTTTCGCCATGAAAAGATGCACCTTTATGCCCAATTTCAGTTTCATAGGTGCCAATTCATAGAATTATCGGAAAGCTGTTTTAAAATGATTAGAAATTGCCTCTGGAGACCGTCAAAAGTCTTAATCGCACAGACTTTGATATTCGCTGAGATAGGATATACCCATACACTAAATTTTAGCATCCTTGTTGAAAAACTGTAGTCCACAGCTCTAGAAATTGGCTATAAATGACCAAAAAATTGACCTCTGGTGACTTTAAAGGTCAACTCTGAAGTCAACCTAACATAGCCTATGTGTTGAGTTGACCTTTCTCCAATCTGCATGCTGAATATTTGGTCGGTAGGCCTCATAATTTTAACGGAGAAGAAGCATGTATAAACACGCAAACAAAAGGCTCAAACATTAGTATAGATATACTTACAAAGATTAGATAAGATAATATGACAACCTGACAACCATTCCCGTTCAACTTGTGTAGTAGGGCGCATTGTCCTGTTGAAAGATGGCACTGCCATCATAGAAGACTTGTTATGTGTGGGTGTACCTTGTGTTCAATGGTGTCGAGGTACGTTACACGTGACAAAGCACCTTACCCATGAATGACAACATCCAGTGTCATCCCAGCTGAACGTTTCCCAAACCATCACGCTGTCTCCATCGACTTGCTCTTTTCCAAAAGTGCACCCTCGTGCAATCGCTTCCCCAGGATAACGATACTCACGTATCCTGCGATCCACCTTATTCAAGTGAAAGCAATACTCATCGGACCAAGTGACCTTCTTCCATTGATAAAACATCCAATGTCTAGAAGAAAAATTACTCATAATAGAATTCACAAACAAAGAAGAGAAAAAAATAAGGAATTGCAGACGATTGAATCCCTACAAAAAAAAGACACGATAAAAGAAACAACGAAAATTCCAATCAGTAAATTAACACCTGATCAAAATTCTAAAATATAAAAGAAACGAAAAACACTAAAATATAAGTAAAAAAGGAAAAATCGAAAAAAAAACAATTAAAATAAGTTGAAAATTAGTTGTTTTTTTTCTTACAAATTGAAACAATAACACCCTAAAATAATTAAAAACACCATAATAGGTTTCATTACCCCAAAACCTTATATAGTGAAAAAAAAAACCAGATTTAAAAAGTTCCACAAGTCATTGAATATAAAATGTTAAATCTAAAATGCATGAAACAATCGATATCACGAAAAGATCAACATAAAATCGAAATAACTTGAGTTGAACAAAGAAAAAAGATGAAGAAATGAAAATTAACGAAAATGGAAAAACAAAGAGTATTCGGGTAACAAATACCAATATAGCAATTTATAATAATGATAGTGAAACTGAAAATATTCTGAGCAATCATTTCTCACTAGTGAAACAAATTTAATCTGGTAACCATAAGTATAACAATTATATATATATATATATATATATATATATATATATATATATATATATATATATATATATATATATATATATATATGTATAACACGTAATACATATGGGACAGATCAGGTTAGCAGTATAACATAATATGATAATATAAACGTTTGATATGTGATGGATTTATTACATAGAGTGCTCAATACATTCAACTTTATACTATGAAATTCAAGATGTTTTAGAGTAGAGCTGGAAATAAATAGTAGAATGTGGAATAGCTTCATAAACTAGTTCATGAGGCCCGGAGAGGGCAGAAACATGAACTAGTTTATGTAGCGAATGCACATTCAACTATCTATTATATATATATATATATATATATAGAGAGAGAGAGAGAGAGAGAGAGGGTGAAAGAGAGAGAGAGAGAAAGAGAAAGAGAGAGGGAGAGAGATAGCGTGGGGGAAAAAAGAGAGAATGCCTCTTGACTTCCAGCAAAGCTCCCATACCGATCCATAAACGAGTTGACCTGCTCAAAGAGACATCCGCTATCTCAAATTACACGGTATAAGTAATAGACGACAAATATTTTGTAAATGGGAGCCCGTTTGTATGTTACTGCATAAACACGTGTACATGTGTGTGCGTGAGAGAGAGAGTAGTTGTATGTGCTTGTGTTTGTATTTGTGCATATGCACAGGGCAATAGAATAAATAAATGAATAAATAAATAAATAAAGCATCATTCGCTTTGTTCACTTCTGACCATTGTTGCAGTTTCAAATTGTAAACAGGAAGTCCGTCCTCGGATGTGACCTCTCGAAAGCAACCTGAAAACAAAAGACGAATATAAGCGGCACCTGCTCCGATATTTATTTTCATTCTTTATCATTCAATTTATTAATTTTTCAATTGTCTGCATAATAAAAAAGAAGAAAGTAGGGCTTTAAAGTTCAGTTTAGTATACTTTTCAAATTATAGCATCCAGAATCCCGAATTACCGCCCTTATCTTTTTTTCTGCCAAATAAATCGTTTTGCATTCGTTTTATTTCTAATGCAATGATTGTTTATTTTTGTTTCGGATTATCTAGTTGTCATGAGATAATTCAAAATGTTCAACCAATAGGACTTTAAAAACAAGAATGAATGATTGGAAACGGTCGGATTTACCTCCTTTGGATTTGAAAATATCATTCAGACAAAATTTAAGTACTGTGACATGCTTAGAATAAACGTTGTTTACAAAGTTATGGGGAAATATTTATACTTGATGCAAAAGTTTCCGGCATTTTTGCCACCAAAACCTTTATTCATATAAATTTATAGCATCCTTATTCAGTCACAAATGTATTTTTGTATTGTATTGCCATCGAAACACAAAGAACCTCGGATCTGGAGAGATCTGGTAGATCCTTCAGAATCTCTGTTCGTGGAGTCAAGCCAATATACATATACATGTATGTATATATGGTGCAAAACAAAAAGACTTAGGAAAAAAAACCTCAGTTCAGTATTTCGATTTATAATATCTCTTCAGGAGAATGGATTGATCTGTCTCTAGTTTAGGTTCTCTAGTGATTTGGGGGAAAATTATCGCTATCAAAATACTATAAAACCATTCACCCACGGAAACAAACACTTCCCATATTCATCAATTACATATTCTAATTATGTATATATATATAATGAGAGAGAGAGAGAGAGAGAGAGAGAGAGAGAGAGATTGTAGGATAAAAAATTTCAAGCCTTTCTAAGACCAAATGTTTTATTCATATGAATCCACGGCATCATCATTTAGATATCAAAATATTTCTCCTGGCTTTGTATAAACGCCACCTTTCAGCTAAATTGTGAATCATATCACGAAGAAAGGATTCTGATTTTTGATTCTAAGAATTCTTCGAGATATCTTGGAATTATTAGCATTGGTATTATGTCTAAGTGCATTTTGCTTTTATTTCAAAAGTTGAAAAATCTCTGCAAAAAAGATTGCGAGCAAGCTCAAACGACAACTGGCTAATGCGAGATGGATTAAATGGTTTCGATCCCAAACCTCCTTTGTTGATTTTTTTTCTTCGTGCAGATCGCTGAATAGCTAAATATCCGACGTATTATCGGTTCTCGGGTATCAGACATGATATCACTAGGAAACTGATATATATATATATATATATATATATATATATATATATATATATATATATATATATACGGAAGGGGCAGAATTATCTGACGCCTTTTAAAACGTTGTTTCTTTGGCTACATGTTGAGTTCACTGGTGGATTCTTGATGATCTAACAGAATGTCGCTTGAAGTTTAGTCAGCATGGACCATTGGTCAGTACAGCAATATGCTTTACAGTTGAAGTGTTCAATAAAACAAATGCTTTAACAGCTACACAGCGGGATTTTCATGATTATCATCAGTCTTTTAACGTCCGTCGTTGGACGAAGACCTTCCCCAGGATTCGCCACACTTCTTTATCGTGGGCGTTGCTGAGCCAATACTTTCTGAATTGGTCTAGGTCATCTCTCCATCAAATATTCTGCCAGCCTCGGTTGCACATGTGATCTCGGGGGATCCATGTCGTGAGTCGCGATGTCCATTTGTTGTCCGCCATTCTTGCAACATGGCCAGCCCACTGCCATTTGAGCTTTTTAATGGATTCTATGATGTCCCTAACTGTTGTCTTTTCCCAAATGTACTGTGCTGTCTTGTGGTCTCTCCATGTGAGGCCCAGCATAATTCTTTCATGTGCACATTGCATGGTTCTTAATTTGCGGATCTGTCTCTTGGTGGAAGTTTAGAAAACTTTTAACACACTAATCTCAACTTCTCGGAACATTGTTACTGTGGGTGAGGAAATGGTATGAAGATGGTTCTGTGTGAGACATGTCCCCTTGGTCGGCCCGTTCCCATGAGAATGTGTATGTGTGTGTGTGTGTGTGTGTGCGATTAATACGAAATACAACATTTTGTCAGAGGACTTGAAACAGTTTTGATTGATTTAATGAATGCCTAAAGCTAATCAGATTTTTAAATCTCGCAAAATCATCGTATTAACTCAATTTTTTTCATTATAATTACATTATTTAAAGTATTTGAATGAGAAAGGTCTAACAGTTCAGATTTTAATTTCTTAAACTACAACAGCGAGAATACAAACTCTCAGAGAAGTGCTACGGTGGGAAAGATCTAACACCTTCTCATATGTTTAATCATGGCTTTCCTCTCACCATCGAGCAACACTTAACAAGTTTCTCTCGCAAAACATTCCTACTGTGGCGAGTTCAATCCCCACTGGGCGCAGTGCTATTTTTCTAGTATTATGCAAAATGTAGTGCCGGGAATTGTTGCATATAATTAAAGCAATAATGACAAAACTATGACACACGTGTCAACAGTAACAGGGCTCAGTTTTTTGAGTGACTCATGAAGAAACAACTTTTGATTTCATTTCATTATCCTAGTTTTGTTAGTATATTATGAAATTTAAATTTATATTTCATTGGATACGTTGTTTTATAACTATATTACAAAGATAGGCCGCTTATCTGAGAACATTAACCTAAAACTAAAATACAGGAATATACATGCAAGTGATACTACGATAATAAAAAAATCAGAATTTTGACACACCGTGCTGAAAAGTTCTTGCCTGGACAAGTGTATGTATGTGTGCTGAATGAGGAGGGAGAAAGAGAGACTGCACAACAGTAACCAGAGGAAAATTTGGGTCACATATCGAACCTAAACAGGAGATTGGCCCCCAATCTGAGAACTAAGCAACCTAAATAGGAGAAAATTATTTTTGATATCACATGAAGAGATCACCGGACAGCAAAGTATATCAGAGAAAAAACAGGAGTTCATTTCTCCATCGTGACCATACCACCCACAATACAGAAAACCCTAGGTATCTCCATTTTCTCTTCATTTCTCCATCTCACTGATGACATAAAATCCGTTAGAAAGCTCAAATGGCAATGGGCTGGTCTTGTTGCAAGAATGTCAGACATCCGCTGGACATCACGACTCACAACGTGGATCCCCAGATATCACATGCAAATCTCTGATAAGATGTTGTGACGAAGTAAAAAGTACTGGCTCCACGATGCCCACGATAGAGTGGTTTGGTGAAGCTTGGGAAAGGTCCATGTCTAACAACGGTCCCTAAAAGTTGATGATAATGATGATGGTGATGTTGATGAATTATACTTTCAGCAGTACCTTCGCACAGGTGTTTCACTGTAAACGATGAGGATTTACGGAGGCCAAGAATTTGTGCTGTGACATCAAAGGATTTACTTTGCTCGGTTCCAGGATCAGCAAACCCTGAGGAAGGAAATATTCAAGTGGACCCCTATATTTATCATCTAGTTTTTAGACTAATTAATGAACTACAGTAAAAAAAAATCTTCGAACATTGAAGATTATATCTATTTGAAATAGTTTGCATTTATTCCAGTGCTAGTATATGGTAGAGGTCTGTGTACATTGATAATGTTTGTTGGTTTTATTTTGTTTTGTTTTTTTTTATTTTTTATTGTTTTTTTTATTTTTTATTGTTGTTTTTACGGTTGGGGGTTGTAGCTGTGCGTTGGATGAAGTTTTTCTAACACAAGATTTGACAGGTTCAGTAGGAACAATGCTGCAGACCTCTGTGGGGCATTATTTGACGAATTCAGCGGGCCCCAGTTTCGGAACCACTGCTTTAGACTCATTTCTCAGTTTCATTCTCTTATCTAAATGTGAGTACCAATAAGGTCGGCTAGAGTGAGACAAAATTAATTTTTTTTTTAAATTGGGGAGAATATCACGTGACAAGTCGACAGATGTCCATTGGTCACGTGTTAAATGCAAGCAGGATGATATGAAAGAATAATTGTGTCAGGAAAAAAAAAAGGTTTTAAACGGCAGTAAAAATGCCACTGGTCTGGTTTTCTCTGTGACTGCACGATTTTGACTCAATACGCGGCTGGACGGAAATGAGAACCGACTAAAGAGAAGGGTTGATAAATGAAATGAATACGTCTGAATGGATGGACTGGAATAGACAGATAGATAGATAGATAGATAGATAGATTGATAGATATCCATGAAACTGGAGGAAACTATGCTGAGAGTTTTGGTAGTAGTTTTGGTTGACGTATTCTAATAGATAGATGGATGGATTGTTAGATCTGTAAATAATTATATATATATATATATATTGATCGATAGATAGATAGATAGATAGATATATATAGAGAGAGAGAAGAATAGAGAGAGATGCATAGATAGATATGTATAAACTGATATACATATAGATATAGAGAGAGAGACCGAAATAAAGATATGAACTGACATATATATATATACACACACAGACACACACACACACATATATATATATATATATATATATATATATATATATATATATATATATATATATATATATATATATATATATCCAAAGCCCCAAATTGCTTCCACTTCAAATTCTCATCTCGTGTATTCTCAGTCTATTCGTTTATATATATATATATATATATATATATATATATATCTGTGTGTGTGTGTGTGTGTGTGCGTGGACAGACAGACAGACAGAGAGAAAGAGAAAGAGAGAGAGAGATCCAACCTTAACTACACCTTTACACAAGTGCTTATCCCCCATCCCAAATAGATAGCATGACAAATATATGAACCCTCAACCAAACACAAGGTCATCCGACCAAAGACATCACACACACACACACACACACACACACACATACATACACACATACCATACCACCCACAACACAGAAAACCCCAGTTTTCTCGATTCTTTCTTCATTTCTCTATCTCACTGATTATGTGGGGGTCACTCTCTACTATCTAATTCCCCCATCTGTGTTTTCCTCATTGTCTAGAAAAAGAATTTCACCATTATGTCAGATATAACAAACTCATCTAATAATCATAGATAGATAGAAAGATATGTACATACACAGAGATAGATAGTTAGATAGATAGATAGATAGATAGATAGATAGATAGATAGATAGATGTGAAAAGATAGATATATATGAAAAGATAGAGTGATAGACAGAAATGAAATGTATTAACTGGTGAAGGTCATTTTTTTAATATTCCTCTGGAATTTATCGCCATGGGGTTGTTCTGAAACTTGCGACAACTTGGCGTCTCCCTTTCTCCGTCTGACCTTTCCTGGAAAAGTTGCAGGAAAATTTTGAAAATCAAATTTTATTGTGTCAGAAAAAGAATTTCGAATGTAAAAATAATTATTTGCTTCGAGGTGACTCGCATATTTCAAATGTTATTTTATTCAAGACCTATCACTGTAGCCCAGTGGTAGAGTGCTCGTCTCTAGTTCGATAGGCCACTGTTCAATCATCACTGAATCATACCAGAGCCTTGGAAAATGGTATCCAATTCCTCTCCAAAAAGCACTCAGCACGAAAACCAGGGTTATGACACGTTTGGTCCACAGGTTCTGGTAAGGTAACCAAAGTTACACAACGTCGAGCCTGATCAGTGCTTAGATGGGGAATACAAGGTGCCGTAAAGAGAACGAAGCTTCGATAGGCTTGGCAAGGTATAATTTTTAGATGGATCCGGGTTGTTTTTTTCTTTTCCAATTGAGGGATAGTTTTTTTAGTTTTAAAATTTTGGACTGATCTCAGAACATTTTCCCTTCTCAATCGAAAAAAATCTCTGGATCCACTCTAAAAAAAAAAAAAAAAGAAACATCTATTCTTCCTTCGTTCATGGCCATCATTCGACAAAATGTCATTGAAATCCATTGAGAACTTTTTGATATGGATATAGTGTATGGACAAAAATGATTTAGAGAAACTACCAAACATTAAAGGCCATAGTATGTCAATTTAAAGGTAAAATCTCAATGAATTAATCCTTTACAAATCATTAGGTTACTTCAAAATTCCACTATGGACGGTAAGGGATGGGTTAAGTCTGGATAGATTCATATAAATGTCAAAACACGAGAATAACAAAATCTCAGCAACAGAGATTAAACCAGCCTGTTGTGGGAAGCGGTGATTAGTAAGGATTGTCTGGAACTTTTTCATGTATTAATTCCATCATCATCATCATCATCATCATCATCATCATCATCATTCTTTTAGCGTCCGTAGTTTGACATAAACCTTATTCAAGATTCGCCAGATCTCTTTATCATGGGCGGGAACAATACCTTCTGAACTGTTCAAGTTCAGCACGCTATCTTATTTATTGCCGGCCATAGTTTTGCATATGATCTCCGGGGACCCACTTTTTGAGTTGTGATGTCCAGTGGTTGTTTGACTTTCTTGCAACAGACCAGCCCATTGTCATTAGAGTTTTTTTTATGAATTCTATGGCATTTCTGACTCTAATATACTGCGATCTCTCCGAGGGGGGTTGAGTATGATTCTCTCCTGTGCACATAGCATAGTTCTCAAACTGAGGGTCAACCTTTTAGGTAAGTTCCGTATTTTAGCTCCATAGATTATCTCCTGTGCACATAGCATAATTCTCAAATTGAGGATCAACTTTTTGGGTAGATTCCATATTTCAGCTCCATAGATGACAATCGTAAGGATTATCTAGTAAATCCAAATTATAAGTCCAGATTAGACAATGTATCACGTGCAGTACTCCACGTGGGAGAGTGTTGAGGCTGCATGTTTAAGCTGAAACTTGAAAGTCAAAATATTTAGAAACAAATAATTAGTTCTTACTGCAAAGACATCACAAGACGAGAAGTTTCGGAAACATGGTGGCAATTGATATGTGATTCTCAATCGCCTGGCACTAGTTTTCATCCCAACTACTGAATGATAATACTTGTCATGGGTGTAACAGTTGCAACCAGATCAATATTGATATTGTTACTTTGTGTATCCTTGATGAATCCATCGGATAATGAGACCTTCAGACGGACAAAATATTTCCAACGCACGAATGAGTTTGATTGACTAATTTTATGCAATGCGAGAATCTGAGAAAAAAATTCAATAACAGATTGAGTTGAGCGAGCATTCAAGTAGAAAAATAAATATCGAAAAAACATAGTTGTCAATACCTAAAACTTTTTATTGGGTCTTGCTCTCTTGAATAAGTTGATTGGCAAATGTTACAGATAAAAAATATTGACATACATGCATCGTATAATATAAGTCGATTGTCAAATCTTGCGAACAAAAGATATTGACACGCATGCGATGTATCATATAAGAATATTGTCAAATCTTATAGATAAAATTTAGACATACCCAGGGCGTATTATATAAATAGATAGGAAATATGTTGAAGACAAAAAATTGAATTTTAATATATATATATATATATATATATATATATATATATATATATATATATATATATATATATATATATATATATATATATATATATATATATATATATACGGGGGCATGTACATGTACACAAATATATTTATACTTACACAAAAACACAAACTCACACGCACACAAACATAAACACACGCACGCACACAAACTTATGAGTGTTCATATGCTGGAAATCCACGTGCTCAAATTGTGGTAGTTACTCAATCTGAAACTGGGACACAGAGAGCGAAAGAGACAACAAAATTGAGAGAGAGAGGGAGAGAGAGAGAGATAAAGATGAAGAGAGGGGTGTAGATCAGAGGAGAGCCCTACTCTTCACATAAGGAACAAATGTCTGAAGTTGAATCCTCTTCCTATATCTTTTAGATTTTTGCAAAACTTCTCAATGGAACAATTGAAAACAAAAATGCGATTGTTCTCGAAATTTAATTCTTTTCGCTCTCTCTCTCTCTCTTACGTTTGAAGTGCCAAAATTCAACTCTTCAAGTCAATGAATTTGTTTTTAGTTCAGAGATAAAAACTCCTTTAACCAGTTCCGTTCTAAGAGGCACATCTACCAGTGTGGGTGTTTATATTTGTGTATGTATATGTATGTGTGTGTGTGTGTGTGTGTGTGTGCGCGCATGTATTCATGCGTGGTTGATGTTTGAGTAAGTGTGATGTGTGTGTATGTGTGTGAGTCTTGTTGTTATTGCTGTTGTTGTTGCCGCTGTTATTGTTTAAACATCGGCGGCATTGTATCTATCAATAAATAATTAAATGCGTACAACACAATATAATCCCCGGTTTCTGGCTTCTCGACGGTTGGAATGCGACAATAATCAACTGGAATCTTGTGCCCGAGTGTCCGTTCCTCAGATGATATCTCCCCATTGCAAATAACGCCAAGGTTATATCCTGATATCTGTTGCACAAACCATGGCAACCGAGCGGTTCTTGGATGACCCACCATAAAATGCAACCTTGTACTATATTGAGTATTGGGACTTCTATCATCGAAAAATGACCATGAGTCACATAAGTAATATTGATATTGCGACTTTAGCTCACAAACCATTGCTTTAATTTGTCTGGCACAAGTACACAAGTGCAGGGTGCCCAATAAGGGTTGAATTTACATTAATGCTGGTCTGCAAGACTAGCTTGTTCACCATGATACGGCAGCGAGGTGTTCATTACTCAGCATAGCTTAGTCTGGCACAAGGACATAAGATTTGGGCACCCATCAAACTCAGTATAACGGTAATGGTTTGCGAGACTAACTTGATGACCATTGAAACCGTTGCAACAATCGTTACTTAAATTAGACTGGCACAGAACCACAAGCTGGGAGCTGCCAGTGAGGATCGAACTCTTTGCAGTTGTAAACATGTACGGGACAAGCTTGTTAACCACTACATTACAGCGAGCTTTTAACACGTGCACTTTAGACTCAAGAACCTATAAGTTGCTGGACAGAATAAAAGGTTTACAAGACCGATTTGTTCTTGAAGGACAATGTCCAATTATTTTGCGGCGCGAACACAATCACCACTGAAGCCGACATCCTTCTACCGGTGACGATGCAGACTCTGATTCTTGCTATAGAGGGCGCCTAACGTGAATTGATCTGATAGTAGTAGTAGTAGTCTGCCAAATAAGCTTGCCGGCCGCTGCACCACCGCGATGCGCTCAGTATAGCTATTTCCTTAACTTAGCAGTTGAGTGCATGGCCACAAGGCGGGTGTATATTAAATCTGCATTATTTCAGAAAAGATGTCAGTTCTGTGTTAGTCATTAGATGATATTAAGAGTGTTTAGATTTAACTCCATTCAAAAAGATCGCTTTTGATTGAATTTGGATAATTGTCATATTGAATGGCATTCTTTTGTTTTTATTGTTAAAGTTGGCGTACTTTTTCTATTGATTCTAACTTAGGAGATGGATGAAAAGCAACATTTTCGGCATACAGTATGAGGCTTTTATTTCAAGAAAGGTGAAATGTGACTGGAATTCACTAAAAGACGGCTTTGGGCGACAGTGTGGTTGAATTATTGAACGAAGGCAACGATGGCTCCTCCATAGAAACCGGCTTCAGGGATGAAGAGTTTACAAGTTTTGGTCACAACAATGAATGAGAGAAGCTGTGATTATGAAAAACATTTAAACTTTGTTTTCTTTGATGGCAAATCAGTTATTTGGAGGTCATCGGATGCTGCAGTTCACGGTTTAACGGAAAGAATTTCCAGGTGGTATTTCGAGATTACTTGACTTCGTTTTTTCTATGTCAATGATATTGTTTTTTTGTCAGCTTCTGACTGACGATTATTAAGAGGACGCATTTTACGCTTGAAAATTGACACGCTTCACACAACGTGACTTTAAAAATGTTTCAAACTATTGCAGTGACGACTTGATACTTCATTATATAAAGGAAAAAAATTGAATAGATTCTCGTAGAGATGACAACAGTTTCTTCGGATAAGATGTGCAGAAGTGCACGAACAAGGATCAAATGAAGAATTTGGACCCCCAAATTGATTCAAGTCGAAAGTGGAAATTTTCAGATTACAAGGTAATCAAATTTTAATTTAATCAACTAGTTCTTCAAATTTTGTGATACTTTTTCTTCACAATATCCTTCCATGTAGTCGAAGAGGTCCGAATTCAACATTCCATCCTTGTTTCGATTGAACTGAATTAAATCTTGACTACGGTGTGATCTGAAAAATTCCGCTTTTGACTTGAATGAATGTTGAGTTTTGAGTTCTACATTTGATTCAAACCTTTTTATTCTTTAACACTGGATAAAAATATGACAGTATCTTAACCTTTTAATAATTTCTGACTGATATTTCTTTCGTCTTATTTTAATTGCTTTACATCGCAATTACTCAGACCGTCAGTCTTCGAAGAAAAGCAACTAATATTAAGATGAGAGAAATACTGGTCAGAAATTAATAATTGTTGACAATGCTTCCTTTAATAGAAGTTCAAGTTAATATCACATGTACAGTATTAATCGTGAAAATATTTTTACTGCACTTATCACTAAGAGACACCGGTTACACAGTAAAATCGCGCACAAGTGAACTTTGAGATAAGAAATCAAAATGAAAGTTGCTTGCGTACGCTGCCACAATTCCAATGGTTAGGGGACCGAAGCACATATTTCCTGGGGTAATGCGCAAAAGCATGTATTTCCGAAGGGGTGCAAAAAATATATTCAGAATATATCTTAGTGGCAACCCTCTGTTGCACTCACCGCCATTTGTAGCGTAAGCAAATACGACACGCTGTATGATCAAGATGTCAGATGGTGCACCTGATCGTTGACAGGGACACATGAATCTGAGGCGACATGATGAAGTAAGTCTTTTGAAATGGGAACATCAAGTTGAGGTTGAATAAAACAATTTTACTGAACCATTATTCTTTTTTGACTATAAGATTCCAACTTTCAAATACTCTCGGTGGGAGAGCCTAATCCAGAGTGCATAATACCCCGTTGGTTCTTCCAAGCAGACGCTCATGGTTGTTCACAACGCATATCTTTTCCTAAATCTCTGTATAAGCGAATTCGAAGAGTACATTTTTTGACCAGATATAAAATCCGATGTCGTTTCGTCAAAATAGCACACAATATTTAAATCATCATCTTTTTAAGGAACTTAATTAAATGATTTTCTTTGTTACCAGTGCCTAATGCTATTGGTGTGTTTATTTTAGTTGTAAAATCCACTCGATAATAACGAACATAATAAGATACGTCCAAGCGAGAAAGACCTACTCGTCTTGAAAAATCAGCATTCGATATTCTTGCTTTTACCTGGACTCAAACACCAAGTGAAGGGAAAATACGCAACTATCTCAGCCTACAATATACATTTCTACTGAGCTTTTCAGGTACCATTTTTCCAAATGCAAAGTGTCTGCTTTTCTTTCTTGAAAATCAGCATTTGAAATCATAATTTTCAACGGGGCACGAACACCAACCACTGGCGTAGTACAAAGAAATCAGGTAGGCATCCACTCTATAAATAAGCTGTACATATGAAACAAAATAAAACAAAATAAAAAGACCAAGAGGGTGAACAACCAAAACAAACAATATAGAAATCTCCCTCAGTACGAAGGAAAGACGTCACCGATTTGGATCAAGGCATTGGGTTGGTCTCCTAGCTCCTTCGTAACAAGACCCAAGATACATCTCCATGAACACGCACATCTGTTTCATGTTTTAACATGCACAGTTGTTACAAGATAGTGGCTGTCATTCTTGACGCATGTCGCTGGTCATATTGCTTGAGCTCCTCAGCACACACACACACACACACACACACATACACATACACACACATGCACACACATGCACACACACACATACACACACACATTGCCCTGAGTAAATGATTAGATATAGTTTAACACACCATTGTAACTGTGCAGTGAGTCTGAACTTCAATGGGTGCACCACACTTATGGCCTTGCGTCACACTAATATATATATATATATATATATATATATAATATATATAGCTTATGCAATGCTCTTCCATGGGAATAGAGCACTCTGCTGGATGGGGAATATAAGCTAAATAATAATATATATCGCTTAATTTCAACCTTACTGACTATGGAGCAGAAGGGTCTGAAGCGAAGGTTTCAATCCTACCTTATGGTACTGGATGGGAAAATGGATAGTCTATAGCCACACTGAAGAGTTATATTATAATGAAACAGCCGCCTGTGGACGGCACAATAATATATATATATATATATATATATATATATATATATATATATATATATATATATATATATATATATATATGGGGGTGTCTGTGTCTATGTGTATGACTGGACACTACAAATGATAGGTGAGTAACAGTTTATTACCGATACTATCGCTTCAGCAATCAAAGCAGTTATTCTTAAGTCATCACTCATCCACTCTTCTTCGTTTCCATTGTGGTATGCCAGTGACGAGTTATTTTAATCATAGTATGTATGGATGGGACAGGGCACAGGTTTATGGATTCATGCCTTTCCAACGACTATCAGTGTGGTGAAAATACAAACTGCATCAGAGCAAAATTGAACTTGGTTTGCCGGTTCCGTTTTCCATGCTGATAACCCATGCCCCCGCAAATACCCGACCTCTCTGTTTCTCACTCTCGTATCAACAGTGAGTGCAAGATGTATCCGATACAGTTCAAAAAGTGTAATTTTAACATCCGTAGAATTTTGACCAAAGATCAAAAAAATACAAAAATCAGAGAAAAAAATCAGAAACAGATCTGGTTAGTTACTCAATAGAAACCCTCATGTATTTTGGCAGCATTCCGTGTTGTTGGGGTTGATCGACCAAAACATTGAAATGAGTTATTTCTAGTGCAATTTGTTGTGCAGTAATCACTAATAATTCGGAATATTCAAAAAACAAGCTGACATATATTGAGAACCAGTTTAGCATAAACTTGCATTGTAAATTGAACCTCCCACTTAAAACATGAAGGTGGGGTAAAAGAAGCAAAATAGATTGTAGACATAATACGGAGTAAACGCTTGATTTTTTCAGCCCTGTGTTCGCTAGTGCGACCTGTACCCAGAAGCATTTAAAAACTGAAGAAATCTATGTTGACAATTTTGGTTGACGGTCTCTTTGATTGAACATTGAAAAGTTATGGGCAAAAAATCAGAAATCTTGGTTCTCAATTCTGTCAATTTTTAAGGTGTTTAGGGATGTTGAAGTAAACTCTCTGGAATTTATTGGATACTTTTTGCACTCACTTGTGTGTGTGTGTGTGTGTGTGTGTGTGTGTGTGTGTGTGTGTGTGAGTTCATGTGTGCACGTATGTGTTTGTGTATTTATTGGAAAAGTAAAGTAACACTATAAAGCGTACGCTTTCTCCCAATCTCACAAGGAAGTCTACAAAATATGCGTCGAAGATAGCTAGACAGATTCTTCTGCCACGGATTCTGGCAAAACCAATAAAATTATTGTCAATTCAGCCAATTCATCCGGTGTTGAAATTTCCCATCATCCATCGACAAACCTGCTTCCGGTTGCAAAATCCTTTTCGACAAAGTGTCGCCATGTGCTTCCGTTGCATCTATTTACGTGAAATCTTCTGATTGGGAATATCTGTGTGTTTAGAAAAGAAATCTTGGGATGATTTTTGTATTTCCCTTACTAACTTCGTTTCTTCATTTCGCTCTGAGATATTTACTAAGCGGAACTTGGCACGGTGAATGAAGATGGGGTTGGTGTAGGAAGATTCTGTTGTATCAATCTTCTAAGGGAGGAGGGCCTGCTGTCTGCCTTGAAAATGAGCATTCAAAACCCTGGCTCTTTCAAATTTTTAAATTCGGATTCGGTCACCGGCCACAGGTCCTGGTGGGGAATACATTACCATCTATCACACAAGACAATACTATGTGCTCTTGATTAAAACATCCAATCGAACGTTTCCTTTGATTTCTGTGCTTTCTCAATTCATAACAATCTGTGTAAGGTTTTTTTTTTGCGCATACGAATCAATATACACTTTCATGGGTAACCACGAAATAGTTCGAAGGTATGCATTGTGTTTAAGAAACCAGCGGTTTATGTAACCCGTGGTATGAAAGGGAGGGTTTAATTACTACAACTATATATCAGAGTACTTTTATGGATGTGTACAACATTGAATTACAAATATTTTATGAAATTCTGAGATGAGTTGTTGTCGTTATTCCGGGGATCGTTTAAACTAATATTTTTATGTATTTTTTTTTTATGCTTCATATGATTTTGGGGAAGGTCTATGTACATCGACGGACGTTAAAAGGATGATGATGATGATGATGATGATGATGATGATGATGATGATGATGATGATGATGATGATTGTTTTCGTATCCTTTTTAGTTTTGTCCTGACATAGAAACAACACAAGGATGGGTATATTAGTCTGGGCCATTCGTGGAACATTGAACGACCATAGCCGTCAAATATGGCATAGGGTTCTGTCCCTTTTTTAAATATTTATGTGTGCCTGTGTTAATCAAACTTGAAAGTTTTCATAGATACTCCGCCAGACCCCTTCTAAAAACTTTTTTGTTTGTTTGTTTTCAGACCTTATTTTGACGGGTTTATCAATAACATCGATATTTTCCAGAATCTAGATGTTTCTAAATGATTTTTTTTACTCCATTTTAGATGTTTTCCAGTGAAAAGCGCCAGTGATATCATAAATTAAATTCATATATATTCTCCGATTACATTTTTTTACATGACTTCAAATCTTGACGCTACAGTGGTTCAATTATTGACTGTGATGGCTAGTTTAATTATGTTTTTTAAACTATAATCCGTATTTTAAAGAGAATTGAGACGAGGAAAAAGTCAAGGAAAGATTTCAGATGCATGTTTTAATCGAGAATACGTTATATCAATGGTTCTCAACCTTTTTCTCTATGCCTCACCTCGACAGCTAAAAAATGAGATGTCCCCTCACTATGAAAAAATAATTTCACAAAAATATTTTATCTATGTATCATGTGGTAAAATCTTTTGTGAAGACTACTGATATATGCATGAACTTACTGAAATTTCTGAGATTTCTTTATTGTGTGAAATCAATAATTACAACACAATTATCTCATTACATTTATACCTCATAAGATTCACGAGTTGAGCATTTGTTACTACGCACCTTTAGTGAAATTAGTAATTTGTAGTATAGTGTAATTAGGAATTAATCAGTTGAACTTTTTGAGCCGTTGAACATTTTTCACTCTTCACACCAAAATTCCAAATTATCCCCCACCCCAATATTCAATTTGACCACTTGAGGGGTGTATGCCCTATGTTTGGAATCACTGTCTTATACCACGGAAATGGGTGATGAATGTGTGTCCGTTGATTCGTGATAAAACAATTGAATATGGCGGGGTTTGTAGGGAAGAGGTTGGATTGAGTCTAGATTGAAGTCAAATCAAGGTTCAATCTCAAGCAGCATTTAACTGGAAGGAGCTGAATTAACTGGGGGCAACAGGGAAGTTGACTCTGACAGATTGAATTATCCGATTATCATTTTATTCAAGTGGCTTCGGCACGAGGCGGGCATGTTTTATCGTCAATCTGGGCAAATTAATTTTAATAGACACTTGTCAATGGTGACATTTTCGGTATTGTTGGAATTAAAACCGGAATTTAATTTCTCCCGATTTTTTAAAAGAAACTACAGAAAAAACAAAACAATTTCTGACAATCTAATTAGATTTATGTGAAAACATTTCCAAGTTATTTCATCCTGAAGTAGTGGTTGGCGAGTTAGTCTCCCATGACTTCAATGCAGTGGGTTCGATCCTCACTTGGTGCACCCGACTAAGCTAAGTTGCTTACGGTCGTGTTACGCTGAAAGCACCGATTCTTGCCTGATTACGAAAGTTAAGCAGAGTCGAACCTAATCAGTACTTGGATGGGTGATCGCGTAGAAACACCGGGTGTTTCAAGCAACATAGCGTCTGCCTGACTTATGAAAGTTTAGAAAATTCAGTGGGAAAAAATCCAATGAGAAGAAATCGAAGTACAATATCAGTGAGCGTATTGTACAAATACACATATATATTAGTCAGCACATCATCCATTGTAGTATCGAGTTTGAAGGTTTTTGGATCAGCAGTTCTCGATAAATCTAATACACCTCGATAACTCGACAATTGGTCATTTCACGAAGTTGACATCCGTTGGGTATATTAATCAGCACACAAGGCAGTGCAGTGTCGAGTTTGATTTGTTTGGATCAGCAGTCCTCGAGAAATATTGTAAAAATGAATTAAATCGAGAGACTATAGATCTTTTTTCATAGCTTCCATGAATATTTTCCATTGACTTCCACTCTTTGGAATCATCTAAATCTACACATAAAGTATCTGAATTGGAGACACTGAAAAGAAGTAACCGTAATACGTCCAAGCCGTAGTTTAGTACACCAGAAGGAAAATTACTTAACAAGAAAATTATGGCAGGCTGTTCCACAGACCATCAAGTCTGGCCCCTTTTAAAACGGGTACTACGCTAGTATAACAAATACCAAATATTTCATTAAAAATATAAGCGCGTCTCGCTATTCGTTAGTTTCACAGATTGTTACAGCTGTAATGAATTTGATCCTCACTGGCTGCTCCACACGTGTGACTTTACTCTACTAAGCTAGGTTTGGTAAATAATCATCATAACTACTTGTGACTTTTTTTCTGTACAAGGTAAGCTTAGTAAATATCAATATGGTAATTAGTCATAGGATTGATAAGTCTTGTAGATTATTACTTCTGTTGTGAGTTCGATCCTTATTGGTAGCCTTGTTCTGGTGCGCTTAGTAACTATCTATCATTCCTACTGCTTGTCAAATACTTGTAAACTGTCTCTACTCCGTGTGCCTCTTGTGGGGTTCATTTCGAGTCAGCTTATTGTATTAAACTTACGATGCGTGTACACTTGGATCTCCACAAGTGTTACGTTTACCATTCTTCTGGGTCTTGTCTCTTTTTGATGCTCTTTGTTCTAATACATTTGTTTTGGGCTGCTATGATGAAGGACTCTGTTTCCCTTCTTTTTTTTCCTTATAATATAAGAATAGTCATTTTTACGACTTTTGAAGCTGAATAGATCGGTCTGTACTTCAAAGCCCCAGAATATATTCTTTTTGTTTTCTACGACAGTCTCTGGTTCGTGCTGGTATCATTTGTCTATTTGGTTGAAGCCAAATTTGTTTGCACAGTTCCCAGGGTATCGCTGTTCCTACTCCTTTGTATCTAATACGTATTTCTTTCGAGCTAACTGGCTGCATTCACTTATGATGATGTTCACCGTCTCATATTTTAACTCCCCTACGATGGCAATCACTATTTTTTTGAATTTTCTATATTTCTATTTTGATATAATGATGCATTTGTTCCGCGATGAAATTATGAGATTCTGCTGTTTCTCCTTTCAGGTGTCATCTGCGTATCCATGTTCATGACTATTTCTATCTGTTTAATAGCGTATCTATAACGTGAAAATTTTTTTCTTCCCTTTTGATGTCAAGTAATATTCGTTACACACCGAGTTTCGGTTTGGAACTTAAGGCTGGCAACGATGTTATGACTTAGTAAACACTGGCATATTTCCCCCCCCCCCATTATCATATGTGAAAAGGGGGTCAATACAGGAGGCTACACAACAGACTGTACATAGCTATTTAACAGAAAATATTTACATGGGCAGTGCTATGCAGAGTATTTGGGTGGTGCCTATGAAGACAATTTTTTGTATGTCATAGATGTTTGTGTTTCCTGGTATTCTACTTGGTTATTTGATGGTATCTTTTTTATGGCCTTAAGACCTCGTATAACAATCGGTATTGTTACTGTGTTAAGTAGTCGCATTTTTGCGATCTCAATTTCTAGATCCGTGTATTTCGACAGTTTTTCAAACTTTTTTGCAGATATGTTTTTTGTCTGATAGAATGATCATATGTATTGATAGGCATCCATTTTCCTATCTGTCCTTTATTATTATTATTATTATTATTATTATTATTTCGGAATCTCACACCAGTTGCCTGGTGGTAACCGCTGGAGTTTGAGTGACAGCAAGTCTCCTCAAGTCTCCAGCCCTCCTCTCCTAGTACTCATAGGTCGCAGTAATTTTGCAATTTACAGTTTCACACCGGTTGCCCAGTGGTTATCGCTGAAGGCTGAGTGACAATAAGTCTCCTCAGGTCTTCAGCTAACGTCTCCTCTCTCTTTCGCATATCATGACAGAGCTACGATTCGTTGCAGTACTTATATCTCTAGCACCTTCCTCAGTACCCGTGCAGTTCCAAGTAGTGCTGTGGTCTGTACGGTCTCTATCCTCCCCCTAATCCCGATCTCCTCCAGTCTCTCCCTCAGCGTTTTGGGGACAGTTCCTAGTGCTCCCACTATGACCGGTACTACCCTGGTTTTCATGTTCCACATTTTCTTCAACTCCCTTGCTAGGTCCTGGTATTTTTCCCTTTTTTCACCCTCCTTCTTTTTTACTCTATGGTCTGCAGGCACAGCAACGTCTATTATTTGGCAGGCCTTCCTTTTTTTGTCTACTATTACTAAGTCCGGCCTTCTTGCCTGGATGAGGTGGTCAGTTTGGATGTCAAAGTCCCACAGTAGTTTGTGGTTGTCATTCTCCAAAACTGCCTCTGGCTTGTGCTGATACCACTTTTCCCCATGGTTGAATCCCATTTGTTTACTTAGTTCCCAGTGTATCATCGTTGCTACTCTATCGTGTCTATGCTTATACTCCTTCTGGGCGAGTTGACTACATTCACTAGTTATGTGGTTTACTGTCTCATCTCTTTCACCGCACATGCGGCATTTGCTGTTTGTCTGAGTTCTGTCGATTTTTGCTTTTATGTAGTTTGTCCTTATGCTTTTGTTTTGGGCTGCCATGATGAGCGATTCTGTTTCTCTCTTAAGGTTTCCCTTTCGTAACCACGTCCATGATTTCTCGTCTGCTATATCTTTTATCCGTCTTTTAAACTCGCCGTACAATTTTTTCCCTTCCCACTTTTCTTTTCTAGTTTGCTGTACCGTTCCATTGCTTTCTACTTTGTTTGTTGCACTATCCCTCGCGCTCTTTATGATTTCTTCACTATTTGTTTGCACATATCTATCTAGGACTACTTTAGCTCTCTGGACACAATCTTCTATGCTGATGAGCCCCCTACCACCTTCTTTTCTGTTAACGTATAGTCTATCTGTATCATCCCTAGGGTGTAATGCTTTATGCATCGTCATAAGTTTCCTTGTTCGCCTATCCATTGATTGGAGCTCTTCCTTTGTCCATCCTAGGAATGGTCCTGTATACCTAACTACTGACACAGCCCAGGTGTTCATTCCTTTTATTAGATTTCTGCTATTTAATTTGGTTTCTAATATTTTCCTTATCCTTCTAAGGTATTCCCTCTTAATCTTCTCCTTCATCTCTTCCCGTTTTATCGTGTCACATTCAAGGACACCTAGGTACTTGTATCGGTCTTGTGCAGTCAATGCCCTAATCTTGTTGTTGTCCGGAAGTTCAATTCCCTCAGTCATTGAAAGCCTTCCTTTGTGCATCACCATGATTGCGCATTTTTCTATCCCAAACTCCATTCCTATGTCCTCACTATATTCCCTTACTTCGTTGAACAGAGTCTCAAGCTCTCCCCTGTTTTTCGCAAACAATTTAATATCGTCCATGTACATTAAGTGGTTGACCTTTCCTTTTGTTTTAGAGAAGTGGTATCCTTTGCTGTTTTTCAGGATTCTGTTAAGCGGTATCATTGTTAGAACAAATAATAGTGGGGACAACGAGTCCCCTTGGAAGATCCCCCTTTTTATCCCTACCTCGGCTAGTTTGTCCCCTGCGGCTGTCAAATCTACTTTCCAGTCTTTCATTGAATTACCAATGAATTTAACCACCGGTTCGCTAATTTTGAACATTCTAAGGCATTCGAGTATCCAGCTATGTGGAATCATATCGTATGCCTTTTTGTAATCTATCCATCCCATTGCGATATTCTTTCTCCTTTTCCTTACTTCTTTTAAGATCATCTGGTCTATGTAGAGTAAATCGTTTGCCCCTTTGGTTCCTATCCTACACCCTTTCTGTTCTTCTGGTAGTAGCCCCCTTCTATCCATTGACATGTATATTCTCTCTGCTATTTGCCCGGTCAGGATTTTCCACATAAGTGGTAGGCAAGTGATTGGTCTATAGTTGCTTGCTATGTTCCCCTTTCCCGGGTCTTTTTGGATGAGGGTGGTTCTGCCTTTAGTCATCCATTCTGGTGCTTTGCCTTCATTCAGACAATTTTGGAGTAGGTGAGCGAGTCTACCGTGTAACGTGGTAAATTTTTTGAACCAATACCCATGGATCCCGTCGGGACCCGGTGCTTTCCAGTTGGCTACTTTCCTAAGAGTATGTTTCAATGTGGTTTCATTCAGTACTATTGGTTCTCCCTTGTCTATTTCTCCTAGTTCTTTTCTCATGTTTCCTAACCATTGCGGTGTTACGTTATGTCTTTTTGGGTGCCCCCATATGCTATTCCAATAGTTCTTGGCCTCTGTGGCATCTGGTTTCATGTCCTGCCTTCTTTCCCCATTTAAATCTCGGTAAAACTTTTTCTCATTGTTTTGGAATGTGCGGTTTTGTGTGTATTGGGCCGTTCTTAGTCTGTATCTTTTTAGTCTTGCCTCTTTGGCTAGTCTTTTTTGGTGTAACTCTTCGACTACAGTTGCGATGCCTTTTTGCGTTACTTTGTATTTCTTATAAAGTCTTACTCGTGGTCTGTCTGTGTGTGGTGTATTTCTAAGCAGTACTTCATCTCTCTGTAGTTGGGAGATCTGCCTTTGTAACCTTCTCTCCCAGTTGGGTTTCCCTTCCCTATTATTGCTCGGGTCCCTATCTTGTGTTGTAAAGCTTTGTGCTACCATTTTCGCCCCTGCATAAATTAGGTTGTTGAGTTCTAGGAGGGTGTTTGTTTCTATGTGCTGTAAGAGGCAGTTGACCTGCTCGGTCACTTCTCCGACTTTTTTTCTGTCTTTGTCTCTTAGGGAGGGGAGTGTTGTTTTCTCTCCTCGCATGATCTCTTTCAAAGCTTGTATTTTGGTGTTCTCTTCTACCGTAGGTGCCTCGTCATCACCCTCTGATACATACCTTACTGTGGGGGTCTCATGGGGAATTATTCTAGTTTTGTTATTGGTACTAATTGTGCTGGGGGGGCATTCTTCAGATGTGTCACCTGAACCTCTCTCTACATTAATGCGAATCTCTAGTAGTTCAGTCTCAGACAGCCATTTCTTCTTTTGAATTTGCTTTGCTTGGTCAGCAAGGCGTTGGTTCGATACTTCCACATCAGATTTTTCCCTCCATATTCGGAGCATACGCTCCCTATAAGATCGCACTGAAGGCTTGCTTTTAAAGTAACAATACATAACTAGTCTATTCTCCTCCCTTGTCCATCTCTTCCTCTTGTTTTTTATAGCAGTCACTCCGTGAGGACCGCGCCTTCCCTGGGTGTCGTTAGTGGTATATGAGTCTTGGCCAACAGTAGCTATGTGACGACTGTGTCCCTCCTGAAGGCCATTAAGGGTACACGAGCCGGAGTTTTGGCCAGCAGTCACAGGATGACGACCGGGTCCCTCCTGGTGGCTAACAAGGGAACACCTGCCGGTTACGACACACAAATCTTGAATTTGTGCCCCGTTTTTTGCGGTAAAATGGTTTGGTTGTACTGTCATGATAGGGGTTTTTGGTTCTTTGAGGTAGCGCCAGACCTTGGTGGGTTGGTTAAGACCGATGTGGTTCAGAAATAACCGAAGAGCCCCACCAGCTCTTTTTGGTTCTTTTAAGGTAGCACCGGACCTTAGTGGGTTCGTTGAGGGCAATGAGCTCAGTGGCATTCTCAGAGTTCCACCAGTTCTTACAACCAATGGTACGACCTTACATGGATAGGCAATTCTACTGCACAGCTGTATCTATTTGGTGGTATGACCATCCCCTCCTAAATTCAGGCCTAAAAATTAGCACTAAGCTTCGTCTGGATAAAATTAACAACCTTGGAGATCATACGTCTCCCTTAAATCTTCTAAGTCTTGACTTAGTATAAGTCTCGCAATCTGTGTTCTTCTCCCACGGTGGATTTCCCCCTGCCAGCCTATATCTACTGAGGGGTCCTAACGGTCAGTGGTGGACAGACTCCATTCATTCATACTCGGGGGGGGGGGGTAGCTAGGCATTACTTTCCCATAAGACACCTCTTATCTCGGTGGGGGGGGGTGGAGAATTATTAATTTTAAACTATAAATTATAAATTTAATTCCACTTACCCACGTGCAGCTCCAAGAAACAACAGACCACTCTCTCAACTTTTTTTTTTTTTTGTCTTTTTCATTAGGCAGAATTTGGCAGTGGGCAATTCATCGAAGTGAAAACTTATCGGAATCGCAAAGAAAACCATCTCAGAAGTAGAAATATCAATATGTCAAGAATAATCATTCTTAAAGCCTAAAGTAAAATATCTTTTGAACCTTCGAAAATCATCAAAATATCAAGAATAATCATTCTTAAAGCCTAAAGTAAAATATCTTTTGAACCTTCGAAAATCATCAAAATATCAAGAATAATCATTCTTAAAGCCTAAAGTAAAATATCTTTTGAACCTTCGAAAATCATCAAAATATCAAGAATAATCATTCTTAAAGCCTAAAGTAAAATATCTTTTGAACCTTCGAAAATCATCAAAATATCAAGAATAATCATTCTTAAAGCCTAAAGTAAAATATCTTTTGAACCTTCGAAAATCATCAAAATATCAAGAATAATCATTCTTAAAGCCTAAAGTAAAATATCTTTTGAACCTTCGAAAATCATCAAAATATCAAGAATAATCATTCTTAAAGCCTAAAGTAAAATATCTTTTGAACCTTCGAAAATCATCAAAAATTATTATTATTATTATTATTATTATTATTATTATTATTATTATTATTTTTTTTTTTTTTTTTTTTTTTTTTTTTTTTTTTGCAATCTCACACTAGTTGCCTGGTGGTTACCGCTGAAGTTTGAGTGACAGCAAGTCTCCTCAAGTCTCCAGCCCTTCTCTCCTAATTCTCATAGGCCACAGTGATACTGCGGTTTACAGTTTCACACCGGTTGCTCAGTGGTCATTGCTAAAGGCTGAATGACAATAAGTCTCCTCAGGTCTTCATCATTATTATCATTATTATTATTATTATTATTATTCCAGATATTGTACTTTTTTTTTTTTAGTTCTTTGGCAAATTCAAAATAGTTTTCTAGCTTTCCGCTTTCTTTGGCTTTTATGATCTGTTGGGGCAGAGACAGAACTTATCTCCTTTTTAGGATGAATAGTCTGATCTCCTGGCCTGAATTGTGTGATCTGCGATATCACTGCAGTAAAAAATGTTATTCTTCTATTCTCCAGAACAGATCCTGGTTTGTGCTTATACCATTGATTTACATGGCCAAAAAGCTGATTGTTAATGCAATTTCCAGCAAAAAAAAAAAAAAAAAACTTTCCTAATCAGTCCAGTCTATTTCATACCTATTCCGTGTTATCTCTATTATTGTTCGGACTACCCTCATCTTGGTTATTTTTCATACAACGTTTCAGCTTTGACATCCAAACTGACCACCTCATCCAGGCAAGAAGACCGGACTTAGTAATCATCATCATCATCATCATCATCATCATCAGTCTTTTAGCGTCCGTCGTTGGACATAGACCTTCCCCAGGATTTGCCACACTTCTCTATCATGGGCGTCACGGAGCCAGTATTTCCTGAACTTGTCTAGCTCATCTCTCCATCTAACATTTTGCCGGCCTCGGTTGCGCATGTGGTCTCGGGGAACCCATGTTGTGAGTCGTGATGTCCATCGATTGTCAGCCATTCTTGCAACATGGCCAGCCCACCGCCATTTGAGATTTTTTATGGATTCTATGATGTCTCTAACTCTTGTCTTTTCCCGGATGTGCTGTGCTGTTTTGTGGTCTCTCCATGTGAGGCCCAGCATTATTCTTTCATGTGCACGTTGCATGGTTCTCAGCTTACGGGTCTGTTTCTTGGTTAAGTTCCATGTTTCAGCTCCATAAGTGACTATTGGGAGGATGCATTGGTTATACACCCTTCTCTTTAGGATTAATGGGATCTTATTATTTTTGAAGGTTGAGCTAGCTCTGCCAAAGGCTTGCCATCCTAGTGTGATTCTTCGCTTGATTTCTTCTTCTTTTGAGGGTCTCATGGAGATTCGTTGCCCTAGGTAGATGTAGTGGTCTACTTTCTCGAGTTCTGTGTCCTCGATTTCGATCTTAGTGTTCTTATCTCCAATGTGGTTGTTGCACATGATCTTCGTCTTGCTGAAGTTCATGTGTAGGCCGACTTTCTTGCTCTTTTCGTTTAGTTCATCTATCATTAGTTGGAGGTCGTGTAGGTTCTCTGCGAAAAGGGCTATGTCGTCTGCGAATCTGAGGTTGCTCAGATACTCGCCGTCAATTTTAATTCCTTTACTCTCCCAGTCTAGCCTTCTGAAGATCATCTCGAGGCAGGCCGTGAAGAGTTTAGGCGAGCTGGTATCACCTTGTCTTACTCCTTTCTGGAGCTGGAAGGGGTCCGAGTCTTTATGTAGCCTGATAAATGAGCTGCCGTGATTGTATATATGTTTCAACACTTCAACATATACTGGATCTACACCTTGCCGACTGATGGCCTCCATGACCTTAGGGATTTCTACTGAGTCGAACGCCTTTTTGAAGTCGATAAATGCTACGGCAAGTGGTAGTTTATACTCTGCTGCTTTTTCTTTCAGTTGATTTATCGAGTGCAGGTGGTCCATGGTCGAGTAGCTTCTTCTAAAGCCAGCCTGTTCACGTGGCTGGTTTTCATCGAGTGTTTTTGTGATTCGGTTGGTGATGATCTTTGTGAAAAGTTTATATACACAGTTGAGTAGGCTTATAGGCCTATAGTTGTTGAGGTCTTTCGGGTTTCCTTTTTTATATAGAAGCATTATGATAGCAGTATTCCAATCGTCTGGTACTTTACTGTGTTTTAGACACAGGTTGAAGAGGACGGCCAGTTTCCTAGTGATGATTTTACCTACTTTTCGGAGTAGGTCGATGGTGATGTTGTCTGGTCCAGGGGCAATAGTAGACAAAAAAAAGGAAGGTCTGCCCAATAGTAGACGTTGCTGTACCTGCAGACCATAGAGTAAAAAAGAAGGAGAGTGAAAAACGGGAAAAATACCAGGACCTAGCAAGAGAATTGAGGAAGATGTGGAACATGAAAGCCAGGGTAGTACCGGTCATAGTGGGCGCACTAGGAACTGTCCCCAAAACGCTGAGGGTGAGACTGGAGGGGAAGGATTGAGACTGTACAGACCTCAGCACTACTGGGAACTGCACGGATACTGAGGAAAGTGCTAGAAATATAAGGACTGCAACGCTAACTGTCAATAGTGACCCAACAGAGGAAGGGAAATGAAAGTGGAAACTCAAATTGTAGCACTGACATGATAGGCGAAAAAGAGAGGAGACGTTGGCTGAAGACCTGAGGAGACTTATTGTCACTCAGCCTTCAGCGATAACCACTGGGCAACCGGTGTGAAACTGTAAATCGCAGTATTACTGCGACCTATGAGTACTAGGAGAGGAGGGCTGGAGACTTGAGGAGACTTGCTGTCACTCAAACTCCAGCGGTTACCACCAGGCAACTGGTGTGAGATCGCAAATAATAATAATAATAATAAATACGGATTCTCCAGATATCTGCCCTCCTTGGAATAGATCATATTTTGAGAAAAATATTCTCTGTCTGGAGCCTTTTACCGAGGCTTGACAGTCAGTTTACAGACTAAAGAATCAGTATGCATACTGTGCGAAAATACTACTACTAATAATAAAATAATAATAATAATAATAATGATAATAATAATAACAACAATAATAATAACAACTTCAATACAATTTCCGTCCCTTTTCTTAGTTACTTGAGCAATAATAGTAGTGATAAAATATATAATAAATGTTGTTTTCGATAACGTGTCATGATGGAGACATGCGTGGATATTTTCTGCAATTATTCACACAGGACACAGACAAAATGCAGCGAAACAGATGTGCATTCTTGATGGAGTCAACACTGCTTGATGGGAAATCTTCGTTTGCAAGTGTCTATTGCACCAATTACATCGGACAATAAATCATGTCACCCGACGACAGACAAACCAAATTTGCAAGCGTCAGGACGGATACGAGACCATTTTGGTCAGATATGTCCCACATGATCACTCGACATACGAACATTCAGCTTATGAACAAAGCTTTGCTTACGGCTATTCTGTCCCAACAGCATCCCTGTGAAAAAGAACTGAGGCATGCCTTTGTGGAGACATCGGTAGCCATTTGCTTCCACTGTCAGACGCCAGTTCTCAATAATCCGTGATTATTATTGTTGTTTTCATACTATCTGGTGATCGTAATTGGCTATCAAGTGGCAACAAGTTCCTTCAGTAATCCAGCTACCTCCTTTGTATTTTTACAGATTTCAATAATGTTTCTGTCCACATAGTTTCAATTCTTCATGGGGTTTCTGATTCTTTCAGTTGTTTTTTGTTTTGTTTTTTTTTTGCAAACATCTTCATGATAGCTCCAAGTGCTCTAATGATGATGGGCACAACCATCGTCTTCATGTTACACAGATTTTGTCATTCTCTTGTTTCTGACTCTCTTTCAGTTTCGATCTGTGCCCTAATAGAACGGCAACACCCTATATTCAACACATTTCCTTGTCCCTGATTTGAATAGCTATTAATTCGGTATTGGAGAAAACTGACGTCATTTTTTGAAGCTATAAGAAAATGACAGCCTTTAATGGATGTAATCAAAAGGTGACTATTTGCTTGTTTATCCACTATCAATTTGAAATCGATCACGTCTGATAATCAAAGAGAACGGGTGCCATTTCTGAAACTCTGAGAAAACAACTTTTTTGAAAAAAAAATCATCATCATCATCCTCAGCAGCAGCAGCCTTTTAGCGTCTGTCGTTGGACATAGACCTTCGCCAAGATTCGCCAGACCTCTCTATCATGAGCGTCACAGAGCCAATACGTTCTGAAATTGTCTATTTCGTCATACCAACTTATATTTTACCGGCCATTGTTTTGCGTATGATCTCAATCGTGATGTCCATCGGTTGTCTGACATTCTTGCAATGTGACCAGCCTATTGCTTATGATTATTATTATCATTATTATTATTATTATTATGATGATGATGATGGTGGTGGTGGTGGTGGTAGTGATGAGATCATCATCATGCTTGTGGTTTTTATAAGGAATAAAATGGAAAGGGGAAGGTAAGAGTATGTCCTGAAGTTGTGGTAGAAGGGTCTGAGCTGTTGTTGTTGTCGTTTTTATTGTTGTTGTTGTTATCTTTGCTATAACTGATGCGTCAGGAAGTTACAGTTGAAATTTTCATATCATATCAAACATTTCAGCACCCCAGGATTTTCTGAAGTTAAAATCTAGGATAAAAGGGCCATCTTTATCTGAAATTGTGTAATCTTTACTTTCCCAAAGTCGTTAAAATCGCGTACAACTGATGCTGTCATCAGATTTGACTACTATACATAGCATTCCATCATTAATATGTAAGGTTGGGTTTAAAAGAGTTAACACTATCAGTCTTTTATCGTTGGACATAGATCTTCCCCAGGAGTCGCCAGACCTCTATCATGGGCGCTGCGGAGCCAATACTTTCTGAGCTAGTCTACTTCCCTTCCCCATCTTATATTCTGCTGGCCTCAGTTTCACTTTTGATCTCTGGAGATCCATGTTGCCAGTGGTGATGTCTAGCGACAGTCTGACATTCTTGCAATATGACCAGCCCTTTGCCATTTGAGTTTTTATTTAATGGATTTTATGATTTAGCGGGCTTCTGTTTTTTTTTCCTAATATCTTGTGCTGTCTTGTGATCTCTCCATGTGATGTTGAGTCTGATTCTTCCATGTGCAAAACATTATAGGTATACTATTCTGATCATGAAGAGATGATAAAAGAAGCCCTCTTAGAAAGAAAAGTTTGTCGTGGAAAAGTAACTACTTTATAATTATGTGTATACAATGATCCCACTCCGATTACATGTCTCACGAGGGTCTTTTACTAAATTCTATTTCTTACAACTACTCAACGCGTTTTATTCCAATTACCAAACTGCGCACCTCAAATTTTCCTTGCTCCATTGTACCTGTACATACTTTTGATGTTCCTGCAAGTGCGTCCTTCGGGCCAGCTATAAGCTTAGTAAAAGCGGCTTTTGGGGTTACAGTATGCAAGATTGTGAAAAAATATTTTTCTTTCTTCCCTAAAAAAAAGAAAAGAAAAGGGGAGATGTATTGACGCCGGTTCTTACCTGACCACGGAATTTAAATTGCACCATAATTTAATCAGTATTTAGATGGCTGAACGCTAAGGAATATCAGATAGATGTAAGAAAGTTGGGGCCTTGTGCCAGATTGTGCAAAGCTTACTGAATAACTATTTTTTAAATGGTGGCTAGAAAATTCGGTTTAGTTTAGAATGCATATAAAATCAAAGGTTCCGAAACCGAATTTTCTTTTCTAATTATCATACCTAGTAAAACTTCATATTATGATGGTCTTTCATTAATTCCTATCTTTTTATTTTCATTCTTTTGCCATCAATACTTCCGTAATGGTCTTCAATTAATCATATCCTTTAACATCCTTGTCTTTTTAAAATGATATTCCCATAATTTTTTCGACCAAATTTTCCATAGTCGAATTTTCTGTGACCGAATTTCAGTAGCACCAAAAAGAAAATAGGTGCTTTTCCGACAAACATCTATGTTATACACCAATGTAAACGAAAAGTTCAATAAATGTTTTAAAAAATGCCTTAGATAAATAAATCTGTAAATCTGAAGAATGACCCCACATATCAACGTATTTTCCTATCAGCTTGTATACCATCGACATCTTATTTTCTCCCTCTTTCTATCTTTCTAATCAGACGACAGGCGTGGACATTAAGTCTGTCAGGAAGATGTGGCGGCAGAATCTGCATAAAATGGTGACAACCGTCTGCGTTGTCCGTTCGCCAACGACTGATGCTGACAATATTTTTTGCAGAACACCACACAATCTTCAAATCAAGAATGTCCATTAAGAAAAAAATACGGTTAAGATTTAAGACGCTGTCTGGGTTGGAAAAACAAAAATTTCAGAATTTTCTTCTTTTTTTTTTCATCGTAATAAAAAAAAAACTTAAATGTTTATACTTTCATTTGGTTTAAAGGTTTTTTGCCAATTTTCATATGAACCCTTCAAATTATCCTCATTTCTCCCCCCTCCACTTACACAAATTTGAGAACTTTTGGAGCCTTGTCATTCTACAATGGAGATAGCAGATATAACATACGAAACTGGGGCTTTTTCACGACAACATTTGGACTACAATACATTTATCAAACTTTTAAATGCATTTTTTTTACAACCAAGTTTCTCTATGCTTTTTCGATATTTGACATGCACATGATTTCATTTAATAAGATATTTGACTAAAATTTTGCACGTATGCTGATTAGTTTGTACTCTCTACTGCTAAACTCTAATAAAAGACCTGATTTGGTATTCAACCTCAATATTAACTATATCTTCTCCCGCAAAGAACATCCGATCTTCAATGTACTATAAAATTAGAATGAAACATCATACTCGGGACGTTTTAATTCAATTACATAGATATGTCTGATTAATCTTTTGCACAAATTTATATATTTACACCCCTACTGTTTGAAAAAAAAAGAACCGGGGTCAAAGTCTGATAATCTATTTCATGGTCTTTCACAAGAAACACACCATTATTTTTGAAAAATTTGTTTTGGGTGTGAAAACCCTTAATGATGATTGATATCTAATTCCTTTGTTTGGGATCTAAAATTTCCATAGGCAAGAACTGGGAGATCATAGAAAGTGCCTTTTGGAATGTTTTTGTACATTATTCAATTAGCGACCCGCCACACTCATAGCCAATCTGGAGAAGGAAATGGTCGCGAGCTCTCTTGCAGGGTTCAAATCTTAGCTAAATCTGAATGCAAACTAGAACCTATCCTTACCCATGCAAATGATCGATGCTACACGATCGTATAAGCCTTTAGCAGTCAATATATTTATATACTTATGAGGCCTGTGTTTCACTGATCTGTCTCTCACATAGATGCGAGTATTTAACTCATACCCGACGTGATAATAAATGAGGCAACCGGGTGGTTTAACGTGGAAACCTTTCTAATGTGTGCGACATCTCAGCATTAACTGCAGACTTCAGGGAAGGTTCTGACTCGTCTTTTGAAGTATGATGGTGAGATTTCTAGTCTTACATACCATTAACTACTGTAGTGATTTGGTCCCCACTTGCTATCGTCTACTTATGAATTTTGTGCCGTACCAAGCTCAGCTTAGTTAATATAAAAAAAAAACTGTGTGAAATTACCGAGAAGTGCTAGTCTGACAGAGATGAACAATAACGTTTCGTTCAAACTCAAAATACATTTCCTGTTTTAAAATTATTAGGCTTATTTCTACCGATCAGTAGGTGCTACACATTCTACACTCTCCCGAACTACGATTCCACTCTCATATATTACCATACTCATGGATCCACTAATTGTTCATACCAACCCTTTCACTATTTCACCGAGAGAACTTTTTCCTTTCACTTATCAAAAGTGTGTTGATCGTCGCGTTTACCCTATTTACTCACGGATCTGTTATTCTATTAGAATAGATACGGCAAGACGATATACTTTCAAGGATAATGGAACATATTTGTCACAACCCGTATTTAACCGCTGCTAACGAATTGCAAGTTAAAGCAGTGATTCTGTAAGTGTAAACTGCGGCTCCCCACGAAGCAAGTGAGAACGAGAGAGAGAGAGAGTGGGGAGTGGAGTTGAAAGTGATTTAGAGAACAACAACAATAATACACAAGAAGAACGATTTTTTCCAAAGAATATTAGGATTTTTGAAAATTTAAGATAATAGGACTAATTGATTAGGTTTAGATAAATTCGTGAGTGGATAAGCTAATATTCGAAACAGTCGATTTCACTATGCATCATCAAATTACAATGTATTTCTTTGTGTACTTCATTGTTAAGATGCACCTTGATATTTCCATAGGGTCGACTAGTTAAGACATAGTATTACCGTGTCATTCTTGTACGAAGTAGAAAGTGCTCCTAGGAATAATTGAAATACGAGACTTGACTTATTGTGTAAATGAATTGTGGTGGTCGGCGGGCAGCATGAACTATTGTAATTAACATCATATGACTATCTCTCTCTTTCTCATACACACTCTCTCTCTCTCTCACACACACACACACACACACACACACACACACAGAGTGTGCCAAATTATTATGCGGAAGGGTTACATTGTTGTAAATTTAGTTTCATGGAAGATGAAGAAATAATTCGATACAAACACTGGAGACACCGACGAATGCCAACGTAACAAAAATGAAGACGAAAGCCATTTCTGTTGTGACCTCACATTTTAAGGGTGACAAATAATTAGGTAATCATAGCAAAAGTATTAAAATATGAGTCGTAAAAGTAATTTATCGCAGACTGTGAGAAATTCTATCATGACACAGCTTGAAAAAGGCAGAACAACCCTCCAAATGCTTAATAATTTGGCACGATAAAAATTGAGTAACCTGAACATTTATGGTGAATATGTTCATAATAATGCTATTTGAATATTTGGGTTAAAAATATTGAAATTCTTCCACTGTTGCAGAATACAGAAGGGGGAAATAGAAGGGCCGGATATAGCACAGATTTTGGTAATACCCTCTAGGGACCAACGGCATTCTATGAAAGAGACAGTGGAAACTAGGCGTTAGAGAAATTTTTATAGCCAGATTTCACGAATTTTTTAGTACCATCTCATTTATAACACCAACCCTACGTCATAAGTGTGATTCCGATGCGTCTCCATAACCCATCATATCCTCTTGACCGACAGTATTCCCTGTCATATGACTACTTCGGATAATTGGGATTTGATATTACGAGAACTGATACCAAAGCTTAGAACCTCTGCTTTTACAACTATTTGAGGAAACGTTCAAAGATCGCCTGCTAAAATGCATGTAAAAAAAATCATTTTCGTAAGATTTGTTCTTTAAGTTGTGTTATTCCACAATATATCAACAACAAAAAAAAAAAAAGTATAAATAAATGACATTTTCATATGAAGATACCTGAACCACAATATCATCTAAATGTTTAGAGTGAGGGCCCTTAGAAGCGAATAAGGACCTTATCTACTGAATAAGGAATCGGAAGTAAAGGAATTGAAATAAGGGAATGGGAAGATTAATAAAAATACACAAGATGAATAACTCATCAGATTTTTATGAGGGAATATATAAAAACCAGAATATACCCGTCCAAAATGACGTTTACCAATGTATGGATCAGTTCTAATGAGACTAAAGCTATTGCATGAAAGAGTTCATTTATAATAATTCAAGTATCTTATTTCCAAGTTCCTCTGAAGTCTCAACTCATCTCAAATTGTTTTAAAGCGTGATCAGACATGAAATCTTGGGATTTTTCTATGAATAGTAATTTCTATTTTGTCAGAATTGGAGGGGAAATCAACCAACGAAATCATCCCATTTGAGCACTAACAAACAAAAAAAAATGCATATATATTCATATGGTTGAACTATATAAAAAAACTGGGATAAAATTAATCTAACGTTAATGTAATAAGTTACTCTATAGGACGGAATAATTCATCCCTGTTGTTGTTTCAGGTAACACTGCAAGTAATTCCCTCAAACGTCGGTATAAGCAAGGGTTTGAATACAAAGCCAATTTTCATTATATTAAGTCCCAACTATCTGGACTTGTCTAAGACCACGGCTCCAAAATCGACCTACCTTAATTACCAAGCATCCTCTATGGTCCCAAATACGGTACTTGCTGATCTGAAAATCCAAAGTACTACCACCAAGAATTCAAAATCAACTAACGACATGGTTAACATAGATAGAACCACTTGAAAACCAGAGAAACCTGACAAGCTACGTATGTCACGTGTACGGGTCGCACCAATAGAGCTAGAGAGCTGAAAATTCATACATTTACTGTTTATGATGTCTACAAAGAAATTTTTCGTTTTTTTTTTAAATTTGAACTTTCGAGTGATTACTGCTAAGATTTAGTCAAAAACTTGATCTTCATTTCTCAAACCAAAGATGTAAGTGAAGCCACTTTTTCCACTCATCACAAACCAAAACGACGTCCTCTCAACAGGCAAAAAAAAAAGAAATAATTTGTTCATCGATAGCCCCCAACACGGTATGCTGCCAAAAGACGTTAGTCACATGACGTATTCTATTGAGTGACTAACCAGGCCCGTTTTAATTTTTCTTAAAAAAGCACTTCACACGAAGCGAGCATCATGATTCAGACAAGTATTCATTCTACGATACCCGATGTATTACAGACTACAAGGACGAAAGCTCCTTCAGTCTTGCTGTTTTTCATAGTTTGTGGTAACGAGCTGAGCCGGTCTCGCACTACCAGATGGTTCCATCACTTGAGCCATGTTCACAATTGCATTACCTACATTTCATGTTGAATTGATATGAATCTTGGTCGAGACTTTCAGATGAATAATCTTCATCTTCCTATCATCACTAGTAAGGCTGTTGCTACAAAAACTGCTACGTTTAGAATCCTTTTGAAATATGGACATATGGGCAATAAGCACATGATTGAAATTACGTTCTTTTTACATTAATTGAGAATAATGCTATGATTGAAAAATTGTATGGGAATAATTCAATAAAAATAAAGGTCTGATTCATTATCATTGAAGATTTTTGATCCCTTAGCAGCAATGGTGTTTACCCGAGAAAGAATAATTTTCAAGTACGAATTCAAATTATGATAATGCTGCTGATGCTGCTGCTAACATCAAAGCACCCAGAGTGAACGCAACTACAATGCGAACTATTCAGCGTTGGCTCAATAGCTTTAGGTTTGGGAATATGGATGAGTATAATGAACTTAGAGAGAGGCCCAAACCTGTTTTTAATGATGAAGAATTATTTTCTGTCAGCAGAGGGTTGAAATGCTCTCTGGAGACTCTAAGATTTCAACAGCAACCATATTACGTTATCTCAAGACAATAGGAAAGCTTTAGAAGTTGGAAAAATTGGGTTCCACATTGACTGAATGCTTCTTGGCAGTAGCCAACCTCACACCAAGCATGTTTAAGCATATAAAATGGATTATATCCTGAGATTCACCTAACTTTTCTCCTCTAGATAAAGTAACTTTTGAAGTATTTAGAATATCAAGTCGACAATAATATTTGAGCTTCTTGTTCTCCGCTAGAACCAAAAAGGCCAACTCTCTAGCCAATCTTCAGAGTTATACATCAGAAAAAAAAATCAATTATTGTACCAGGACTTTCGTCATTCATTCTTCTCATGAATGGCAAAATCATTTCTTACAATATTGTAACAATTTGGGGGCGTTTTATCCTAATATTCACGGTAAACTTCCAACAGCTTTACGTAGTAGTAGTAAATAGCCGTTGTCCAATTCTATGAGCAACTTCCTTTGCCTAATACAATGACACAGCCCCTTTCCTTTCTCAACTGTATCAGCAGACTGGCTCTCTTAATGATTTATTTCATTTTATCTGCAGTACTATTTACCTTCAGCTTATTTTGTTTGTTTTCTTTTTAAAAAAAAATTAATTTTACTACAGTAAGCAAAATCATACTAATAAAAATTTCCTTCTTTCAATCAGACCTCCATTACCTTTTGCAATGCGTCAGTTCTGAATTTAAAAGAATTTCATGTTTGTGGTGGGTGTGGCCGTTCTGTTGACTATAATTCTGGACCGGACTATTGCTTTCAGTCCGTGGTACGACCATTCACAATCATTTTCCACGTGGACAACTATCTTAACATAACTAAAAGTGACAAACCTGCCCCTACCCCCTAAAAATATTTTTTCTTCAGAAGGGGAGTAGGCTAGATTTTCTTTCCAGGGCAACAAGTACCCCATCTGGTTTTCAATAAAAGGTTCAATAAGTTAGTTATAGTTTGTGCTTTTCCTGAATCCAAAGAATATTGTTGTCGTCATTATTACACGATCATTGGAAAATGGTTATTGCTTCAAATGGATCATAATTCGATTAAATACAGGTATCCCCCACTTTTCGAAAGTTTGCTTTATACCAATTTTTCGCTCTTACGAAGTTCAAATAGCACCTAGCGCTTGTTCTGCAGCGAGCTGTTATAGAGGCATCGCACACCCGCTTCCTTCTTTTTGGGGATCTGGGAGCGCTAAAAAAATTTCCTAGATAATTAACAGTAATTACTTCGTTTTCGCCAATTTGGCTTGCAAAAAAGTTTTTCTCGGAACACAATACATTCGGATAATAGGGGAAAACCCGTATTTATCGTTCTTTATAATTTTCCTATTCAAAAATTGACATTTCTCAAGTAATATCCTACCACATCACAGTTAGAGACAATCAAGTTATGATACCTTACCACCATTAAAAAATACAATCCCAATAAATAAGAATTCAGTCCATGATACATTTTTTTTTTTAAATGGCAACCCTTTAGTAGAATGAACTAGACAAATACGTCGACACGGACTAAATTCTTACGTGTACGAACCACCATACAAAATTCTATTCGTTATTGTACTCAACAGGTTTCCTAAGAATTAGATTGATAAGAAACAAAGTTCTCTACATATTTGAAAGAATAACTGATTTTCAAAACTGAGCAAATATGATTATCATTATTAAGAGAACTCGGAGAGTAGCTTTTCTCCTTGTCTATGTAGTCAACACAATGAATCAATAAAGAGTGATCCAATTCTATTTCCATACTTTTTTCTCTAAACATATGGGAAGTTAATTTTCTCAGGTCATTTATTCAAAAATGGTGGCATCACAGTTATGGCAGCTTTTTTTTTTTTCTTCCTTTCATGTAAATACTTCCATTATTATCTTATACTTTTATTAAATAAAATCTTGATTTATTTTCTTGCTAATTTTCAGATGATGTGTCAGGAAATATGTCAACAAATAACCATCTAGGTATCATACTATCTGGGCTTCACGAGCAATTCAAAAACGTAGGCTTTCACAAAAGTACCAAATCTCGAATAGTAAAAATATATCAGAAATGTGGATATGCTATTGATTCAAGGGCTGAGAATATGGTTCTTACAGGGTATAAAAAAGGAAAATACAGGCCATACCAGACATTTCTATCTGATAACTTGCGAAAGATTATGATGTAGATCAGAAAACCATCATTCGGACAATAACCATTATGGCATAAAATACCACAGGGGAAAGTGAGTTCCCAAGTATTCTGACCAAAAAAAAAAAAATTTAAAAAAAATGATGAAATAAAACCCATTTTGGGGCAGCTGCACTGACTTCATTTTACTGGTCCAACTGCCTGGACTTAGAAGGATGACGAAACGCACATTAGGAGGAATTACTACTCAAAATTTTCAGGACAGGGTTTCTTTCTGATTCAGATAATTATCTGAATTTTGTGAAATACGATATGGTCAAGAAATGGCAATTTAAAATTAAATCATGGTACACCATAAGTGCTATTGGCATATCACCATACTTTACATGGTGCCAAGGACTCATAATCAACCAGGAATAGTATAAATTGCAATGCTTGCAAAAGCAGTTACTACAGCAGCTTCAGTAAAACGTAGTGAACAGTTGTGTTCAGGTCAAAAACAGTTGCCATTATGCAAAAACGATCCAGGCTTACTTGAAATTCGAACAAATTGTTGCAATACCAAAGAAAGATAATCCAACAAATGTTATGCAATGCCAATCTACAGAAATCGCCCATGCACAGATCAAGAGGGAAATGTTTACAAATTATTTCAACCCAAAAATAGCGAATGAACTAGAAAGGAAAATTCATGAAGTGATGGTGAAGAGGAACACCATTCTCAAATGCATAATCGCCAGATTTTCATGCAAAGTGCAAAAACTCTGCAATCAAGACCAGCAGAAAAGTATTAATGGCAATTTGCAAATGGATAATAAACACTTTCAGACAAAGTTTCGTTTCAGTTGAATGATGTATTTTCTTCAAGATATTCAATTAATTCCCCATACATTACAAATACCTATTTCTGTAAACTTTTCAAATCTAACAATTCAAAAATAATAATGTATTTACTGGTAAAACTTGTAAAAAAAAAAAAATAAATTTTTTTTTTAAAAAGTCGTCCTCTGAATATTTCTGTTTTTGATAAATAATGTCAGAGATAGAAAATATTGTGATATTGCTCAAGATTCTGGAATTACAACATAAAGCATCATTGACATCTGCAGGCCACAACAGTTTTTCACAGATCAGTTCTCCATTGTACAATGGAAACAAAAATGCAAGAAAACCTCAGATATTGACATGAATTTATATTCACATCAAATTCTCTCATGGCAAGCTACCAAATTGTTTTGATTGCCTATCCTAACCTTTGTTATAAAAAATTAAAAATTTACTATGTAAAGCTAAATGATGGCTATTAAAAACACCTTATCACGCCAACACTTAAGGTGAAAAAGACTCATTATTTTATTCAATATCTTCTTGCTGGCATGTGTATCAATTAAAGAGGCACATATGAAGAATTGGGTGTCCGATTTCTCAAAAGTGTTGACCGGCTTACAATAGTTACCTGACCCAAAGTCTCCGATAAAGTGAGATAATTGATTCATCAAACAAGTTCAACCTTTTATCACATAATCAACTTGGATGTATTCTTGCTCACTAATCATTTTCAAAGATCAGGAAAAAAGCATGCACCCTTCTGCTTAGCCCCACAATAGTATAAAAATAAAACAAGTACAAAAAAAAAAAAAAAAAAACGAAATAGATTCTCATTTTTAATTATACACGCCAATACAGATGGTGAATATTACCTACAAGTGTTGGAGCTGCTTGATAGAGGGTGCAACCAAAGAAAGTTAGAAAAAGGGATGGGCAAAAAGGGGGGGGGGGAGAAAAAAAAAAAAAAAAAAAAAAAAAGAAGAAGAAGAAAGGCTGAGACGGGACTGATTTTTTAAAGAGTAAATCTCATGTCTGCTATTCCCTCCTTACTCGGGACTGCACAACAATGTGGAATGATTCAACCAGCCGACCCCTTCTGCAATGATCAAAAAGAAGAGGGGGAAATAGGGGGGGATAGAGGAAGTTTTCATTTATAGAGTCGGGAACTGAGAAACAAGGTTTAAAGATAACAATATCCCCCCCCCCACATTCTTTAAATATCTAGATTGAATTATGAATTTAATTATAGAAATTTATACATGATCACCAAAATAATGTACGAATGTACATGAATGCAACTGTTATGAACCAAGAGCAAAGGTCCCCATGGTTTGAAAGTAGACGGATGACAAAGCCACAAATCAAGCAGAGGGGCAGAACCTTCAGTTTAGTTGTTAGTAGTTTACTGCCAGACTACCAGCAAATGCTAAGTGGCATTATTGTCAATGTAGAATGGTAAGAGAAAGAAAGGATCAACTAGCTCTTTTCAATGGTGCAAATAGTTTGTCTTCCAGAGACAAAAAGAAAGTTGGCATATCATCCTACTTCTTTTTCGTGTCCTAAAATATAACTTTTTTTCAACTATGGCAGAGAAGCTGAAACAAAAGTTTTTCAGTGTCTACAAAGAACAAAATACATACCATTGCCAGAAGATCAATTTTCTTTCTTTTACTAAATTTTGGAAGGGAAATTTCAAGCCAGAATCTACATTTTAGAAATTCATCAAGATTTTTGTTTTCATTAAGGAGAAAAAGAGAAAAAAAAGAAGAAAAAGAAAATTATGAAATGCTATTCTCCAAAAACTAGAAGAGTTCTTGAAATAACAGAAGTTATATTAGTATTAGATTATGCTAGCTGAAATACTTGTTAGAACATTCAAGATTTAAACTATCCTCCTCTTTTTCACTTACAGCACATGGAATTCTCAAGTAGCTATCCATTTAGTAAAAACTGCACTATTGTTAACCTTTTTTATTCTAATGTAAGCTTGTGCAAGAGGTAATGACAATAGTGTTAGATGTAGTAATGGGTTTGCTGAAGAATTAAAAATAGTTAGGATGTTGGTAGCAGGGTTACAAATGCTGGCAAGATTTGTATTAATCATATGATATTAGTTTATATTAACTAAGAAAAGAATGAGGCAAAAAGGTGTGAAGAGCAGCCTAAATTGATCAAAGAGCAGAGCAGATGCAGATGGATAAGAGTGAGAGGTTGTTAAGTCCAACAAAATTGTGCAGTCTGGGGTCAACGCAACAAGACAGCAGTTTCAGGGTTAGGGGCAGAAGCAGGAAAGAAATTCTGGCTAAAGGAAGACAGAACAGATAATGCAGGCATAAGGATGAATTAAATAATAAATATTATGTCAGGCATTTACAAGTGTCAAACCATGAAAGGGAAGCTTCAAACCCAATTTCACAGCAGCACGAAAAAAAAAAGGAGCAAGAGAAGAATGTGGAATAAATGGGAGAAGAGTGGACACTGGTAGGAGGGAGTCAGCTTTCTTTCTGATTTTCTGCCCATGGGGGACAGCAGACATGAGAATGGTCAGTAAGTAACTCAAGTTTTTTTCTTTGTAAGTTTGATAAGTACTAGTATAATTTCTTTGTATAATAATGAAGGCAGCAGAAATATATATATATATATATATATATATATATATATATATATATATATATATATGGATAGATGTGTGTGTGTGTGTGTGTGTGTATATATATATATAAATAATACTAAAAATTTGTGTATATACATTTCATAGTTTTTTTAAGTGTTCGTTGAACTGAATACAATATACACAATAGCATATAATTGTAAGTTAACCTGTTTAACTGTGTCTGCATATATACAGATCATATCTGAATACAATTCAACAAAGGTTCATGTACATACACAGACATATTTAACATCATGTTGTACCAAGTGTGCATTTGCAAATAAGCCTAATTGCAGGAGTTATCACTTAATGTGCTAGGGTTCATTTTGTTTGGCTTTATTGCATGAAAACGCATGACCTTTCTGATTTTTATGTTCAAAATGTCTGTTTGAATCCAAGCAACAAATATAGCAAGCCCTGATAGCTGTTGGTCGGTCCATCGTCTCTCTCTTTGACCTTTCTACAGAGAAAGAAAAAGTGAACGTAAAAAGACATACAGCGACTGTATGGGTGACAAGAATTTTCAGTCATGACAAACAGTTCCAAACACTTGTTTTCTCAACATAAAATATTGGCTACTTCCTAAAACTGGAAACAAATTCATGCACAACCATATAATGAGTGTCATTTCAAATCTTGGGGGACATTCCTTGGGGAGACGTTCAGAATTTTTGAAAAGAAATTGCGTAATCTCTTCTCATTTTTTCAGCACTGATGTCTTGCGACCTCTTCCTTTTGTTTTGGGGACAAGGGGAACTTTCAGATAATCATAGAGTTGAAGTTTGTGTTAAGGTAATGACCAAACAACTACAACAAAAAAACAGAACCTAAAATGACAGGATTTGCTAAAAAAAAAATTTTTTTTAAAACTAGATCAAATGTAGAATCCAGACCCTAAAATTAATTCAAGTCAAATTCGGATATTTTCATGTTACACTGAAATTAAAGATCAATTAGCAAGTTTTTCAAATTTTGTGACAATTTTTATTCACCATATTTTTCATGTAGTTGAAGCGTCTTAATTCTGCAATTCATACTTGCTTTGATTGGATTAAATTTTGATTATTTATGATCTGAAAATGTCTACTTCTGACTTGAACCAATTTTGGGGTCTGGATTCTACATTTGATCTGTAATATAATCAAGGGAGAGAGAGCTAAAGAACATAAACAGAAAGATAAAGAAAGGAGAATAGGTTTCCTCGTTGGTTGATAACATTTCAGAAATGAAAATTTCTTGGCAGTAACAAGAGGAAAACAGGAAGTAGCAAATTTGCGTAGCTGATTTTAAGGTCAGATAAGAACAGAGCAAACAATCAGTTTCAAGGGCAGGATTTAAATAAGAACTATCACAGCATTATGCACGACTCTTTCAAAAAAAAAAAAAAATAAAAAATAAAAAAAGGGAAACAGTTAGCTCCCAGCCAGATACATCAGTAGAGAAACAGTCAAAGAACAATGACATCAGCATCATCATGGAAGAGGAATGGAATTTGGAGACTAAAGACAAGCTTAGTGCTACTTGGTACGTTCCACATACTGGCACATGACCATGGCCCAATGACAATATCAAAATAGGCAAAAGCTCCCACAGAGATCTAGCAGTGTGTATGTATCTAGCAGTGTGTACATACACACAGAGAATAATAGCTAGAAGGAAGCATCAAACCCATAGGGCCAGGGATTCAAAGCTGCTTTATGTATACATGATGTGATTTAAAGGATGGCTGTCGTTGACCTAACATTAATTGCAAATAGTGCAGGGACTCAAAGATAAGATAGACAATACAAGATGTGACAGTGGGGCAGAAAGAAAATCTAGATAAGTTTTAATTACTGGATTTATATTCAAGGTTTCTTATGCCGAAATCCATAGAAATCTTATTTTTTACAAAATGATAGCTGTGGATGATTTCAGCCAAGCCCAAAAATAGAAGATACAAAACTAATTTTGAAAACTGAAAGGAAATTCCTCTTATTACATGGCAGTACAGTCTTATTCAATACTTCAATTAGCAACTGTCTATTATTATAATTTAGAGATGCAACTATTAGATTCTTCAAAAGCAGAGATGAACAAGAATATAGATCTACAAATATTACTAATAAATGAGAGTTGACAAGAGATTAGAGAAGATGGCAGGAACAGAAAGGATAATGGACATAAGACATTCAGTTACTGGAGACAAATAATTGGGCAGAGTAGAAATCAATTTTGAGAAAGTGTTCAGGATGTTTCGACCAGCAGAACTTTATTCTTCATTAAGAAAAAAAGGTAGAGAACACGAAGAGTGGTAGCAAAAATGGAAAGCAAAAAAGGTCAGTTTGGTTATAAAAACAACTTATCAAAATGTCATTAATATGGAATGTAATTTATACAAACGATGATGTTATTTACTGTTAACAAAATGAAGACCTTTTTTTGCCTTGCTGACACAACACTCCTTCATATTTGATAACTTCAACTAACAAAGAGTAGAGATCAGCCAATCAAAACGTTAGGAACTCTTTCTGATCATTTCCTTCAAGACCACTGTATAATACACCATTTCCTATATGACCATCAATAGTACTGATCAATATTACTTCTGTGGAAAAGAACTTCAAAAGAAGTATGAAAAAAAATAGTACCGGGCTTTTGAGTAAGTAATTGATACAAAGAAGCAGGAAAAGTGAATTCTACTGAGATCCCAAAGTGCATTTCTATCCCTCTTCTGGATGATGAAAGACGTTGGAGGAAAAAAAAAAAAACAAAAAACAAACAAACACACACAAAGATTGTCATCTAAAAATATGTTTGGGAGATTTTTATCTTCATTTTTCATGATGCATTAATGAATCTAGCTGTCATAATCAAATAGTGAATTAAATTATTTAAAAATTAGAAAAAAAAAAAAAAAAAAAAAGAATTGTAGAATTGAGTGACAAGATTTCAAACAGTGACCCTATTTAAAATACCCTTAAGGAATAAATACATGCACCCATCTGAACTTTCATTCACATTCTTTAACAATTAGAAAACAAACAAGAAAACTTCGCTCTCAAGCTTGGATATTAGCAATGTAGTTGATAGCCTAAAGGATAGAAACAAGAGAAAACAAGGCAAAAGTTTAGCTTCATCAGAAAAACCTCGAGCTAAGCAACCCCAGAGCTAAGAGCCTAGAGAAATGAAGAAACACCCAGCAGATGATCCAAATATCCAAGTGCTGAGAGGAGGCAACATTTCCCAAACTAACAAGTGAAGTTATTACAAGGCTAACTGTATATTAACCAGATGTTCATCATTCTTACCAACTAATCCACTACATCTACTTTCACTGCCATTCTACAAATCGGATTGAACAAACAATGGTCACAAAGTGGGAGGAGTGATCTTGGAGGCGTCTACCAAAACACAAAACCAATTGGGGATGGGATTTTGCTGGCTGAGAGTAACAGAAAATTTCAAATTTATTTCCACCCTCAGTGACAGAGAGAGAAGAGAAAAAGAAGCAGCAAAAGAGAGAAAAGAAAGATAGGCAGAATTTGAAACGTAAGAAATAATACAAGGAAGAAATAGATGTACAGGCATTAGGGAGAGAGAAAGTCTAACAAAAAGTGAATAGGATTTTTCTAGTCCACAGACATCTAATATAGATCAGACTATTCTAAAACTAATTTCTAAGTACACAACAAAGATTGTTCTTTTGTAACCTCCTGACCCAACAGACAAAGAAGAAAGAAGTTTTCTCATCCCCCCCCCGTTCTTCTTTGCAGGGTTATGCAGAGGACATAAGGAGCAGGGAAATACTTGAAGATGAGAGAAGAGCAGGAAAAATTGGGAGGGAAAGAAAGGTTTTTCAAAAGAAGAGAGCTGGGAAGAGAAATTAGCCTTGTTGGTTCTGTATACAAACTTCACTACACAATTTTTCCACCAACCCCTAGAATAGGTCCTTTTGACACCCTGCAGAAATACTGAAGGAGAGAGCTGGAGGGGAGGAGGGTAGAAATTGAAATGACAATGAAAAGGTTTCCAGTTCCAGACTTGGCATTGTAAGTTGTAAATAAACATGGAATAGATGGCAGAAATTGAGATGAAGTTGTATTTAAAAGATGGCAATTGCCGTAGTTGCTGCTGCTGCTGCTGCTGTCATCACTGTCACAGCTATTCCTTGAAAGAGTTGAACAGAAGAGGACAGAACGAGCCTTGCTGCCATTATTAGGGGGAGAGGGGGCAGCACCAAGTGCTGACATCATCTGATGCGCGTGAAGAGATTCAGGACTGATTTAGACTCCTGCAACAAAACAGAAAAAAAGGTGCTTTAAATAAAACATTTTTTTATATTTTACTCAGATAATATTTAAAATCATAACAATATCAAGATAGTCTAAAGACTATTTGAATATTTCTATAATTTCAAATAGAATTGCTTTCAAAGTATTGAGAATTGAAATCATAGTTTTCATTCATTTTTAATCGAAATTGTTCTCAACTGACCCCAAAAGAATGACTAATAATATGAAAGATATACATGTACAAATTATAAACCAGTATATAGTTATTAATATAAAAGAACAGTAGTGGGCACATATACATATGAAAATGCATTCATAAAGTCATGAAGGTTGAAATACACAAAGTTTTCCTTCAAAATTAGCTCCAACCCTTGCAAACTAAAATTAGTGCTGCTCACAGCATGCATGGATTCACCAATTTTGAACTTCAACATCAGTTGAGTATTTCTCAAGAAAAAATAGCCAAAATAATGTTTGTTCTCTTCTGGACAGACCATTGAGAGACTCAAGAAGGGATCTACTCAATATCTTCAGACACTTAGGCAGATTTGGAGCCATAAAATGCAATTCAAAATCCCATGAAAAATAGAATATTTTAGAATATTTAAATTTTGTATGTATATTTTGTATCTTATTACACTGCACAACTTTCAAAGAATCAGAAATTCTCTGCATATATTTCTGTTAGCTTTTACAGACAAAACAGAGAAATGATTATTGTGGCAAGATAGAACAACAATTTTTCTCAGGTTAACTAGGATTTTATAAGCCAGCAATAAAAAAAAATCTTTTGTATTCAGGCTGGTTAAATATTCAAGCTTTGTAAAACATACTTACTTTTGTTGATCTGGTTTTACTAAAAACATTCCAAAACCTGAGTGTCTCATCTCCTGCTCCTGTAACTATAGCTTCACCATCAGGAGACATTGCCTGCAGGAGGGGTGAGAAAGAAAAAGAAACATCAGTGAAACATAATATGGAAAGACGATAAATAACAATATTGACAGTGATTTATTTTTTCTTAATAGCTCATGAAGCTCTACTAAATATTTAGCAAAAAATAACCGTTCTTTCATCACCTTTCACAAAAATGTTGGCATATTTATTTTTGCCTCTACACCTTTGGTAGGGTTGCCAGATTGGGTTACAAGGGGAGATAATCCAAATTTTATTTCAGTACACACCCAACACAGGCATAGGAATAGTGTTGAATTCAAGAATCATTGAGTTTGGAGGCAGAGGTTCAATACCAGCCTCTTGAGGGTCTGAAATTCAATACCAGCTTCTAGTGAGGCGGGTAGGCCTCGAGAGGCAGTTATTGAATCTCAGCTGCCTGACTCACTCGATTTCTAATTACAACACTCTTCAAATACTCGTGTTGGATAAATCACTAAGATAAAGTCTAGATTCTCTCCCCTTATAACCCAATCTGGCAACCCTGCTCTATGGTATAAAGTTCTTTTTAAACTGACAAGGGCATAATGATGTATCGGTGAACTATGATATTCTGCAAAAATGACAGCCTCTCTCTGCTACCTTTCATGGACCAATGTACAAGAAGGGGTTAGTAGATTAAGTATATAAAACAGACCAATGATTCACATATACAAGAATTTCCAAGTTCAAGACATACATTTCTTTACAAGAAATATGCAAATTGCATTTTGATAATAAAAAAATTTCAAAAAACAAAAACACTCAATGATTTTGTAGATCAACAGTTCTATATTTCCAGTATTTACAACACATTTCAATTACATACAATATCAAAATACAACATCACTAAAATTTAATAACTGGTACTCTTATATTCTCTACTTCAATTCACCAAGCAGCAAACTTACCAAGTAAAGAACTCTGTAGGAATGTCCAGTGAGTTTTGCAATCTGTACAAGACCGGGATACTTCCAAACCAAGATCTGATTTTGTGAGTAACCATGGGTACTGACCTAAAAACAAAGGAAAACAAGCAAAAAAAATTGAGAAAAATACATGTTTGAACTGAAGAACAAAGTATCGTCATGGGACCAAATCAAATAGCTTCAATGGCAAAATAGTCAAACACCTTAAAATCCATCATCAGACTAACTCTGCAGGAAAAATGGATTGAAATACATATCTTTTTTTAGGTATATTTTGATGTATAATATCATTTGTGAGAAAGAGATAGTTATCTTTAGTACATTTTCCTCGAGTACCATATCTTTGTCTTTGGAACCAAATAGCTTTGTTTAATACGAAACTGACTCAATTTTAGAGTCGAAAAATACCAAATTCTTCTAAAGCAAGTGAAGTGAAGTGAACCAAAGGAGGTAGGGAGTCTACATTAAAGAGTGTTATAACAGAGTGCATAGATTTTATACATACCAGCTCATTAGAGTGTTTGGACCAAGCGAGATTGCAGACTTGTGATCCAGTGTCCACACACTGCAGAGGCTGTCCAGTGAGAGTGTTCCAGAACCTCATGCAGCGGTCGGCCGTGCCACCCCCGCTGGCAAGCAGGCCGTGTTGGTGAGGAGACCAGGCGATAGCTTTAACTGCCGCCAGGTGCTCTGTGTAGGTCTGAACAGGACTGACACTTGTCATGTTCCAAACAAATAATTTGTTATCATTGCCACCAGATGCTAGGTGCTGGTGATCAGGAGACCATTTCAAACCACACACCTGAAAGGAAAAGTCACAAAAATGTAGAATAGCCACACAAGATTATTCAATGATGGTATTTGCAAGTAAACAAAAAGGTTTTTTTTCTCTCCAAGCTGTGAGCATAACCTTGTACACATTTCGCAATGGGCACTCAAAGGGAATTACTGTATGCACAAAATATTTAAAGTTCTGAAAATGGCAAAGTTTTTATTGAAAAATATTAATTCACTATGTTGAATTCAAAAAGTGTGCATATACTTTTGTCACAGGAAAAAAATTTTGACCACAAAAAACTGAAAGGAACATTGATTATGAGCTCATTATCCATGATAGGGGGCAACCCCCTCCCCCCAAATACTCATACAAGCGAGGGACCCAACAATTTAAAAATCTAATTTTGTTTTTATGCATAGACCATTCTATTTCTAATTTTAAAACAAACATGAAATTACTACTTATGCCTTCCCTACATAAAAACATTAACTATAGTTGATTTTGAAAGCTTAAAATGGGTGAAGGGGAGAAAAATATAAGCCTTGCGTAACACATAATTTTCATGTATGTCCAGCCTTGAAAATTTTTTCAAAAAATCATCCATGGGGGAAAACTTTTTGGCCTTCATCATTGGACCCCACTCTTGTATGAGTTCCCTTTTTTTTGGCATTATCAACAGATATATAAGCAAACATTACATACTTTTGCTTCCAAGTTGGAAAAAAATTGTTCATCTTCATCCTAATTTTTTAGTTGCTTTTTATAGCAACTTTTTACTCAAGACCCTCGGCAGTGAGTAAACTTGAGTTAATCAAGAATAAAGAATAAGCTGTAGATGAGACTTGAACTCACATCCCTCCGGAGATGAAAAGTAACTTGAAAATCAAGATGAAGATGAATAGTAATACAAAATTTTAATAATGATTTGCAATAATTCATCTAATGAAAATAATTTTATTAATTTTAATTACTTCTTCTACATCATGTCTTTTCAAAAATCAAAAAAAAAAAAAAATCAATTCTCAAGATGAAAAGAAAATGAAATAAACCAACGATACAATTTACACTTCATGAAAACTTTTTCATGAATGAATTATGTTGCATTTTGGACGATATTTTTCATTTTATTTTCGATGCAATGATTATCTATTTCAATAGGGATTAACTTGAAAACTCAATCAGAAAGAAATAATTTTATTACAGAAGTGTCAAATGCTGTCAAAAATTGTAAATGCAACATCAAAGTTTTTTTTTTGTATGAGAAACTGAGGATTCTTCGGCAAAAGGTGCTTTCAAATACAGACTGCAAGAATTTGAAGGCGATCACAGCTACTTGTGAAATTTGAGACGGGTATCATACTCATTGATAATACTAACAAGACCCATTTTGCCAACTGTGGATGAGATACAAGTCTCTAAGCAGGTTAAATTATCACAAGCCAAAAAGAAAATGAAATCAACTTACTTCTTGCCTGTGCCCCGTTAATTTTCTTTCTGGGGCAAGTGAAGGAGTTCTTATGTCACGCTGAAGTATAAGTCGATCTCGGCTTCCTGAAGACAAGATATCTGCATTCCAGGCTAAGGCTCCTAAAAATGACAAAAATAATAATCAATACTATTATGATCAGCAAATAAGTATTTCAACAGCAAAGTTATATGAATACAGTAGATTTCCTTGAGCCAAACCCAGTACATTCAATATTTTCTCCAATGTATACATACCTATGATAAAGTTTAATCATAAATCATGCAAAATAAAGAATTAGCAACAATTACTACATCAACTATACATGAAAAAATGACTTTTACCGTTCTTTCCTTATTAAGTCAAGAACTTTATTTCACTTTGAAGAAGCACTTTAAAGCTTAGCATATCCAATATGCCAGCATCATTACTCTTCCTCTTTGAGTCCATTATCAAGTGAAACTTATGATCTATTCATTTCTGGGGTAGACTGCAGGTAACAAACTGAAGATAAGGGACCATTGTATGTCTGTAGCAGATCTAGAGTTTTCAGTTTGGGTGAAAAAAAAAAACACACATACACACACACACACACACACACACACACACACACACAAAAAAAAAAAAAAAAAAAAAACACAAATAAGCTAGACATCAATAACTGAAAATAGTAGAAAGAGTTTCAAATCGTAGTTTCAGATTATTGATTTTCACTGCTGCCCATGATAAAAGACGGGACATGAAAAATTAAGCCAAAACCAACAATCAATTCTTGAATATATATTGGCACAATTCAATTCAAACCTGAAAAACAAATCTATCCTGGCAATATATCAGTTTTTCTAACCCATTAAAAAAGTCAGTAAAATAGTAGAAAGAGATGCAATATAACCATACAGTGAATACCACTCGATTGCATACACTGTTTGGTATCATTCATGGAATACTCTATTAAATACCATATCCATGAAGCATGAAAAAAATGGGCAAATATTGAATAAAGCTTTATTAACATCATATCAAATAAAATGAAATATGCTGAAAAATGGGCAAAAATGATAGCCTCCATCACCCAGAAACTGTGGATTGAAATCATAAGCTAGATAGAAGTTGCACTTTTGCTTACCAATAATGAATTAAAACAGTAATAGAGGCAAGTAACAAAAGCATAAACACCCTACATAGGCTGGAAAACTTATTCAAAGAAACAAAATATATATATCTATAAGCAAATTACAAAAATGAAGTTCCTTCTTGAGGAAAATTATTCTATCTGGTGACCAAACACACTTCAGCTTCAGTGTTCTACAAACTACAACTTGAATTTCATCTAGAGTACTTCTGTAGATGGCAAAGATTTTCTCAAAAATTGTATTTGTTGAGTAATAATGAAAATAATGTAAATAAAAAGCTAGAACTAAAACAATTTCTAGACGCACATACATAAAATAATGTCAGTGCTGAAAAAGAAAAGTATTTCAACTTACCAACTCTTGCTGTGTGTCCTTCGAGGGTGTTAATTTTCTTATTGGCCGTGACATCCCAAATTTGCACGTAACCTTTATGAGTTCCAACAGCAACGAGATGGCCCTGTAGATGAAATTATAGAATAATCTTTAAAGATAATGAGAGCTAAAGGGTTGGCATACACAAGTGTTGTTCAAAAATGGAAGGTTTAGTTTTGGAAAAAGAAAAGAAAGAGCTAAGGAGTAAAAAGTATACTGTATATACAGGCATATAAGTCAACTTATTAAGCATAAAGAATTCTATGTGATTGGATGATATTACTTTGTTAAGACCCAGTGAACTTGACACTCTAATGGATGCAATACCATCTTATTTCGAAGAGTAGACTCATCTGACAAATATTGGACTAAACTTGAATTAATACCCAAGTTTGAGGTTGACTTATACGCAGATGTATAGAGTCATGAATTTTTTTTTTCTTTCGCTTCAGTAGGTGTAAAAAGCCATTAACATAATGCAGAGCATTGAACCAAAACTTTGGTCAGCTGACTTTCCTGTCGCAATTAGAATGAGGCAAGCAATTATAGTCAACAAGCAAATTCTATCTACCATATTTAATTCAAGTCTAGACAAAAAAGATAAGCATTAATTCATTTGTATTCATATATCAAATAAAACAGCAAGAGTCTACAAAGGTTTGATATTTTATTCATTATACAGAAGTTTATCACTAACAGCAGTTTACGTAGTTCATATTATACAAAAATTAACTTAACATAAAAGCTTAATTGTCTAAATATAAGCCAGTTCTATAGTCACCAGAAATAGGTCTACTGATAAGCAGTGGATTGAAAATTATCAGGTCTTCAAATTCACTCTCACTTTAATGGAGAAAAAAAGTTTGATAACTTAAAAATGTAAAAAAAATGTATGTTACACACAATGGGAACCAAACATTAAAAATGCTTTTTTAACAAATAAACAGTTATCTAAAGCAACAATGAAACATTAGAAAACTAAAAAGAAGGCTATAAAAGATTTTTAAAAATTAAAACATTTTCTAAAACTCAAAATCTATTGGATCACTTTTCATAGAATTTTATGTAGACTCAATGGCATTTTTGTCAAATTTGTTCTTTCAAGTGGCTAGAAATGAATGTTGTTAAACCAAAAAATAGATACTGCACCTTCATTTCAACTTATGAATATTTAATAGGAATTCTGCACTTTACACTTATGATTATATGCAGGTGTAGGTTGATGTTCAGAGAAGAGGATTGCACTTTAAAAGGTCTGAAATATTAAAACTGTTACTACTGTGATATCAAAACAAGCCAACAGACGCTTCCTTTTAGCAGTCACTTTAGAGCAATTACTTACAAAATGCATGATAATCAGAGGATGTAACTAATCAGTAAACAGGTTTTTCCTATGGATAATGATTCAATCAGATGGTACATTAAAAGTATTCATTTACAAAAAAGTTAAAGATCCTGAAGGTTATGAAGAGCGTAGCATAAGACAATGTTTTTTGAACCAAGGAGGTTAGTGAACTTCAATAGCAAAATCACTAAGTTAACCCATTTTTTTTTATAAGGACCCTAACATCAATTCAATGTGGTGATACTAACTTATAAGCAATATCTCTACATAGACAAGTTTACATACATGCATTACACTCAATCCTCAACTTGGATATTTTTTCAATTCAGTTTTTTCAGTCTGAAAGAAATTATTCAAAATGTTAAATTGAAATCTGCACAAAGAAAAACCTAGTCTTTTTATTTCATTCTGTTTGAAGAAGAATACTTTCATTTTACTTTCAAGTATCTAACTGATGATCACAATAAGTACATAACCCATAGCCTACTATATACAGGGGTCCCCTAATCATTTTCACACAAGTGTCTGGTTTATTATAGTCAGTATTCTTGCATACTAGCCACCTCTTACTCACAACCAATTTCTAAAGGGGTTTATAAATAAAAAAACAATTTAATTTCAAGATCCAAAATAGAGTATTTGTCTTGATATTTTATTTTATATCATAATATTGGACCACAGCTATATATCATTAGTCTTCAGAAACCAAATGAAAAAGCCAACACTTGAAACCAATCATCCTTTCAGAAATTGTAGGTGAGCACGTGTGTATAAATATACATTTGAATTCCATGAAACTGATCCCATGTCCCACTGCATAGCACTAGTATTTCAAGTGCTAGTTTCTAAATGAATAATGTTCCCAAAGAGAGAAAAGCAGAAATAAAAATGAAGGTTGTTTAGTTTTGAGTAATGTATCTGTCAATCATGTCATGTTGCTGGCCTCTAGGGATCAGAAAGATCAAAATGAACTACCAACAGCAATGGTTAATTCATAGAGGTAAAAAGTGTCATATCTGGACAGCATCAATAAACAAAAGCAACATCCATTGACATATGCAAACTTGAAGAGATATGCAGTTAATAGAAGCTGTTTAGGCTTTCACCAAATAAACATGTGGTAAGCATAAAGTAACAGAATTTTTTTTTAATTACTTATTTTACCCTACTTTCCCTATTTTCTAACCCCTTGCAAAAGAAAAAATATAAAAAAACTCCTTCACAGATTAGTTGCTAACCGACATTATGTATATGCATTGAATGCTTGAAGTCTCTGATGGGTCAACAGGCTAGGCAGACAGGTGGTGCTTATTACATAGCTGGGGGCTTAGAGATTCATGACATTTTTTTTAAAAATCAGGCCAGAAAAGAGGACGAAATACAATGTGGTATAGTGATGCACTCTGCAAATTAAAACAAATAGTTGCAGGATTTGACCGAAAAGTAAGATTTAAGCATACATAAAATATTAACACTTCATAGGTTTCACTTCTGTTGTAATTCCAAGAAATGGATCAGTCCATCAAAGGAACTTAGTAACTCATTATTTTTGAATAAATTTGTTTTTCTTGTACCACTAATAGTGGAGAAAAAAAAAATCAAATGAACAACACCAGTATCAGTCTGTTTGGCAGAAACAATATATAATAGAGAGAAATATAAAAAAATTCTTGGAACAAAAAAAAAAAAAAAAAAATCCCTAAAGACCATCTCTAAGCAAATAGCAAATTTCACTCTGCTCAGATGACTAAAAGGTTTTCAGGCATTGGTTTTGGAATGTTAGCATTTCAATGAACACATTTGGTCATGATCATTTGAATTTTACAACAGAATTAAACAAATTAACATATTAAATATCAATATTGGGATGATCCCATATGTATAATTATGTTGATACATTGCAAAGATCTTGTCTGAAACTCTTACAAGTGGAATCATATACATTATATAAGATTTGTTGTTTTCATACTGAGCCAAACTACGTACAACATAAATATGATCTATGGTCAGATTTAGCTTCAAATGGAAAATATATTCTATTAAGGGGATTAAAAACTCACCCTTTCTGCCCAAGATACAGACGTGACAGAATCTCCATCATTTGCCAAATCACAGAGACGTGTAACCTGAAGATAAATAAAATAAAATTAAAAAAATGTATATATACATGTACTTAACTGATAACAATGTATTCATTATGCCTCATTTTCCAAGCATTTAAAGTCAACCTTCAAACATACTTTAGAAAACAGTTGTTTATTTCAGGTCAACCATGTGAACCCAAGAAGGCATCAAGTGTCCCAAACTATAAAACCTTTCTTTATACATTCACACATGAAAGCAGTCTTTAGCAGTCATTATGGTTGATGTCAAGTCACTTCATATTTATAGAATTATATTAATATTATTCACAAATAGGAAAAAAAAAAAAAAAAATTTTTTAAATGAAGATTTTTCAATAAGTCACCAATAATTAGCAAAAAATGAATACCAAAAGTATTCCTACAAAAACACAATTTTCAAAATGAGTGAGTTAATCTTAATCAGCAGTAAAGATGTACTCAATAACTTCTAGAAATTTGAGGTAGAGAGGATTTCATTTAGTTATGATTAACAAAAATAACCAACTTGATACTTTTATAGTATTCAGAAGACAAACAAACCTATTATTGTTAAAGAAAAAGCTTAGTAATGGTTATGATTAATCTACCTTGATATACTACACCAGTTCATTGAAAAATGAACATCACAATGCATATTTTGACAAAAAAAAATCTATTAGAATTACCATTCTTCGATGATAGCAATTCTAAAACCTTCTGGTCTCAGATCAATTCATTTTAAGTAAAATAATAATCAAATTATACACTATTTTTCTTTTAGGAAAAAGAATATGAGAAAATTAACATTACATTTACAGGAAAATTTCATTGAATGAATTACTGTCAAATGAGTTTTGAAGTAGGGGAGCTGCCTTCTTCCTGATATACTGCACCGTCTTGTGATCTCTCCATGTGAGGTTGAACATGAGTCTCTTGTGCGCACACTGCATGCTTCTCAGTTTGCAGATCTGTCTCTTGGTTTGGTTCCATGTTTCAGCTCCATAAGTGACAATCATTAGGATGCATTGGTTGTATAATCTTCTATTTAGGATTATTGGGATCATCTTGTTTTTGAGGGTTGAGCTTGCTGTGCTGAAGGCTGGCCATCCCAGGGTGATTTTCCGCTTGATTTCTTCTTTTGTGGATTTCATAGAGGTTCTTTGTCCTAGATAGATGTAATGGTCTACCCCCCCCCCCCGTTTTGCATTTTCAATTTCAACAGTTATGTCCTTATTCTCCACGTGATAATTGCACATGACTTTTGATTTTCTGAAGTTCATGTGTAGGCCAACTCTTTTGCTTTCTTCATTTAGTTCATCTAGCATTAGTTGGTGGTTGTATAGGTTCCCTGCGAAAAAGACGATGTCATCTGCAAATCTGAGGTTGCTCAGATATTCGCCATCTATTTTGATTCCCCAAGAGAAAAAAATGCCTAACCAGTTCATCAATAGTTATTTAGCTCTAATCTTGTCTCCTTACTGATTAGACACTTGAAAGAAGATGTAGAAAAAGTGAGCAGAAACGTTGTGGGAACAACAAAGATTAAGAAAAATGAATTCAATTGTCAAAAAAAAAAACAAAAAAAAACTGAGAAAGTTGATACATTCTTTACAATAAAAATTGTTGTTAAAGCACAAATGTCCATATGAATAACACTATCGAGCAGAACTCTAGCCGACTCAAATAACTTGGACAAACAAATGCACCATTAGTTTCTGCATGCAAACTTAAGGGCAGAAACGCGTGTGTGGAAAGAGTATTTTCTAAGAGCAGTTGTACCCATGAGGAAGAATTACATTCTTCAAATGTTGAAGGTAATTTAATCTAAACCAAAGATAATGTCATGGTTAACATAATTTTTCATGTCAACTTGAAAGCTGATAAGATAAAAAATTAACACATCAAATCACATTTTCTGATCATAAAAAATCTAGTTTTGTCAGGTCACCTTACTACAATTTCTAATAAAAAGCAATTGGTCCAATTATTCTGTTATAGCCACAATGGTAGGTATAGCTGATAAAAGTGATATAAATATAAGTAGATTCAAAAAGCTCATCAAATATCTAATATTTATTCTAACCATTAGATGAAGTATTGTAACAATAATTTCATCATCAATTTGACAGGTTTTTTTACCCTCGTTTTAATGAAAGCCCAAGTCAAAGTGGAGATAAAAACAACTGAAAATCAAGATGAATGCAAAATCAAGTAAAAAATAAATGATAGAAATATTACCCAATATTAATAATTGACATAACCTCTTGACTTGTGAGAGCAAAACAGGGTTCATTATGAATGATCTGTGAATATGCAAGACAGACTTCCTTGAAGTATATCATACCTACATAGTCATTCTTTTGTTCTCTTGTAAACCTGCAGACCAAATAAATAGTATGTAAACTAATCCACATCCCCAAGGGTGAAATGCTCCTAACAAGAGAAAGGAATGGTAATAACATATCATGTCCCAGAATATTCTAGAAAAACAAATTCAAATTTTAAAAAATATTCAATATAATAAATGACAAATGTAACCATAACCAACATCTTTATCACATCATCAAGATATCAACATGCAGAGACTGATGACTGTTTTTTGCAGTAGAGAAAGTTTGCTGACAGCTCATATTTATGATAAAGGGTAGGAAAGTCTGTCTGTATAACAACTGATTACACACAGCATTACAAGCATCAAGACACTTCTTACAACAAGTCAATCTTTAGCAAATTAGACAAAACCATTCTTTCACACATGGATATGTGTTTGGTAAGCTACTGATACAGAAGGATATAATAAAGAGGTCTGTGTATAGAGGATAGTCAAGACAATGTCTGGCTTACATTTACTTATAATTCAAGGAGTGGAGGGAGAAATGAAAAACTCAAACAAACAAACAATTTTTTCAAGGTGAAAAAAAAAAATCTAATAAAAGTAATGTGCAAATTTTTTTTTGTAATTTCATTTTGGGCCTACTGGATATTACTTTAATGACAATAGAAAAAAGATTAAAAAGCAATGATCAAAAATTACATTGGAAAAAAAAAACAAATAAAAAAAAAAATGATTAAAAATGAAGAGAAAAATTGACCAGTTCAACAGAAAAAATTCAAAAAGTAAGATAAAAAAAATAGATGAAAAAAAATTGAGAGAAAGAGAAAAATATATAATCTTCATCTCCTGACTGGAAGCACATTAATTTTCCTTGAAAATGTGGAGGCTATATATCAAAGGGAATTGTGTAAGTAAATAAACGTGAGTTTGTATAAGTAACTCAAGGCCATAGCCATTAGTGTCAGAGCTAATTATTGCTGTCATCTGAGCAGAAAGCAAAAGGGTTAACAGTACAAACCTTCAAAAGTAACTTACATATAATGCAACACTATGCCATGCTGCAAATGCACTGGTGTCATGTAAGGGTTACAATTCGTAGTCTCAATGTTCATCAAAGCAGAGACACCACTTACACAAGACAGCTTAAATATACAGACACGTCATACATTGCTTTTTAGGACAGGCAAATAGGCTGTGTAATAAATTATAGGGGAAAAAGTATCCACCCTACTTAATATATTCCTTCATAGCAGATCTATAAATGGCATTTTATGCTGTAATGCTAAAAGCTCAGAAAGTATCAAGTCATTCATTTTTTTATCAGAGTTTACATAAGAAATATTTTTGAAACTGTTCATGTTAATTTTAAAAAAAATTTATTTCAGTGTTTTCAAATCTTGAAAATCTTGATTGCCATTGACCTTATCGTGAACTAAATTGGTGAAAAGATTCAACTGAGACAGTCTATGTCTACTTCAAAAGATAAAAACAAGAAATAATTATTTCAAAGACAATCACAAACCTAGAGAAAAGGACTTTCTGCAGCAATGTTAAGAAAAATTTGCTCTAACAGGCCTTCCTACCATTTATTTGTAGATTTCAACCAATCACACCATTCATATCTTCCTCACATTCAATTTTCAACCATAGTTGTCTCCATACTGGCAGTTAAAACAAAAAATCCATAGTCTACGACAATCAGAATATATTTCTTAAGTATTCCAAGTATGTAACAAGACAGCAGTGTATTCTATCAAATGATTTTACAATATAATGAACAGATGATGCCAAACAATAGGTAAGAATCAAATCATAAAGTTGGTCAAATATTTCCAATAAATAGAATCACTACATCTGTGGCCAAAAGAAATGAGTAAAATTTGAAGATGCATTCATTGAAATCAATGTCATTCTTTGAGTGGATTGGATTCTGACCACATTCTCTTGATTACAGAAGGTAAATCAAAGTGCTCTAAGTTTCCTAGGTTGAATTACATATTTTCTTTTGACCATTAACGAATCATTTTGGGCGCACAAAGTTTTTGCAGGTAAAACAATCAAAAGTTGATCAGAGATCATCTCAAAATAGAATGAAAATAAAATTGACAGTCTTGATATTAATCTATTATATACAACAATGATAACTATCACCATAAATATCAAATAATAACAGCTCCATTTTCTTTGGGGGTAACCTTGGAGGGTTCACTTATTTAACAGAGACAAAACATTTTTCTCTATTTGTAAAATTTTTAGTTTATCTCCAATAGAATTTCTTTAGTTATATTCATCACGCTATAAAAAAAGAAAAATAGCATCTTCAGAGTACTTTCAAAAGACCGCAACGAAATGAGATTTTTTTTCAAGAGTCTCATATAACAATAGGAAACTTTCATCAACAGCCCCTAGAAAAGATTTGGGAGATATGTGAGCAGTGTCAATGTAGACTTTGAAAAATGTTATAAAAACATTAAATGGGTTTTGAAGGGCTGCTATAACTGTCTTTTTAGATACACTAGCACTTATTGCTGTCACTGACTGACTTACCGAAATGTGAGTTACGTACCTTGCCCATTGTTGCCAACTTAGATGTTTTTGGTTGCGTCTAGATGTCAAAAAATGCAATTTAGATGATTTTTAATAATAATATTTTCGTTCAATTTATAGTAATAAAATGATAAAAATAAATGAAGATTAAAGTTACAATCATTTTATTAATAATATGTAATATTTCTCCTACATTTTAGATATGTATCTGGAGAATCTAGAAGCTTCGAGATGTTTTTTGACTCAATTTCAGATGTAAACTTGAAAAGAAATTTGCCAACACTACCCTTGCTAGATCTTCACACAATTAGTGCATCTATGGTTTGACTTTCAGGCTTGCTCATTTCTTAAGGCTCCTTGCAGTCATTTGTGTTTGTAAAGAAATTGATACTCAAAAAATATAAATATCTTCAAAGAAGAAAGAAAACAAAAAGGTAAAGGTAAAAAAATAAGGCAAAATAAAAGATGTTCTTTAACAGAAGAAAGACAGCAGTGAAAGAGAAGTAAAAAAGAAGGAGAGAAAGTGGCAGAGAGGTTAACTCACCTGACTGGTACAAGCACTCCAAAGATAAACACAGGTTCCCAATCCAACACTTAAGACATTCTGAGAAGACCAGTCAACCAAATTTAAGTAAAAATCATCTTGTAATTCTGGGGCATCTAGTACTTTGAAGGGAATTTTTGAAATTTTCCTCATTGCCTTGCAAAAGAGATAAAAAGAAATTTTTAATAAAAATAAGTTTAAGAGGGACAATAATGCAAGAGGGTTCACAATACTCTTAATATTCAGTGTTTTTAAGGAGTGCACACAATACATAGAACTAAAATACAGTGAATAGTACTGCCCAATTTTTTTAAATATCCCCTGATTGATCAAGTTATCCAAAAATACTTTTTTTTTCCTATAAATCTCTCGTAATATCTTCAATAAAGTTTGTGAAATTATTTTACAATATATCACTAGAATATCAAGATGATGTTATTCCAACATTATGGGCTTAAAATTACAATATACAAAATATAGACAATGTGTGTATTACAGAGTATAACTTGGAACAGAATAGGAATGAAATGCCATGTAACTCTAGTGTTCATCAAGGAATTCAAACATTTATCGATAGAATAACTCAAAAAAGTACATGGTGTGAATTATCGAGAAAACTAATCATTTCGTTTAGATAAGATAAAGTTGACTTGGCCAATTAGGAAAAAAAAAAATCAAATATTAGTTATCAAGTTGTTTTAGTATTTGATGAAAGGGAAAACTTTCTAACAATCTAGCAAAGCCATTAAAGGTGTCCTTTTTTTTTCTTTAATCATTAAAATCAATATTATGATAAAATGAAGAGATAAATAAAATTTAAATTATATTCTGACATGAACAATTCTACATATCACAGCTGAGGCTATCACTCTGGATAAATCTTTTACAAGAGATATATGTGATAAATACAATGATTTGATAGACTTACCTTGCGGGGGGAGCGCAGCAATTTCTGGCTTTTACTGCCAACAGGAGATAAAGAATATGGAGATGAATCAGCAGCATCAGGACTTCGCCTTGGAACATAATACTGAAATGAAAAGGACAAATGAGTTGACCACAAAGTCAAAAAAGCAACAAATACAGCAAATGTTTACCTAAACACTAACAACACATTCATATATTCTTATTTTTCCGCCATAGACTTGATGGAATCTGGTCATTGGGAAAATTCAATTGTAGTACAGACAACCCTTGGAGTATGTCGCCCAGAAGACCACAAAGACAGAATTTCATCAAAAGACTTACATAACTAAAATATCTCATTTCTTCAAATTGCACACAATTAAAGCACAATTAGTGTTTTACACATAATTTCTTTGATTCTGCGATGAAAACAACATCTTGGTTCACATATAGGGGGACTACTGTATCTAAGTTTTCCTCTGTACTGGAAAATAAGAGTATTTACCTAACTTTTCATACAGGCAAAATACGGTGAACTGCCACTTGATCTTTCAAAAGAGATATCAATCCTCTGCGGTGGTTATACGTATATATGTACAAATTTGTCATAGTATTTGTTTTAATTGAAACAAAATAATTCATTTTTTTTTGTGTAATTCAGAATTAGAACAAAATCTTGAAATAGGATGAGGAAGACATTTATTTCATGCATTTCCATTATTGAAGGACAAAAAATCTCACCTTAAAGAGATTTCGGCTCTCTTTAGGCACCAGTATCCTTCTGTCATCTGGTTGCTGGTCCTGAAATAGAAAAACAAATATTTCAAAGAGTTCTTCATACATTTTTTTAATTATTTTCATTAAACAGAATACCATAAATAGTTATTTTTAAATTCAATGACTACTGAAAAGCAACAAATGAATTAAAATGAAGGTAAAAAAGTAGTTTGAATTTAAAAATATTGATAACTAAGAGTGTTTGTAAAACCAATCTATTATATCATGAAATACTTTTCCTAAATTTGCTGAGTATTCTAATAATCTACTTGATAGATTAAGTGAAAAATCAAATGGGGCTCACTCATAGAATATAAAGCTCAGTGAACATAACATAGTTATTAATCTTCATTCATATTTTGTTACATAAGTGGATATTTACAAATGAAGAGCAAGTCTCTGCTACAGTATGATGATTAGCATAAATGTTCTGCAAGCCATTAATAGTGAATTCATTCTTCACTGAATGCACAAACTTGTATTCATGTGCTAAAGTTGGCTTGGTCCAATATATATACACAAGCATAGTACCCATCAGAAATGATAATTTTGAATAGATCAGCAATTCTGCCTAGGCTCAGAGTATCTGTGCTCTCCACCTATAATCAAAGTGTCGTCTTCTGGCGTAATGTTTAATGCAGATTTCATGCAAATCACAAATTTTGTTTTGTAAATGGTTTCCTTGGTAATTAATCAAAAGCTTATCAGCTAATTTATGCGAATTCAAGTTCTTGAAAAAAAAAATATAAATAAATAAAAAATAGAAATAACTTCCAAGCAAACAGATCAATCACTATTTGAATATTCTTTGATATTCATTATCATAATAACTTATAACCAAAAAGAGCTCACCATTTGTGTCAATGTTATCCCCCTCTCAAAAGTCAATGTGACTTGATCAAATATTTCAGAATAGATGGAAAATGTAACAACATTTAGATAACAACTGATATCAAGTGTGCTCTCAAATAGATGGCAAATTGTTTTGCTGCAATACATCAACATTAATACACTCAAAATGGTGTACACTCAAGAGATAGGCTTGTTATTTAATCATGTAGATATAAACTTAATTGATCCAAGTTGAAGCCGGTGTCTACTGGTATAGGCATCATTCAGTTATTTTGTAATCTATGCCCAGTGCACTGTTACAAGAGTGAAAGAACAGCAGGTCTCTACATTATGAAAATTACTGCATTTTATTCTAGTCTAAGACTAAATAATAGCCATCTCTTGGTACATAAACTGATACAGCAATATAAGATCTATTCCTGATCATAAACAAAATCATTTGCAAAAGATCATACCTTGATATCTTCAATACCAGCAGATAAGAGTTCATTCTTCAAGAGACATGTGTAGGCAAGTCCATCTTTGCCCCCATCTGTGTTAGCTTCTTTGGCTTTACGTGTCTGGTTTACAGAGGGTGGAGTTTCCTGAAAAAACAAATATTCATACTCAACAAAGACACAAGACAAAGTTGTGTGAAATTCTATCAATGGAAGTAAAGTTTCTGTCTGTGTGAGCACCACAATTCCTCGACTATTTGCCATTGTACGATGTTGATATCTGCCAGATATACTAGTCAGAACACAAGGCAGTGCATAATTGAGTTTGAAGTTTTTTGGATCAGCGTTCTGGAGAGATCTAATAAAAGTTAATAAAAGACTATAAATCTTGAACTTTCTATAAATTATCTCCTTTGACTTCTGCTCTTTAGAATTATCCAAATTGAGATATAGAATATCTAAATTTCCAACAACAAAACGAGTAACCTAAATACTTCAAAGCCGTAGTTTTGTATGGGCAGAGAATTATTTTACATGACAATTATAGAAAGTCACTCCAGACACCATAAAACCCAGCTCCTTTCAAACAAGCACCTTTAGAACACTGCCCTCATCTATAAAATGATATTTATCAAGATCATTAAATTTAGTCATTTTCAGAGATAGAAACCATAGCACAAATTAATATAAACCCCCTAGAGATATACGTCTTAATCATAGGGTTTTGGGAGATTCTTTTCAATTCCAGGATTTTAAGTTTTTCAAGACAAAGTTTATATTTGTTTCATGTAATTGATTAATTTCTGTCAAAGTAAACTAACAATTACACAATTTATAGAAAAAGGTATCACCCATTTTATCGGATGCATGATGTGAACGTCTCTCATAGAACAGATAGAGAGAAAGAGAAAGCAACTGATTCCATCACGCAAATCATTCACTACTTCAAGCTATGGTTGCATTAATGTTTACTTCATTTATAATCTCTATTCATGTAAACTTCAAAAAAGTATATGATCTACAATGATGCAAGTGTGTAAATTTATGACAGTTGTTAGCTCTTTGGTATGTATAAAGCTACATCAAATTTGACATCCAATACATACAAGCACAAAAGGTGGTGACAATGGAGACTATCCCAGAGACAAGGGAGGTAACTTACTACGGCCTGTCAAGGTTATGGATCTAATGTATACTATTAATAGATGTAAATGAGAAACTGCCTGGAAAAGTCATGATGTGACAGGACAGACTGGGTGGGTCTTTAAGGTGATCTTTTCAGCTTGTTTACAGTAATTGATAAATCCTCTCATTAAGGATCTATTTTTATCTAACCTTTTCACCATAATAACTATTAATAGCAACTATGATAGAACTTTAAAAACAGATATATCAGAAATTGAATTATAATTTCATTGGGAAGAAAAATCCAAGTTACATGAATGACTTTTCAGCTAAGTTTTTGACATTTTTTCATACCTGATACCTTCAGTGATTCAGATGTAATGCACAAAACTTCTCAAATTAAATGAACATACTTTTTAAAAGTAGTGTACAGACTAAAAAAGCAATTTTTAGCAAAGCCACTGAAATTGATAAATATTGTTATAGATCATTAATATCCCTTCCCTAGTAGTCATTAAAAGTTTTCAAGATACAAATAATAACTACTAAAGACTCAATAGGGGTTGGGATATAAAAAAAAGTAGAGATGCTGATTTTTTTTATTCTTTCAGCAGACGAAAACAAATCAGTAAGCAACTATCTAATTTTACTAAATATATAGCCAAGGAAATTGGAAATGGTTCAAATTCAAATTACTAAGCATACAAGTTGGAGAGTTTTACAGTCTGTACGAGAGAAAAAAAAGGGAATTATCAAGTATCATTTCTTGCTTAAAGATGAAATCAAGTTGAAATGTACAATATCTTCAGGAAACAAGATCGCAACAGTTACTTTTAAGATGCATTAAACATTATACAGTTGAGCATTTTTTTTTTTTAAAGCAAACTGACACTGCTTATCAATGTCATAAAAAGTTGTTACTAGCATTAAAACAAGTGCTAATGGCAGAATATGAAAAAACAATTAGAGATGTGTTCATACGATATCAGATCATTTTGTAGGGTTTATTTGCTTCTGAAGTGAAAAACATCTTGTTCAGATATTTTTATCTTTGGAATGAGAGCAAGTCTTACCTGAATCATATTAAAATTAACATGCCAATTTGAACCTGCCCGGCTAGGAATGAAACGATCTCCATATTTTTCCTTGCTTGGAGAAGCAGCTGGACTACTACCGGGAAGAGGCTGCAAAATCAAAAATATTTCAAACTTTTGTCAGAAGAGTTTTCAAAGAAACTGGAAAATATTTTTCAAGTCACAATTGTAACACAAGAAATTGCTACATGGATATTTATTATGACAGGATATTTGGGTTTTTTAATGGATATCTTATCCTTCTGCCTATGTAAGGCTATAAAGGACAATTTTGGTTGGATTTTTTTCTTTCAAGAAGATATCTTCCAAAAACATCAATGATTTTCAATTTTAAAAATGTTGCTTTGTTGACTTAGCTTTTTGACTTACATTAATTCTTTCAGTATCCAAACATAATTCTGAACAATAGATTCAATTGAATCTTAAAATCTGGGAACTAATCTAAATTCTCTACAGGCCACTAAAAGCCTGTAAAAGAGTATACAGCTGCCATCTGTCCATTACAAAATAAATAATGTCTCCTTGAATGTAGCAACCTCACAAATGGATGAAGCTGGCACTGAAATAGTTGATTATCAAATTGGAGTAAATAAAGAGGTCATATACTTGACTCAATAGCATCAATCACATTTTGTTCAGAAAATGTACCCAATTTGTTTTCACAAGAAATATAATTAATTTCTAGTAGGCTCTGAGAACAAGCAGGGTTATACGAGGTGTTTTGTTACAAGCTTTTCCATACTACATCCAGCAGTCTTCTCAATAAGTGATGCCCACCATTATAACCTAGTAATTCTTAGGTCAGTAACATAAATCCATATTTGCATATGATTACAAGAACCATAAAACACTATTTCTTAAATTCTAAAACTAGTTTTCGTTAGCTTTAGGGAAGTCTTCAATTCTTTTTATGATCATTATTCTACATGCCATTTTCTTTGAGATTAGTCAAAGTTTTTTTTTCTCTTTTCAGGAGGAGGGTAACTGAGTTTTGTGAACTTTGTACTAAATCCTCATAGTACATTTTTAAGGATATCAGAAATAGGTTACATTTTGATTAGTTTATTTTTATGGTCGTTTTCTTAAGGTTCATTTTATATATTTTGGGGTGCTTCATTTTACTGCTTCATTAAATTCCCCGCTCTTTTCCATTTAGTTATGACTTGAGTTGCATTCAATAGTTACATATTTTTCTATGTGTGCACTTCTGTTCCTGTTATATAAACCATGAATGAATCTCCAATAGGAAACAAACATAGCCCAATATGCCTGGTCGGTTTGATTTTGTTTTAGATTACATATACATTTAACACTCAAATTCATTACACCGGTTGGTTGATAATTGGTTGTAAGTGTTAATAATTGCCATACTTGTTGCTGTTCTTAGCATATATAAATAGGTAATTCAGTTCCACATAGGAAAGAATGAGCAATACAAACCTACATTGCTCATATTCATCATGCACAGTCATAATTGGAATGACAATAGGTAACATTTTCCTTAGTTTAGTTTTCCTGTTATATGCTTTTTTCTAATTGTTACCATCCTCCATAATAACAACTATTTTTAACAATGATCAGTAGGTAATGATATCTAAGGGGAATCAGAGATAGTTGGTTTCTGCTTCTCACTATAGAAGTTGATATCCTCACAGCGTATTATATGGCAAGGCAAACTCAACCACCCACCACAAGACATTAATTTTACAGCTTCTGTTTGATAAAGACGATAGAGAAGCAATGAATCATTATTATACACAGTTTTGTCTTTCTCTCTTACATATATATTTTGTAATTCTTAATATAATAAATTAATAGTTTTTCAGGCAGTTCAGTTGGCCTGTTTTCTGATAAAGCATTTCAGCTAGCTTTTCAAGTTTATTCAGTAAAAACCAACTTTTTATACCATCTGATAATTATTAAAGTGACAAGTAAAACAGTAGTTCCAATAAACTTTTACAAAAGGTAAAAGGCTTGTAAATCTAATCTTCATATTGAGCCTAGAAGACAACAGCATTACACTGATCGAAACCTGTTTTGAGAAATTAGAATCCATCACATAATAGAGAAAAAGATTATTATCTAGTATCTTATACACCAAAAACATGCACATTTAAATCGCAAAGATGACAAAGTGAGAACAAAGAAAGGATACTGAAGATCTGTTCTTTTATAGGATGCCTGTTCATTTTACTTATAGAGTAATGGTTAACATTCATAACTTACAAGCTATTGATTGTCAGTTCTCTTTTCTCAACGAGTGCTACGAATATGACCTCCTTGATGAACAATAAAATGGTCTCTGTATGGAAACATGTATATGCACACTAAATAAGCATTTAACAAAAAAAAAAAAAAAAAAAAACACACTATCAAAAAGAAAAGGTGATTAAAAATCATGATTACCACATTTTTAGAGACGATAGAAACTTTAAAACTTCAAGATAGCAGTTTTGTAAGCTTGAACAAAAAAACCATGATTTATGAATACAGGGTGAATTTCATAGCCAGATCAGTTGTATGAAGTAAATCAAGAACAAATGCCTCAACATTCCTCCCTTCATCAAGTCTTGCGATTGTATTGAGGAATGTAAAAAGTTCATTCAGTATAAGTAAGAATTAATCATTGAACATATTCATCACTTTTCTTTTTTCAGACAAATTTAATTCCATCCTCCCAGAATTTTCTCAGTGAAGGACTCTTTGCAATCTTCCAAGGAATTGACATTCTTTTTTCATTATGAAAATTTCGTAAAGACCGGAACCAATGGTAATTCAAAGGTGCAATATGTAGCAAATACAGGGATGAGTAAAAACTCTACAGCCAAGCTATAACAATTTTGGCCTGGTTACCGAAGAAACATGTGGGCTAGCATTATCCTAAAGGAATATTGTATACATCTCGTCTAATTCCAAACTCTTCAAGTATTGCTACCTATAATTAATCTAATTCAGAACATTTCTTGTTTGAATCAATCATTTGACCTAATAGCAGAGAATTCCCTTCCATACACACAGCATCATCTTCGATACAGTTGGTGAAAGTTCATTTCACTAGCCACACAATCTGATTCCATATTGTTGCCAAGTTATCAATTTTCATTGTCCATCACAATGTTTCCAAAACTGAACATTTAAATCCTTCCAGTAGGTTTCTTTTCAGCTGATTTGCTGATTTACTGATTGGAGACGGTCCATGGTCGAGTAGCTTCTTCCAAGTCCAGCCTGTTCCCGTGGTTGGTTTTCATTTAGTGTTTCAATGATGCGGTTAGTGATGATTTTTGTGAAAAGTTTATAGATAGTTGAGTAAGCTTATAGGCCTGTAGTTGTTGAGGTCTTTGGGGTTTCCTTTTCTATATAGAAGCATTATGATTGCCATATTCCAGTCTTCTGGGACTTTACTGTTTTAGACATAAGTTGAATAGAGTAATTAGTTTTTTGTTGACAATCTTACCAGCTTTTTTGAGTGAATCGATGGTGATTTTATCTAGTCCAGGAGCTTTACTTTTTTTTGTTTGTTTGATGGCTTGTTTTACCTCCCATGGAGTAATTTCTGGGAGGTCCTCAAACTGATCGTCAGTGTCTCGCATATCCTGGTAGTTGTTTTGTTGCCTGTGTCTTGAAGAGTAGAATTCTTGGTACAATTCTTGGGCACTTTTGAAAATTCTGTCTCTGTCTGTTGTTATGTCTCTGTTTTCTTTAAGCATGCTCGTTATTTGTTTCTGTCCTGAGAGCTTTGTTTATTGCTTTAAAGCCCCGACACTTTTCAAGAGTGGTTTCGATGATTTCTATCATATACCTTCTTTTGTTTTCTCTTAGTTTCTTTTTGATTGTTTTGTTTAGTTTGGTCTCCTCTATTTTTTCTTTCGTTGTTGTTGATGGTTCGAGGTTTCTACACTTTTCACTGAGTTTCCTAGTTTTGTCTGAGATTTTACTAATGGTCCTTGTGTTTCTTGGTTTAAATATAGTGGCAGCTTCTATCAGAGAGGTTGATATTTTGCTGTAGCGTTCATTGATGTTGGTGTTGTTTTCATGGGTAAGTATTTCATATCCGTTTTTTTAATTCTAGCTTAAAGGGTTGGGTGAGTTAGTTTGGTACGTTTAGTGGTTGCGGTATGGTGAGGAACATTTTTCTGCATTCTTTATTGGTGTTTACTTGCATCTTACAATTCTATGGTTGCTTCCAAGTTGTTTGCGGTTGCAAAGTTTACAAGATCCAAATTCTCCGATGCATCATTTGTTTCCTTATCCGACTTGTGCATTAAAATCTCCCATGATGACATTGAAGTATTTTTTGATGAACTTCAGTGAAACAAAAGTCATGTGCAACAATCACAGAGTGAATAAGGACATAACTGTCAAAATCGAAGATGCAAAACTGAGGAAAGTAGACCAATACATCTACCTAGGACAATGAATTTCTATGAAACCCACAAAAGAAATCAAGCAAAGAATCACTCAAGGATGGCAAGCCTTTGGCAGAGCAAGCTCAACCTTCAAAAGCAAGATAATCCCAATAATCCCCAAAAGAACAGTATACAACCAATGCATCCTCCTGAGAGTCATTTATGGAGCTGAAGCATGGTACCTAATCAAGAGACAGACCCGCAAACTGAAAAGCATGCGTACAAGAGAATCATGCTCAATCTCACATGGAGATATCACAAGATGGCGCAGTATATCAGGAAGAAGACGGGAGTCAGAGACATTATAGAATCTATTAGGAAACTTAAATGGCAATGGGTAGGTCATGTTGCAAGAATGGCAGACAACCAATGGACATCACAACTCGCATGGATCCCCTGAGCTCACACGAGAAACCAAGGCCGACAGAATACAAAATGGAGAGATTAACTAGATAAATTCAGAAAATACTGGCTCCGCGACACCCATGATAGAGAAATGTGGCGGATCCTGGGGAAAGTCTATGTCCGACGACAGACATTAGAACACTGATGATGATGATGATGAGGAGTAGGTTTCTTTTGCTTAACTCAAGTAGAAGTTACACATCAAGTGACAAATATAACCAAGCTAGTACAAATGATTTTCAACACTTGGATATTTTCAGTATATATTATATATCTCCCACTATATATAATGTAGATTATTTCCAAGTAATGTCTTGATTTCACCACTATTAACCTTGGCTGATCTCTTCAAACATGGAGCATCATTCAGTAAAAAAATATCTAGCATGAAACTTCGCAAATCACTTTGATACATTTGATAAACTGCACAAATCTTTTTTTCATATTTCTGCCATATTTTTCTCTTTCTAAAATAAGAAAGTACTATATGACAAGAATGTTGTTAATCCCATCTTCAATGTTAGAATCCATAGATAATTGGCCAATTCTGAAAGTTTTTCTCAGCTGCATACTGATATGACAATATAACAAAAAGCGATCTTTTCAAATGAAATTAGTAAAAACTAAACACTCCTCATGCTTTCGAACAACAAACACAAAAATAACTTTTTGGTCAACTCAATAATAAGCTGGTGCCTCAACTTTCCTGAGTCACCAAGCACATCACAAAACACTGGTCAGTTTCTTGTCAAGGTTAGGTAAGCCTACAAACTTCAAATTAACAACTGAACAAGACCAGATATTTACAAACGCTCTTAAAATACACAATGCTCACAGACCAAATAAGTGAATAATGTTAAACTAGTCAGTTACAAAAATAAAAGCCAAATCTAACGGCAAGACAATGATGTCATGGCTAGAAAGCTAACAAAATCTAACAAGCAAAAGCAGCCGGGAGTGTTCAGGTCATTAACTTCAGAGAAAAAGTATATGTGAAAAGTCAGAAATGTACTTACCGATGAGTAAGGAGAGTTTTGACCATTCTGTTGCCTCAGGAGTCGTTTCTCATAATCTGGATCCATCTTATTCCACGTGGCTCGGAGGGATTTTTTGCTAAGTGCTGACACCAACCAACCAAAATACTAGTTACAAAAGGGCACAGAAATATCTATGCTGTAAAAATAAAAAGGATTTGAAGAAATACGTTAATAATTTGCATAAAAATGTGCCAGTTGATTATATTCAATAAACACATCAGCTTGAAAGAAATCAAAAATATACAGCTCATAAATTTCATAGATTATTCAAAATTATTTACATTAAAAGTAATGTACAGAAGATTCAAATACTGTATATACCATCATATAAATCGACTTTAAGTATAAAACATTTTCTCATTGTTTGACCGTCTGATGGATGCAGTGCTGCCTTATTGTGGAGAATAAAATTATCCAGCGAATATTGGACTAAACTCTAATAACTTGGTTTTAGAGTAAACTTATACACCATTCACATATGGTAAATACAGAAGAAAAAAAATCAAATGCAATTTTGTCAAATGAAATGAAAAAGAATGTAAAAATTTACACAATAAGTTCATTGATTACACAAGAAGTCTGATTTTTATTTGTATCCAGGAATTTCTAATATATTCCTTTACATTTTTTATATTTTTTTCCAAGTCCATTTATTGCATTCAAAGTGTCAACAGTTTATTCTAGCATTGTGATCAGTGCACGAAATATTTTCATTTTTTATTTCCTGATTCAACGGCACTTAGAAATTCAAAAATTTGAACACTGACATAAGATCATGATTTTTTTTTTTTAGACATCAAATGCACGAAACATCCTTTAGTTGCTTCTTACAAGTCTCTGACCAAGATGGAAGAATGTCTTTATAAATATACCTGTTAAAAAGTATCAACATAGATAGCAATTTTATTAATGGAATTAAGGAAATATTGACAGACACCAGCTCAAAAGCCACCAATTTAATGATAACTAGATGAAGCTGAAATAATCAACAATCAAAAACTGGGGGCAGGAAATGAAGATGCCATCAAAGAATGTTTAATGTACTGCTGTCCTTATGTTTCAATGCTAAAATTACAATTAAATGCTCAAACTATTTCACATTTATTGTCGTTAATGAATGCCAGTTCAGAAAATGTAACCAAATGAATCTATTAGAATCACCCAATAAACAAGGTTGGCATTAAATGCCATATTTCAATTTCATATTTTTTCATTCTTCAAAACACAGAAGAGTTCCACTGTCAATCACAAGTAGTGAGTTAGGGAACATTATTATGCAGCAATTACATAGACCACTACTCCAATCTCTTTTAAAAACAGGATTTTGAATGGGCACTATTGTCTTCAAGTTCTTGAGTGATTTGTCTCTCAACAAACATTACATCTTTAGATTCCACAATAACATTTTCAAAGTGCAAGTGAAACATAGTAATTACTACGACATTTATTAAATGAGTAAAAACTACACACTTGAGCACATTTTTACTAAGAAAAAGGTGTATGCATATTATTTTAGATAAAATGTAACATTCCTAAACATAGTCTTCAAGAATAGCCACAAGAAATTACTATTTTAATGTACAAGATAAGTAAAATAGGAATCATTTTGAAGATAACTTCCTTACTATTCCCATAGATGATAATTGGAGAGACCAAACACGTATTACATTTCATACCAACCAAAATTAGTTAATTATAATAACAGAACATTTTACAGAAGTACTTGTGGTGATAACTTGCTGGTTAAGAACTTTGAGCTACAGGTCACAAGATTTTCAGTTCTCTTCCCAGTAACAGGTGGTGGTTAGCATTCATTACAACAAGTCACCTAAGAGCAAATGAACAAATCTTGAAGCAGAACTAAGTACTTCTGAAGTGATATCCATCATTATATATTTCTATATTTGTTTTACTTAAAAGGACACATAATATATACATGCATTTTTTTCACAATTCTGAGGGTGCTTTTTTTTTTCCACTCCAAGCCATTAAGTGAATTCCACCATATTTTGTTTTGAACTCCTTGTCAACCAATTAGATATCTACTAATGACAGAATTAGATTTTCTATTTTTTCTCAATGGCTGAATCACTGGAGGCTGTGAACTAAATGTGTAGATAGAAAATTGCTACAACTGGTACAATATGTTTGTACTTGACACATGATTGCAAAACAAAGTCAATAATTTTCCATTACAATTGATTTATTATACCAGAGATTTGAAAATAGCAATAATTTCAACAGACAGATGGAAAACACTTGGATTGGGATAAAGCAATGTACCCAAGAGGCAAACCCACCTTTTCTCTGGAAATCAGACATGGAATATAATAAAAAGTTTGGACCAAGAAATGATATCTAGGACCTCCAAGAGTCATAACCTGGGTGCACAACTAGCTACTGGAAATCTAGATGATGGGTCCAAACAATACAATACCCACAGTGAAATAGTGCTTTTGGTGCTAGTGCAAATTTAATACCAGTAAATAAAATTTACAGTTGCTAAAAACAGCCCAGAATGCATAGCTGCCTATCCATGAAATGGTGATGATACTGGGCCCTTCACATTGTTATAACATGCCCTTCAACAAAAATGGTAGAGATACAACTCATTATCCATTCACTGGCAGGAAGGTATGGGTCAAAGGCCACAGGCATCTGAACATATTTGAAAGTTTGATGAGAACCCCACCAATACCATAGCAGACGACCTCAACCAGGTGCAATAGCAACCACAGCTGATCACTTCTAGGATTTTGATCTTGGCGAATTGAGAGCATACAAGTTCCTGAACAAGAGCTCAACCCTCTTAAAACCTCAGATCCCCCCCCCCCAAAACAGAGGACGTATTTCTTCTGTACCTAGAAAGGGCTTCTCTGGTAACCATCATTGACAAAAATTGCCATGCACAGAAATTGGATGGTTTCTGGATGATGGAAATACAGTTCTGTGTCCATTGACACAGGCCAATCTCATGTGGAGGTGTTAAAGGCTAGCAGAAGAACTGTTCCTATGCAAAGAAGGCAGTTCCATGCTACATAACGTCTAATTGCCAGGGACTGGCAACCAAATGCAGTAGGATACAGTGCACTGCAAATTTACCCCAAATAGCTGCTATGGTGGATTCCAAAATTTTTTGGAACATTGAACATTCACGTTGATAATTGGTTATACGTTTAGAATGGCAATCTCATTTTCAAGTTCTCACCAAGAGGAGGATTATTTTGTGTTCAACCTCTGGTAATTCTGTATCAATCTGTAATTGATAACCAAGAAGATCAGTGTCAGATCAACCTATCGTATTTGGAAGAAAATAATATTACAATGTCCCCATTGACAATACAATCACCATGATTCAGATTATAAAATCTCCATGCAAGTTAAATGATCAGTGTTAAAAACCAGTTCATTTTTCATAGCATATAGACAGGGAAATTCAGGACACATATGCATCTGTGGACTCTGTAGAGGTAAACTTGGATTTCAACCAAGAAGAAGTCAGTTAAACCTTCGTCTGAACATTCCAATCCTGGACTAATCAAGCTATATCAAGAAAACAAGTCCACTGCACTAGTGATTATATTTGATTTCCATGGATTAAAATAGAAAATAATTCTCAAATATGTACATATAATACAAAATACTTTGTTTCTTACAACTTTTTTCTTGTGATACTTTTTTGATTCTATCTAAATTAAAAATAAAAGCAATCTATTGTTATGAATTAAATGATAGATGCTGTAATGATAATCTCTCAGTAAAGACTAGGACAAATAATGGAGGAGATGTGGTCCAACCCCTTCACAGTACATACACAGATTCCTTCACTAATAAATTTATTTCTGAAAAATAAATCTTTTTTTTTAAAAAAAAGATAGGTATGGAGACAGAATGTGGAAAAAAAACAAACTTGACCTCATGTTGAAAACTGTAGCCAGAGGTATAGAATTTAGGTACCCCTAAAATATACTAACTTAAAGAATACAATTTGCACCTGAATGATAATTGTATGGTGTCTGTATTTTTGCTCTCCTGAATGAAGAAAAATTTTTAATTAAGAATAAAAAAAAAAAAAAAGAAAAAAAATTTTCAAGGGATATAATTATCAAATGCTAATTATAAAGTACTATCTCTATAATAATGATGGTTTTTCTGAAAGTATGTACATATTTATGTTACTGTAACCCGGCAAAAACAGCACATAGTACAGAGAATTTTCTCAACCCTACATCTTTAGGATTCTCAAACTTAGAGAATAAAATAAATACAGGTGGTTTTCATCAACAACATTATATTTAGTATGAGGACAGAGAGGTTCAATTTATAACAAAATTATATTGCAGAACTGGACCAAGAGTCTATGCCCACATAAATTTGGAATTTTTATTACATCAGAGAATTGTTTTGTTCTGATCAGAAATTTTTTGAATCTATATTATATTGGTATTTACTGATATAAATCATCTGAAACTATAGCTTTGAAGTATTGCTGTTAGATCCCTTGACTTTGTTTAGAAATCATTCATCCAAAACAATTCTTTTTTCAAGAGGGGGTGTTTGTGATTTGACTATACTGCTGAACTGGACCCTCTCTTTCTATCCATCATGCGATACTATGGCTCTGAGGTATTTCGATAACTTATTTTCATTTCATTGAAAAATTATTTCCCTTAAAAACAACTTTCATTTGGGAAGGGGGGAGTCTATTTACAATTTAGCTATACTGCTGAACTTGATCTCCACTTTCCATCTATCATACAAAAATATGCAGTTGAAGTAATTTGGTTAGAATGAACCCCATTAGGAAAATATTTTTCTCAAACACAAAATTTTCATCTTTGGGCATTTTCAGATTTCCACTGGGTTTATGATTTGCTACCACATTAAAAAAAAAAAAAAAAAAAAATGGAGCTTTAAAAGTGGGAAACTTCTTCAATTAAAAAAGAAATAATACCTTTAATTTCAAAGATACTTCGATGAAATTTCGTAAGGAGGTTGGGGAATGTATGAAAACTCATAGTATGGTGACTTGAATGCCATGTGATTGTGTGTTTATAAAAAACAAACAAAAACCATATTTTGGGTTCCTTTGATGAAAAATTTTCACTTTCTGTCCATTATGCAAAACTATGACTTGGAAGTGATTAGGATGAAATCTAAATGAGATACCATCTTCCTAAAACATGGAAGTGTTCTTGGGGGAGGGAGGCTCTTTTTACAAAATATCTATATCGCTCAAATGGACCCTCACTCTCTCTCTTTCTCCATTATACTACACAATGGTTTAGCTTCATTGAGAAATCATTTTTCCAAAACATGAAATTAGAGAAGGGGAATTCTATTAATGATGTTGCTATAAAGCTGAACTGGGCCATCTGTTGTATATAACTTAGAATTATTTGGTTATTTTCCTTTACTCTCCCTAGAAATCACTTTTTCTAAACACAAAATTTAGGTTCTGAATTAAGCATACTAACTTGAAGAATGCAAAAAAATCAGTACAATTAGCAGCTGAAAAATGATATTTTGGGGTCTGTGTTCCCATTCACAATCAAAAGTGATCCAATTGGTCAGAGGATTGTCTCTACAATTGTACTCACACATACTAGTGACCAAATGGGTCACAGAATTGTCTCGTATGTATTTGCATCGCCTGAATCTAAGAAAGACACATTCATTACATCGGCATAGGCATCCCCCGATATAGCACTGCTATAAAAATTCTAATATAATTAACCCAATACAAAGAAAATGATGTGACTTAATGGCTAATTCTTCAAGGAAGATAATTATTAAGTGCTAATTATGGAGTAGTTTCCTTTCTTTCTTTGCCAATGCAAAAAAAATCTGGGTTCATTCCGGTTACATCAGATTGCACTGATTTTCTCTCTAAGAACAACCCTAAGGTTGTCAAGAACTCTATAAAAAACTTATGAAAAATTATTTGAAATACAATATTTTATACAACTATCACGCAGTGCTTTTTTTCTTTCAAGCTTTCTGATCACATAAAAAATATCCAAGATCAAATCAGATTTTAATCTTTTCGCAATTTCATCCTTAATCAATGAGGAAACTAGCATAGTATTGGAAAATGTGCATTATTCATAAAATCTGAACAGTTTGCCAGCACTTAGAAAAATCTGAGTCATGTTCATTTAAAAAAAAAAAAAACATTAGTGGTAATTATTTTCCTCTTAAATTCTTTTCAAAGGGAAATGAAATTGCAGGCTGCCTTTTGACATTAATGACTATAAAAAAAACAAAAAAACTACCACATTGATAGGCACTTTTTGTTCCATGTGAGCAATTACCAGGTATACAAATCTACTTATATAATGAACAGTGTGATTTTCTTGGTGTTCGGTTCATAACAATGAACTTCCCCACTTTAAGTTAGAATTTTGCTGATAACAATATCTCCTCCCCACCATTCGAACAATGGATTCTTTTAGTGAAACAAATTCAGTGTTTTTTTTCTTCTAAGAAAGAAAAAATCTGACAGAAATTAAAATATATCCATGAATTTCAGAAACTAGTACATCATATGAAAAAAATAATGGATCTGGACACAGGTCACATAGCAATGACCAGCAAGCTAATCTTGCAGGCCATTGTTAATGGGTTCAATCCTCATTGGATAACCCAGTATCAATGGTCTGATGCCAATGCTGAGTTGATCTATTTATATGATGAACAGTATGTTAACACTTGGGCCAATCAATTCTACAGCCTTCTTCAGGTATAATATGTAATATCATTAAGGAAAGAGTCTTCAAACCACCTGAGAAAGACTCTTTCCTAGTATATAATACAGAGTACCTCTGAGGAAGACCATAAAATGGAGCTTAACATTTATTCTCACATAGATTATATAAAACAAATACAAGAAATATTTTACCAGAGCAGTAGAGGCTGGTGAAATTATGTCAAGTAAGTCAATACAAGATTCATATAAGGTTATAAAAACAGCTTGTGTCATATTTTTCCAGTGATTTGGATCTAGTCTATGATATGAATAACCCAAAAAGTATTGGTGCAGATTTTACAAGAGGTACCTTCAATGTAAAAGAGACACCTTCAACAGAAAATTATCATCTTGAAACTTATAGAAATGATTCATGATACAAGCAAAAAGTGGGATTTTATTAAAATACCTACGATTAATAATGATCCTGAATGGATGAATATCATCCATAAAAATAACAGTTTGAGAAAACCAAATGTAACTCGTCTAACAATTCAATGAGTTAAATGGCCATGTAAATATTCATAACAGGTGAAGACTTAAGTTTGCCATGAAAAGTAAGGGTTTCAGAATGTAAACACATGAAAAATCAGCATTGCAGCACTCAGATCAACATTTTTCATTAAGAGATATCAATTAAAACAGCTTGATCAAATTGAAAAAGACAACAAAAAGTACCCAAGTTCAAAAATTCATCTAATAGTCTTAATAAAGGCTATAAACAGTTATTATAAACCTAAAAACTGAGCCATTTTCATGTATATGAACTCATCCAATTATTTCATTACAAATTATGTTATTAAAACAAAAAAAATCATGAAAAGTATTATCGTGAAAAGTGATTGTTTTTCAGAGAGTGGATACTGATGCAGATGATATCTTTTTCCATTCAAAGATATAATTTCATTCAAAATTTCTTGCTTTATGCACAAGTTCCCGTGTTACGAATCATCAAAGAATGTAAACTATAAAGAGTAATTTCTATTTACAAACATGCTTTTCAGGTGGGAAGAGAAAAAAAACCCTGACAGGTTCTTCAAGGTAGCTCCAGTTGTAATACATTTAAAGAAATTTAAAAAAAAAAAAAAAAAAAAAAATTGAGTCACTTCAAACGGAGAAAAAAAATCTTCCAGCAAATGAATCCCTTTAATTCTCATTAAAAATCAATACATTTCAATAAAGTGAAAACGGGGAATTTCTCATGTTCAAATTAATCATTCTCTGATCTCTCCCTGAATCCCCGTTTTCCATAAATCCACCAAGTTAGAAGATAGCGGAACATATAAATCATATATTGCCAATAATTGGCAATCGAGTTGAAAGAAAATTGATTGTTTTAAAGGTTCAAATCGAGCATCTAATGTGAGATATAATTTAAAAACGTTCTTCAACAGAAGTTTTTTTTGCAAATGATTATGTTTAAATAACCAGAAGACAACAAAGGTAGGGCAGACTACAGCAACAAAAAAAAAGGTAAAGGAACAAAGTAGTTGCAGACCCTTACATAACTAAAACAGCTGTTATTGTTGACTAATACAAAAACAAAGAAAGCGTCCCTCTTTTTGCTTTGTGTTGGTACTTTTTTTAAGGGAACACGACGAAGCAGCATTTAAAACAAAGAAGATTTAGCTGAAAATATATCTTTAAAAAGCCTACCATTTACAGAATTGAATGATTACATCAACAATCTCGGATTAAGGTGTTCAGCGGACCCCCTTCTGTAACAATGTCTTTTTGAAATCCACAAAACGAAAATGGGTATTTTTCTTTTAAACCCATGTGAAAAACATTCCTCACTCAACAACATAGGCAACAATACTGGGCACGAATTTCAGTAGGAAATTGAATTTAAAATAGTACTACTAGAAAGAAGAAAAAGAGCTTAGGGGTTAGAAGAGGAGAGGTATCACTAACAATTAACATTTAACAACAACAAACATGTCCGGACTTGTACAGCTGGTTTAGAGAATCAGTAGGAACAATTTTAAAACATCCAGAGTAGACACATGACAAAAATAGAAATACGACACACGATAACAATACAATGAGAATTTAGTTAAAAATAAATGATTTTATCATATTTACTACAAATGAAAAGACTGAGTCGATCTCTTAAAACTAGGTTAAATTAGCTGTTCAGAGTGTTTATTGAAAAAATGACTATTATTTGGTATTCAACCATAGATTTTTTACTTCAATAAGCCTTGAGATATACACAAATTAACAGTCAATTTAAATTGATGTGTACAGGAGGAAATAGGGTTATTTCTAGTCTCACTTTGCTCGTGTTTTGATGTACGATGGAAGCTGGATGGTAGACATTTTTTTCTAAGTAGATACCGTTTATTCAGTCAAAGTCAACCCTGGGAAGTACTTTTTCAAGAAAAAAAAGTTTTATTCAACAGACATGTACGTATGAACGCACATAGGAACAAGAAGAGCCTCGGTTATTATTAAACAGAATCGAAATATGAAGGAATACAAACTAAGATTCTGTTTGAAAAATAAACAAAAACGAAAGAAACATGGAGTCCCTTCAGGTTTGATGGGGCTAAGGAAGCACAAGGAAATAACAGATTAATTGATTAATGAAAGTCCTTAACCGTCACTGGTAGATAATAGGAAATTTTCAACTAAAAGGTAACAAAATCATTGCTAAGATAATAGAGGAAATACAGGAACTGGTCTTTCCTGCTAAGATATGCTAAAATATGGAGGCCTGGAATGGACATAAGATTTAAAAGATGGTTTCGTGGATTTAATTACGAAGAATTATTGGATCATCCTCCTTTTAAAAATGAAAATTGAATACTACGCTCAATGTTAATTTTTAGCCACTAACCGAACATATCTCCAGGAAACTTCTTTCAAAATGGATTGGAACAACTTAGATCTGAAATCCAGAAGACAAAACAAAACGCCAAATTATTGGCTTTTATCTTCACGGATTTTCAAAAATGGAATCGGCAAGATATCATTACGAAAACGAGGTTGCCTAATCAAGCAAACTTTTAGAATATAAACATTTAAGCCTCAAGCTTCAATTATCAAAATCTCCGAGTAATTGAATGGATAAGGTTCGCAAAAAGGGAGGTAACTATCTATAGACAATTATTCAAGCTGTTGCTGCATACTAATTACGGAACAAACGAAAGCAGAAAACTTGACCATAAGGACATAATTCAGGGTTAGTGTTAGGTTTGGGGTTGCAACAAACGGGAAAAAAAGTTTTTCATATTTGTAATACTAGAATGAAATATAATTGAAATTAATACCATTAAATGATTAGATGAATCTTATGTCATTTCTAACCATATTTCTCCACAAGTACTAACGTAAATGAGTAAAAAGTTTACTTATTTCGAATCGTTAGCGTAATTTACGTTTCTATCATATACAGCATCTTCACTAGTTATCTCCTTTTTTTTGTGAACCTCATCCAAACGATAACCAATCTCTAAATTGATCAGGATGTGTTGAATTTAAAACATTTTTGAAAGAACGACAACAAATGGCAGGAAAATCGAAGTTACATCTGATTAAAATCATAATTGTTAAAAGAAAAAGTAGGCTAAAAGTATAAAATTCTTGGTAACTGTTACAAACATGACGTTCAATACTTGCTGGTGGCATACTTTCCCCCTAATAATCCCTCGAGGAAATATGAAAATAGTAAAAGAAAAATGATTCTGTTTTAATCTATAGTCTTTTTATTTTTAATTAAAGAAAATAAACAGGTTTAAAACTGATGCATTCGTTATTCAATAATGTGAGGACTTATTCTTTAAAAAGCCCACCACAAACACGAAAGAGGAGAAAAAAGTTTTCATCAAATCCATTGACCCTCTAACCTCTAAATTATTTTTCCATGTTCTTTAGAAGCAACTGTCATAAAATGCAATATTTTCTGTAAAGATTAAGAGGAAAGAATACTTACAACATCAATTAGATTATTGAAATTGGAACAAAATGAAAATTCACAAAAAAAGAATCTGATTGGCATTAAAACTAATCAATGTATTTTTCCAGGCTTTAAAAAAAAAAAAAAAAAAAGACAAATCACTACCTCTCACTTCATATCTCACTAAAATTTCCAATTTTCTCCAAGAAAAGAAAAGAAGAAAAAAAAAAGGCTGCACATCAGCAGTTATAGTCTAAGTCTTCAAGATGAATCAACCATCTCTTACACTACAGACGGTGGTCATATAAGCACTGAATTATAACAATTATTATTAAATGAGGTGATGTCTAAAAACAACCATTATGTAACAACCGCTCAAAGCAACCTGAAACTGTTGAGATTATTCTGCCATTTGTTTGGGTTGGATTTTACATGCTACATCTTAATCAGGATTGGCAAACTTTTCGTCTCTGCAGGCCAGTTTGTGTATTAATGAGTGGATAGAGGGTCAAGGTAAATGCCACAAAAGATTGAAACCTACATATCCATTTAAGTACATCTAGTTATATATTTTGACCCAAATCAATGAACAATACATGCTAAAAAATCATTTGTGATTAACCAAGAATGCCAATTAGTAATCCAAGAACTCAATTTACTCACAAATTACTTTAATCAAAGCATCTTTTGAATTCAACCAAAAAGACAATGATTATTCAAAATATAAAATGTAACCATCCTCTCCTGATATTTGCTCATAGGCGGGTCAAATTTCCTTTGAGGGGTCACATGTTGCCTTCCTCTAACCTTAACAAATCATTTCTACTTCAAAAGCATCTTCTAAATTCAGCTTATCTATAAAATCATTTGTCATCAAAACAGCAACAATGCAAATGAAGTGGACTCACACTATTAGAAAGAAACTAATTCAAATGAGATAAACCAAAGTATATAACAACCAGGCAACAGAACCATTATGAACCATCACTGACATACACACAATCCAACAGAATAAAGAAATCAGACAGATGAATGAAAGCATAGAGAATAAAAATAAAGGCATCAAACAGAGAGACGAATGCCCCAAGCTTAAATCTAAAAATACATAGATGTTCCACAAGAGAAAATAAAGAAAAAAATACAATTGGTAAAAAAGAACAACTTTTACATACTTGTTATGTCGCCTAGAGTTACACAGGTTAAAATGAACTCCGAGATGAACTTGTTGAGTACATAATTTGTTCAACCACCTTTAGTAATAATACTATAATATGTGGCATATAGGAAATACACATGTTGAAAAAAATAAAATGGAGTGAAATTTAATAGAGCCTGCCCGGACCCCACTGGGGAAAATTCATAGATCTCCGGCCAAACCTCAAGTGTGTGGTTTGCAAAATGTTTGAGGGAAGGTGCGTTTTTTATGTTTTATGCACCACAAAACATGGTACTTCATAATCATTGACAGTCTCATTAGAGCATGAAATTTTGGAGACAATAATCTAAGGGGTAAAAAGGGAGGGTCCCTGTCCTTCCTATTCTTTTGAATAAGTATGTTTTTTTTCCAATGAAGAAGACATCTACATACTCTTTCAAAGAAATATCTAATCTACAGAAACGAGAATACAACCTAATGTACATTTTTTTTTTTTAAATTGATTGAGTTTTTATGTTAACGTTAGCAAAGTTCAAAGAGTTGAACACAAAATGTTACTCAAAGAGCATGGGAAATGAAATGATATATAAAAAGAATAAAGTTATCTTTTTTTCCTCTAATACCTGTTATTCCTTTTATTGTTTCATCATCAATTTTGATAACTAGTGTTTTTCAGTCAAATTATTAACCTGAATTATTTCCAGAGTTTGTCATTCAAAAATTGTGTGGAAGAGGGCCTAAAAACCAGCAGAGTGGTTATTCAATTACATATTGTAAACAAACTTTCATTTGGATCAAAAGATCTCCCTAATCATGGAGAGTAGGTTATTTAAATAGCCTCCATATAGTCTCGACAATGGAACAACACTGGAGTGTTCCCTCCAGGGTTCATGCCTGAACAAAGCATATGGAAATCCTGGGATGCCCAATCTTCAGAATAACTTAACACATGATGCTTTGTTGGCCTAATTTGTTTCATTACACTCAAAAACTTTGGTCAACCTATACAAGCAGTTTCTCAAACTATAGATTTCTTGGCCCAAAATCAAGTCAACCTTTTCTTTCTTAGTAATTGATGACTATAATAAATCGCCCCAAGTTGATATTGCTAAACAAAAAAAAAGAAAAAAAAACACAAAAAAGTTGTCCTTTTTTTAAAAAAATACATTAACTTCCATATTTGTTAAGAATATACAGAAGTGCAATATATCTTGTTCTAAATTTTCTCCTGAATGCTTTAGAGATCACATCTCAGTCAAAACTTCTGAGTATTTTCAAAGAAAGAAATAACTCACTTCCCACTATACTGTATTCTCGACAATTATTTAACCATTGTTGGATAAGTGAAAAAAAAGAGACAGTATGTATCATATACTGCACTTCTCTAAAGTGGTTACTTTATTACAGGCAAATAATACATTTCAAAACTTTTTCAGCTCTGTCAATTATTCCCAAGCATTTACGTATTTCTGACAGGGAGAGGTATTGCATTTACCATATTAATCTCAACTCTTAAACACAAAAAAAACATGAGATTAACATGTACAGTATTTTCTATCAGGAAATTAAATTTCTGAGACAATCATAAAATATGATGTAATGGTCACAAAAGTAACAACTGATCTTTCCATTTTTCATAATGTACATGAAATATTAAAAAATCAATAATGCTTTTGAAATCTATTTTAAATGAAACAATATCCATGGTAGAAGGCAAAACTTATATCCATTTCTTTTTGAATGCTACTTTCTTTTCCCCTATAATGAATGAAACACCTAGCTGATGGTCTCAACATTATTTAAGATTGTATCTGATTAGCAATAAATAGTATCACACTCCTAAATCATAGCTGAATTAGACACAAAAACAATAATTCATTGATCCTGAAATAACACAAAATTCTGCAAAAACTATGTTGATAAACTTACATAATTGTTGGTGTACATCAAATCTACCAACAAATGCATTTTGGTTCATAATTGTTTCTAGTCCACTTTTCAATTTTGCACATGCACATTTGATTTTGTATCATTCATTTTCTCAATCCCTCCAAGTAATGAATATTCCTCCAGTCTTTAGCCATAACCTGCCAAAAACCCTTACGTATCACTAGGGAACATTTCTGGTATTGTACAGATTTTGAATGTTCATAGATGACCCAATAGTACAAAAGAAAAAAAATGAGAAACTTCTACCCACCAAAACATTATCCAGCATCTACCGTACATCCCAGAATATAAGATGAATGGTTTACAAGATTATTTGGAGGGTTACCACTCCCTGTGATTCATCTGTCCTATAACCGTGGTGAGCTTCGGTAGATAGCTCCCTAGTCATAATACCAGCGTAATATTTGCATTCCTTACATTGTGTGTGTTTTTTTAAGCACCATAAAGTGGTATTCTTGTGATCCAGAGGAGCAGAATATGAGGCAATGGGCATAGTGCCACGCCTGGGTCTCCAAAATAGCTTCAGGGGTTATCAACGTTGTCTGTGAAAGTTTCAAATTATGCAGAAACTTGCTAAGCAGGGTGAGCATAGTTAATAAATAGGGACAGTAATGTCTGTACAGAAAACCCTTGATATAACAAATTTTAACTTCAACACACTAATGGATCTATCTGAACTGACCAATGAATAGCATACACAGACCATAATGAAATTTCTTCTTATTTAATAAACTAAGTTTGATAAATGTGGTGGAAACATGGACCATATAAATGCAGCAAACACGTGAACCCATATAAACTTTCTTCTCATTCACCAAATGAAGTTCAGTAGATACAAGAACCAATCACTGATCGCAGACGCACCAAGACCAATGTTATACATTGGTGTAAAGGAATTATGGCACATGCATGTGAGGTTACATTAGAATCTCCTTGGATACTTGTTTGTGTTTTCATTGTGCATACCGAATGTGATTTTTGCGCACATTTCAGCCAAGGTTTTTAAATGTAGTATACCTACATCGGGAAAGTGCAAGAGGAATATATTGCCTCTGAAGACAAAGCAGGAATTCATTGAGGAACAGGAGTGTGGCAAGAGCCAGGTCAACATCATGGAAAAATACAGTTTCAAAAAGACAACTTTCCACATTCGAATGGTGAAAGACAAGGGAGAACATAAGAAGTAGGAGTCTGGACCCTAAGATACAGAATAATTTAGGTTGAGGAAGCTACTCTTCAAAGCCTTGGATGAAGCAGTTTTGTTTTGGTGGTATGGGCCACAATGTAAAGTAAAGGCGAAAACAGAACGAGGAGCAACCAAACTGCTTCAGGATTTACTGAGCAAGGGGCAATAAATTTCAGCTTTAACAACCACTTTCTATTAGTAAGTGATAAAGGTTTAGCAATAGAACTAAAATGAGTTACACAGCAAGCATTCTGAGATTTAAATGAATGCCAATGACAAAACTCAAGGAGTCAAACATTCAAAATGAACATGCAATATCCATATATCAATAATGGCTACATTCTTTCACCACTACCAATACTAAGCTAAGCAAAAACAGAAGAAAGCGACCATAATCACTTTGTCAAGTCAAGTCAAGAGAAGAAAAGTAACAAAGGTTTTACTTGCTACCATCACACAAGCCAAGCCAGTGATAAAAACATATCCATACTAAGGTAAGATTCTTTAGAAGAGAGGGGATTTCGAACTTCTGATTTCAATTCTTTCTCAATACCGAAGTTCTATCATAAATCCACCTTAAAAAATAAAAAAAGTTCCAGAGATTGGCAGTGGGTATATGGAACTGTTTATATAATAAATCTTTTGTTAGGAAAATCAATGAAAATTGAGCACTGCTTTCCAAGTGTCCCTATATTGCTGAGCCATATATTACTGTGGTGTTCAAATCAGCTGATTATTCATTTGTTATGGTAAAACTTATATGATACTAGAAAATTTATAGCCCTAAAAATATATGAATAAGAATTTCACATAACAATAGAACCACACAGAAATCAAACGTTTGGTTGAATAAAGAAATGGTTAATAATCACTTGAATATACGGCTCTAACCCTACATTTCGAAAAAAAATTAAAACAAAAAATAAACGTAGAATCGATCATTATCAAGCTATATTCAAAACATTTAGTTGCTAAATCCATTTTAATTTCATTTTCTTTCATTCAAAACCAGATAAACAGAACTCGATCTGATATATTGGTTATGAATGAATGATTGATTGATTGTATTGAACACGTGTAAGGATGACTTGGTTAAAATAAACTTACATGCAAGATTATGAAAGTGTAAGAAAAACGGGATTATTCGATAAAATGCAATAAACCCCTTTTATATAAATGAACGACAATTATCAGCCTGATAATTACTTCTGCTGAAAGAAAAAAAAAGATGGAAGAAGAAAAATAAGACCCATTAAATATATTTTCTTATGGAGTGGCCAGCGAATTTAGATGAATTTAAACAATAACAGAATTTTGTAACTATAGCTCTCTTCGAATTATTTTTTACCGTTTCTGATGTTTATTTTTGTTGGTGGGCAGGAGGGCTACTAAGTAGGTAGTAGGAATACTAGAAATAAAAATATTCAGAGAGAGAGAGAGATTTTATTAATTAGAACTGGTGGTTTCTCTTTAAAATGTAAGACTCAATTTTAACTCGAGGAAATGTTAAAAAAAAAAAAATGAAGCAAGAAAGACGGTATCTGATTGTATCAAATATGGGCCACCATACATCCAACTGACCTCACACAACACGTACACATTAAAATTGAGGAAAACAAAAGAAAACTACAAAATTAAACCTCAAAATTCAGACATTATCAGGAGAGAAGAATTCGATAAAATAAGAAAATGAAAATATTGTGTTTATCGTCATTAAAATATATAGTTAACGTTAGCGAATTGTATAATATTCGATCGACATCACAAATATCAACGAGACCAAAAAAGAGTATTTGAAGTGCACATTGATAATAAACTATTTCAAGAAACGAACTCATGTAGGTAACAGTAAAACTTTATAAGTAATTATATTAAGGCTTTAAGAAAGAAATATATGAGCTCAAAATAAAAACTGTGTTTGGCAACAACAATCAGCTGAAAACCAACTAAATAGGCAGACGCCTCCGTTTAGCTTTCTAAGTAGCGAGTCTGTTTTAAAAAGGTCTTTAATGAGCTTTTGTAACAGTTAAAATTTTAGATTAAATACTCACCAAATGGGGCCACACTTAGGGGAAAGGGTCGGTATCTCAGCCGACAGTCACGACAAGATAAATGATGTTTGTTTGGTTAGTCTTTTCCAGGTAAAACAAATAACAATGCCATTTGAAAAAAAGCAAGATGGCTGTGCTGACGAAGGGAATGCTGGGAAACTAGCGGGCAAACTCAAATGTTATTCAGAAAAAAAAAAGAAAAAAAAAAAATTGTAAAGCGTCTCTTTTTAAATTTTCTTCAACATCTTAAAATCGATTTCCCCCTCTTTATTAATCAAAATGATTTCGTAAGTCTTAAAATTAGATTCGATCGTACAATTTGTTTTGCTGAACTAGTTCTATAATAGGCACTAGTCATTCAGTCATGAAATCTGCGAACTCAAGTACGGGTGCTTAGAAATGTTTGAATTTTATAATGAGTCAAAGAATAAAAATGATGAAAATCATACATTATTTTTTTTTAATGATTTTACAGTAAATTATGAATAACATTTATAGAGATTGTTCCACTTTTTTATGCAAAAGTAGGTCGCATTGATTCCATACAAGCGCACATCAACTTTGAAATAGGTTTGATACCAATTGTCTCCCATAAAATAACGTATTTTTCTTTCTAAAATTCTAATTTAAGCGAATGTTGTTTTTCTTAATTTGTTGAGAAAAAAATTTGACATTTTTTTTCGTATTTATTTTAAACTCGACTTAATAATTCGTTCTGAATAGTAATAATGATCATAATAAAAGAAAAAAATTATGCATTGTTTTTCTTTGTTATATTCCGCTTTTTATAATTGTGAAGTTAGCCTGTGTTGCTAAGCAACGTTGCTTAAACAAATTTGGGTCCAATATGGCGGCAGGAGTGTCCAGAAAAGAGCCAAAAAATCAAGTAGACCAAGAAAAAATTCTGGTGGAAACGATCTTAAAAGAGAATAGACACCAACAGTTGTACACAACGTTCAATATCAATCCCTTCAGAAAACGTAACAACACCTTTTTTTAATCAATTTTAAATTAGATTATTTTTCTTGTTTTGTTTTGTAAAAATTTCAGCTTCGACACGCGTATTTTTTTATTCTTTAACAATCCAAATCGTAGTGGAAGTCTCAATCAATTTGTTTACATTCGGAATTTCTCTGAGTTTTATTCCTTCATTTTTATTTCTTAAATTTTTATTCACTAAGAATTCATTATTATCAGTATTCAGTTGTTGTTGGTAGTTGTGCTGTCGCTGTTGATGCCAGTTGTCTCCTGTAAACGTAACGATATAGAGAAAAAAAGAGGGGCTATATTTGCACTGATGCATCATATAGCCATTTTGATAAGGGTCATTTTTATAGCTAGATTTTTCAAAAAAATGGCCATTGGGCAGAATTAATCTCCGGGTAACTGTGTATATTTCATTTCCTCTGTATCAACGTTAATTTGGGGAAAAAAAGTGACCAATAAAATTATATAATGCGTACCTGTGAGGATTTTCTAATCTATTTAATCTAAACAATGTTAAAAATCCAGCCACTTTTAGCCATTTTGAAAAGCAAAAAAAAAAGCCCGTTTCATAATAGCTTCTTGATGCGTATTTCCAAAGATAACCAGAAATAGGTATGTTCATTTGGTCGGTTGGTTCGTCTGCCCACACAATATTTCTGAAGTATTGAATGAATTTCAATGTCATTTTAGGTAAAAGTCTCTTGATTGAAAGTCATTTTTCTGTTTTTGTTTTTGTTTTTTTTTCTTTTTTCTTCAATTCCATTCATGTATACTCTCATGACTCCACGCAATGTCTCCAAAAATTATCAATGACATTCTGTAGAGGAGTGGACAAGAGGTCACAGGGGAACTGCTCAAATTTTTGAACAAATCTTTGCACAATTACCACCCCTACGTCGCAGTTATATGTCAAAAACATAATATTGCCAATTTTTTTCCTGTCCGCAAGATATCTCCAAAAGTTATCAATGAATTCAAAAGATATTTTGTGGAAGTGTGTACAATAAATGGTATAAGAACTGATTAGATTTTTGAACAGATTTATGCACAATTACTATGTCGTGGTTATATTTCAAAACCACATATTATCGCCAATTTTTTTCCTGTCTACAAGATATCTCCAAAAATTATCAGTGAATTTCAATGATATTTTGTATAAGTGTGTACAATAGATGACGTAAGAACTGATTAAATTTTGGAGCAGATTTGAGCATAATTACCTCCGCTATGTCATAATTATATGTCCAAACTACATGATATCGCCAAAATATCATGTCTATCCTCAGAATATCTCCTAAAGTACTAGATGGATTTCAATTAAATTTTTGGCAATGGTTGGCAACAGGGTAAAAAAGATGCAGTAAAATTTTGGGATGGATCCAGGAATCTTTTTTTGATTGAGAGATATTTCCCTTTTTTTTTCTTTTTTTTTTTCACTTCCTAATATGTAACATTCATGTCTTTTCGCACGATATCTCCAAAAGTTATCAATGAATTTCAATGGCATTTTGTAGGTAGACAATAGCCTCTGGGAGAACTGATTAAATTTTGTATAAGTGAAGAGAGGAAAGCAAAAAGACTTTATTGTAGTTATAATGACAGGGACCATGAGGTCTGTTACGGTGGTACCAGCTATTTCAGGTCTTCTCACCAAGTCAGAGAGTGGTTGAAAGTTGGAGCATTATATAATGATAATAATGGACAATGGCGCAGTACAATTGATTCATGTAACCCCAACTCGATGTTCCCATATAAAAAGACTTACTTATCACTAATATCAAGGTTGCCATTATGATATATTCTGAATATATTCTTTTGCCTCCCACCACTGGAAAAGTGGCAGCAGTCACTGTGAGAAGGGATCCAAATCCGAGATTTAGAGTAGGGGGGCAGGGGACTATAAAAACAAGCCTATGAGGCATTTTCAACTCACTTTGAAGGCTTGGCTTTTTAACACAACAACTGATGAAAAAAAATAATCAAAGAAATTTACCACAGAACCAATAAATAAACAAGAACCATAATCCATCATCCATGGTAGTAGTAGTAGGAGGAGGAAGAGGAGAAAGAAAAGCCTGGAGTCAATTGATTCTCATACTTGAAATATAATGCAATATAGAAATATTCTGCAAGTATTATTTTCAGTAGAAAACATAAATGGCGATTTTTGGTGTTTTTTGAACATTTTCTGCTTTTTCTAAACACAAAAATGCAAACTCTGACATTCTATTATGAAGTCATTCGCAGCTTGTAAAAAACAAATTGATCAGGGTAGTTGTTCTTTTAATGACGTCACGCTTTTTAATGGCATTAGACCTCTACAATCCTTTCCAATTCTATTGCTTAACGTGACTGTTACCTACCGACCAAAAAGCATCTTATTGAGATATGTGGACACATCTAAAAAACTTTAAAGAATGACAGAGGACTTCTTCAAATTTTGTTTTGAAGGTTAATGGCATTGGGGCTAGACCTCCAGGACACCCTTCCTGGATCTGCACCTGAATGATATTGATTCTCTTGTATACATTCTTAAATGACACCTTGTATTTAAAACAATCTGGTCAGATATACTACACTTTCAATTATTTATTCATTTATTGATGATAATAAGAAATTGCCAACCAAAACTCTCACCAAATCTATCAATATAGGTTTCTTCAGTTTTCAAGTTGGTTCAGCTGTCAATATATGCATGAATCATGGGGGCAGGCTGCACCAATAAAGCTAGAGGGCCGCAAATTTGAACATTTGCTTCACATTATGTCCAGAAAAGACCTTTTTTTATCTCCCTTTAATATTTTTTTTTTGGGGGGGGGTCAATTTGCAATGAAAGTTTATGCTAAATTGATCATTTAGTTTGTGTCTGGCAACATTCATACTTGCTTTTCGAAAATCTGAATTTTTAGTGATCACTGTCCAACAGAAGGCTAGAGAAGTAATTTATTCATAGATCATCCCCTTTTCCTATAATTTAATTGATCACCTCCAATACAGCGCACTGCTTAAAGCCATTGTTCACATTACGGTTTCTATTGAGAGAGTAACCAGATCTGTTTCATTTAGAGTGTCAGTTTGAACAAGCGTAACTTTTTCATGAGATAACTCTTCAGTTTTTCATGGCATGCCAGTGACAGAACGAAGCATTGTAAATATAAAAAAAGATCTGTGTGGAGAGTGGGTCAGTTCTCATTGGTTCGTTGGGGTAAAACAAAAGGAGTGCAGTTGGAGGTGGGGGTTATTTTTTAAAAAAAACAATTTCTTGTTTCTGAACATGGGTGTTTTATACAAGAGTCGCGATATACGATAGATATGAAAAGAACTAGATAGAAAAGCAAATAGATAGTCATACTACACATAAATGAATCACCATAGCCCACTCATGTACCAGAACTAATCGTCTATAAAAATTATCTAAAATTACCTTTAGGAAAATAGATTTTTTAATCTAAAATTATCTTCAAAAAATACCAGCACTAAAATTTGGGCATTGTTGGTCCAATATGAGTGACCAAAAAAAAGCATTTTTTAAGAGAAAAAAACTTGAAAAGATGGAGCTTAATGATGTATTATAAAATTTCAAGGTTGTAGCCCCAAAAATGGGACAATGAGTGCCCAGAGATACATACACACACACACACACGCACACGCACACGCACACACATGAACAAAGAGAGAAGAATCCATAACCCACGCGATTTGTGGAGATACAGTGATTTGATAGATAGATCTTTCAGATTCTACAAGTACATGAATATACCATTAAGAGATCGGAAGATTGTGTTGCATTATGCTTCTAAATGGTGAGAGCCTATCTCTTCATCTTGAATACCAACTATGAGTCCCCAAGACAAAGATTCAATTATCTCAGCCACCAAGTATAAGCATAGAAAATGAAAAGAGATAACAGGTTTTCCTTGCCGCAGATTAAATCCACATGACTGACCATTGAACATAGGTTTGGTTAGTCACTCAAGGGAAACCATCACAAGTCTTGCTGCATGCTGTGCATGGGGTGATCAATTAAAAAATTTGAAAAGTGGATGATCTATGAATAAATTACAACTTTCGCCCTTTGTTAGGCTGCGATCATCAAAAAAGCCCCAATTTTCAAAAAACAAGTATGACACTATGAATTGAACCCCCACTAGAAACCGGGGGGGGGGTAGTTAAAAAATAAAAACATTCTTCTTTTCTTGACATATCAAATAGTAAATGTTTAAATTTACAGCTCTTTAGTTCAATTGGTGCAGTCTATACATGTGATTCACACATACATGCATACATATATAGCCATCCAGACTATCTTAAAAACCAAGGAAACTCATGCTGGTTTTGAATACGTCATTGTTGTCTGTTTTGGTCGATGGTTTCTTATTCACATTCACTGGGCCAGTGTCCTCCAAACCTGGTAGGACATTTCTCAGGAGAGATTTAAAGTTTATTTGTCTATCTCCAAAGAAAATAACGCGAACTACAAAGAATCCTTCCTCATTTCAATTCTGTCATGGAGCTTTCCAACAGGGCCTACCTGATACTCAACATGTCATATAATGATAAGATTTTGCTGAAAGGCTTGCTGTAACATTGAGCTGCTATCTTTCTTGTCAAACTGACATGATAAGTATTTTGAATGTGACATAAATCTGGTCATTCACTTGTATGTTCTTTTGAATGGATGTGAAACATCCTATGTCTCTGTGGTACTTACTTCACTGATAGTCTACCCCCCCCTCTCTCTCTCTTTAATAGGTTTAAATAGGATAATAAAAAGATGGCTGGCAATTGACCGCTACAGACCAGCATATTTCCTGGCTACCACTGGGCAAGGTTCAACATCAGTTTAATTTTGATAAGTGATGTATTATCTTTTTTTTGTAGATTTGAATTAATAGAGGTTGTTTTGTTATTTATGTATTCCTTTGAAAAAATTGGTCAACAACTATCAAGCCTCTCTCATGGATATCCATAAGGGGGTCAAGTGGTTGCATTTGCACCCCACCTTGGAAAAGTATAACAAATCATTTACTCTACTCATTTACAATAATATATGTAATCTATTCAAAAAAGACATTTCTGGAAAAATAAGAATTCTGGAATTTGTAAATTATTTTTATTATGATACTGAACAAAGAACAAAAATCATTTATATGACCAAAAATGATTTAAACCTTTTCCTGGTACGACAGATTTTCCATATAATTTTCAACTTTGGCTTGGTGGTAGTCTTTGTTGAGATCATAGCTACGCATATTGGGTACGCATCGTGTAGAAATTTTCTGACCTATTGGCAGCTACAACTCTATTTTTACACCCTCTCCCCCTTCATACAAACAACAGAATTAAAATTCCAAAATAACTTCCCAATTTTGAAACTTTGTTTTTGTATGACTTTTGATACTTTTGGGCAATTAAGAAAAATTTTCTAAGTTCACAATCTTCAGTCTGTGCTGCTCTTTCAGATAATGCAATGATTGGCATCGTATAATAGGAAATTAGGGCCCGATCACCCTATTAATAGTACCATCAGAAATAAATTGTAGGTCTTCAGCAAATACATTGTTTTATCCCCCACCCCAAAATATTTCTTTTGCCCCCTTTCCCATTGGAGAAGGTTGCAGCAGACACCCATGGCCTCACTTTTTTATCACTTTGACATCTCACTAAGGTATTCCTGAGTCATTTGATAGATATAAACACTTACAACAAATTTTATATGTAACATTTTCTAATCCAAGACTTATATCTATACAGGATAGAATTTTTATTTATAATGAGGTTTAATTTAATGAGAATTTTGAAGATGAATAGCAGCATTTTACACATCCAAAGATCGATAGTCACATCTACACAGTTATAAAGAACAATTTTTGGTGGTATTATAAAAAGAAACGTGATATCGTAAGCATTTATATAAAAAAAGTCCCTCACTTCCCTTCCAAAGCAAAACAAAATGAAAAAAATGAATCTCAAAACAACTTTCATTATTAATTTTCACTAGCTTTTTACCTTCATCCTAACTTTTGATTACTTTTCATCACAACCTTGAATTGGACCACAATTCAAGCTTACAGTGAGAATCGAACTCACACCCTCTAGCCAGAGGAGGTTCAGTGCTTTTAATCATTCAGTCACAGGGACTTCATAGTTAAACAAAGGTTGATTGTACAGCTTAAACATAACTCCTTACATACAATAATCCATGCTTGTTGATATTTACTATTGTAACCTTGTAGTCTTCTAATACTACGATGAGGTAAAAAAAATAGTCAAAATTAATGATAATGTCGCAATACTACTTCCAAGAATAAATTTGAAAATTTTTTTTTGAATATTATTGTATCAAAAGAACCTTTATCCATTGAAATTTACCAGTAAAAACATTACATAACTTAATTAGAGCAAATTGAATTAAGATATTACTTATTTTATTAAAAAAAACCTTTTTCAATTGGCAACATGAAGCCCTATAATTTCATGCCTGATTACGTTTCATAGGTGGCAAAGTGTGCCACCAACATAATGTCTTTACTTCCGTGATTTTTGAGCCTGTGACTGTGAACAGGATTCAGTGATCATCGGCTCAGAAAACAAAAATTTATGTCCTTTTTTTTTTCTTGTTCTCCATCTTTTAATAATTAGTTAGATTCTGTAGAAAAATAGTTTTCATTTCTTTTCACTTATGGCCATAGATATGAAAATCATTCATAAGTACATCTGCTTCATTACTTACAATGGCTGAATACAATAAATGTTATGATTTTATTCACAACAAACAAAAGAAACAAGATTTATGTTTTTAAAGTATTTAGGCCAAATAAAGCTACATTCAGAGTTGAAATAGGAAACTCAGTCACCTTATTTATGGAATTTATAGAATTTTATTGTCAAACTCCTACTCAGAGGTTGACTTTATTTTCCCCTGGTAACAACGATGACAATGACAAAAACAATGACACTCACCAAAATTAGAACACTTCAAGGCTATCTGTATCAGGCTACAGATTTATTGACATACTCTTGTGTAAATATATATATATATATATATATATATATATAAGAGAGAGAGAGAGGTTTCTCCTACTATCTTAATGTAGAGCGTTCCTGTAAAAACCTTTCATAAGCTGGAAAGACATAAAATGAAGAAGCAATTACCATTAATTCATATAGGAAAACTTTTTGAGCATTCCCAGACTGAAAAAAATGATGGTATGTTTGGCTGAGTCATCAGAGGTTGAGATGGGGGTAAGTACAGGATCATAAAAGCAAAAAAGTGAAGCACAGGGAACTTTTAAAAAGCAGGCATTACCAGTATATATGCATATATCTTTTATATACTAGTGCACACTCATACATACTACTAGACGGATATAAAAATGCCTGCTATATAGCTGTAATTAGTTAGTGTAGTGAGTTTGATCTTCACTAGTTGTACGTAGAGTGTGGCCCTATACTAAATTAAGGTAAGTTTAGTTAGTATTTTCTGTTACTCTAAAGTGTATATAGGTTTTTCGAACACTTCATAGAGTGTACATTCTAAAATTTGAAGCCAAGGTAATTAGAACCTATCAATCAGGACTGTCAACATCTTCATAGGCAACATCAACATAGGTTACTTCAGTTTTGGGGTTGGCCTAGCTGGTTATTTATGTATGTATCACATGTATATGCCATATCGTTGGAACTAGAGGGATGAAAATTAAAACATTTATTCGTTTACCCCCCTTATCAAAATGAGATTTCAGTGAGGAGTTCAATTTACAATGTACATTCATGCAAAATTGGTCCCTTTGTTAGTGTCTGGCAGTGTTCATGCTTGTTTTCTGAAAATTTTGACTTTTTTAGTGATCACTCTCTAACAAAAAATAGAAGTATCTTATTCATTGATCAACCTTTTTACCAATATTTTAATTGATCACCCTCAACATCACATGTTACCAAGAAACATTGGTCATTAGTCAGTTTCATTTGAATTACTAACCAGACCTGTTTAGTTTTACACGTTGGTACAATGCTAGGATTATAGTGTAACTAGCATGGATCAGTAAAAATGTTTTGCAAGACCCGTGCGAAAATCACTGCACTCAGTGGGGCTTTTCAAATTTTGTGAAATTTTAGTTGCCACTCAGTATCAATTGCTTATCATTTATGTTGATCTAAGAGTTTTCTCTATTTGTTCATTTCCAGATCACATTGTGACACCCAAAATTGGAACTCAATATGATAAAGAAGATGGAACTGAAGATAGTAAGTGCACAATGGATATTTTTATATACATTACACATACATACATACATTCATGCACACACACACACACACACACACACACACACACACACACACACACATTGTATGTGTTTATATTTATACATATATAGGCTGCTATCCAAAAGTTAAAGGAACTGAAGGTGCGGAATGGCTTCCTCAAAGAAAGAAAATTATTGATAGACCAAGAGGTTCTCTATTTTCTGGTGGAGTGATTTTGAAAGAAGTGTGAAATGCTCGATAAGACACAGGAAATACTACACATATATAAATATATATATTTCTTGATTTCTATTTTTGCTTCCAAAGCAAAATATCTGATGCTAAATTTGTTTTCTACAATAACCCTTTAACCACTGTAAGGTAAACATATGCTACCAAAGATGGGAACCCCTCCTGAAACTTGTATAGCATATTGATTAATTCATTTATGAATTAATAAATTAATAAATAAAGTCTCCATACACTTTTACTCCTGATCCTGTCTCATTCCGTATTGTTCATATGTATATGTGTGTTTATATATATATATATATATATATATATATATATATATATATATATATATATATATATGTATATGTATATGTATATATATATATATGTATAGTCATGCATATATGTATATACTAGCCAGGAAACTTAGCAGTGTCTGGTAAAAAATTAATGTAAATATAACAACACAGGAAAAATATGATCCTAAATATATTTCTCCTTTAAATGAAAAAAGATTGTTTACATTATTTACACATGAAAAAGTAGCTATCATTGAAAAAATATCCTAATGTACTAACATAAAAAAATGATTTAGTCCCTTACTTTGACAAGAATGAAAGTATGAAAAAGTGTTTTTTTCCATCAGAATTTTTGTCTGAATATATCTTAGTATGTGACACAACATTACACAAACAAAAACTGCAAAAATCAACTTTTTAGCCATTTATCTTCTTTTCTTTGGCTATAAAAAGCTATTTTGATCCCAAATTGAACTTTTGTGACCTCCAATGATCCTAGAGATCAGCAGCATCGACCCTATCATCAATTTTTGCCCAAGGTATCCCCACATACTAATTTAGCTCCTAAAATGGAATTGTTTGGCAGCAATATGGCTGAAAAGAGTTATTTTAAGATGAGTATTTTTAACTATCCCTGGTCTTTTTTGAGGTTGGTTTTGAAGTACTCAGAAAATCTTTAAAAAAAAAACACACCATGAATTTTGAAAAAAATTAATACACTCCTTCAAACGATCTATAAAGAACACCATCAGAAAACTGCAGAAACTCACAAAAAAATTGAACCAACAAAAAATGTCCATACTGTTCAATAAAACTTGCATAAAAGAAAGATTGCTGCCTAAATATACAGTATATTTCAAGTGAATATATGTATACATACAAGTGTGTATGGATACTTCAAAATTTTATCAAAAACTATAAAATTGTTCTTGGGCTATAGTGTACACAAGCTCACAAAAAGAAATGATTAACAATCTTCTGATTGCTGTGACCTTTGCATAGGCAGAGTATAGACAGAATTTGGTATTCAACTTTTTTGAAAGGCTTGAATTTGGAGAGTAAATCTACTAGCTGGACCCCCCTGACTCTACCACCTGGAGAGGTTGTTGTAATAAATATGGAGTGTGTGACCTTTCTGGTACATTCTTCAATAAATTGTAAAAACATGTTAACATGATTTTGTACATTCTTTATACTTATATCCCCCTCAAAAAGTGAAGTTCTGATTAAGATGTGGATCAACATTGACATACAGAGAGAGCCACCTATTGTGATCACTTTCGGACAGGGGCTTTTAGATAACAATAGCTGCCTGATAACATTATGCATAGAATATAAAAATTGGAACTATTTACATTCATCTGACAACTATTGTAGAGACCTTTGTGTTCTATGGTCATTGTACAAAGTTGACATTCACCAGATATATTAGTCAGCACACAAGGCAGTGCAGTGTCGAGTTAGGAATTGATTGGATCAACGGTTCTCAAGAAATTCATAAACATCAATAAAATAAAAATCAAAGATTATAGATCTTTCTATATAGTATCAATAAATTATCTCCCTTTACTTACACTCCCCAAAATTATCTAAATTTGGATATAACAAATCCAATTTAGCAACACTAAAGAGAAATAACCAAAATACTCCAAAGCTGTAGTTTCACACAACGAAAAGAAAATTATTTTATACGACAATTATGGCAGACTGCTCCACGCACCTTAGAATCTGGACCCCTTCCAAACATGCACCTTTGGAATAGGAAGTGCCCTAGTAGTTAATTTACATTTATTGTTATGAATTCATTGTTATGATCAACTTTTAGAGGAGATTTTTGTAAATAACATATTTTGCTTACATTTTTTCTAAAAGAGGAAGTTAAAAAAGGAAAGAATGATGTCACTTTAATTCCAACGGAATGTTTACATAGATTGGTGACTTTTTGAGTTCACATACTTTGTTTTGTTTTATTTCCTTTATTACAAGAAGACATGTGGTATATTGAGGAATGACGTTTTGCTGCTTTGGGTAATTGACTGGCAATACTAACTTGTGATCATTGACTAAATAGACATTTATATTGAATCTGCATATATGCTTTGTTATCAATAACTCTCACTCTTAGCAGTGCCATCTTACTGCATGGGCACACTGGGCAGTTACCCAGGGGCCCCAAGGTTTTAGGGTCTCCAAAACTGAATTTGAAAAATAAAATCAAGGTTCATACTACCTAATAGCAGACATAGAGAACCTTCTCTAAACCTATGTTTACATCCATGTTCGAATCAGTTCATGATTCTTTATTGAATGCATGTATCAAATCAGGGTCGACACTATGGCTCACGGGCCAATTCAATACATTACTTCATCGGGGGGGCCTCAAATATTCTTAAGATGACCTTAACCTTGAAGTATGCTATTGTCAAGTTGAAGTAGTAAAAATTGAGTTACAAAAGCAGTAGAAAATCTTCTGATTGTTTTTTTACCCCAAAGAAATGAATCATTCAACCCTATATAATTACATGAGATGCCTGTGACCAAATCCCAACATTGCTCCACTACACAGTCTTTTTGAACAGGGGGTCCCAAACATTTTTTGCTTTGACAGGCCCAGAAGGGGCTTTATTAATGATCACTAAAATCCTGGTGATAAACAAACTGTAAGTCACTTATATGAGTCTGATACATTCAATTTTATTTCTAAGATGGTTTATCTAATGCATTTGATATCAAGATTAAAGGAAATGAATTTACGTATTTTTTTTTCACAAAGAGATATCATCAAATCATACCATTTCTTCATGGCCAGGTAGTACACGCATTCTGGCCTGGTACTGGTCCATGGTCCAGTTGTTGGGACCATGGTTCTAAAAAAACTATGACTTGAGTAGATCAGGCCATATCTTGTCTGAACAAAGTAAATATCTGCTTTGGCTGGAACTATGCTATACTGCAACATCACAAGCCTTTCATTTTATTAGAAACTATCAAGATCAACATAATTTATTTTGTTTTTTGAAATTCTCCCCTGAATTCTTCCCCCAAGATAGGTTTTTAGTTGGGTGTTCAATTCACAGTGTCAGTTTATTCGAAACTGGTCTCTTAGTTTGTGGTTGGCAGTGTTCATGCTTGATTTCTGCAAATTCAAACATTTTCCGTGATCACAGTCCAACAAAAGCCGAATGTGGTGACTTAATCAAAATAAATAGATAATACAAAAAATTTTTTTAACCCCTCCTTAATACTTTTTGTGGGGGCTCAATTTGCCATAAAAGTTTATGCTAAATTGATTATTTTGTTTTGTATCTGGCAGCATTCATGCTTGCTTTTTGAAAATTCAGACTTTTTAGTGATCACTGTCCAAAAAAGGCTAGAGATGTAACATTCATTGATCACCCAGTTTGCTAATATTTTAATTGATCACCGTCAACATGGTCTGCTGCCAAAAGACATTGGTCACATGACTGTTTCTATTGAGTGACTGACCAGACCCATAATCTAACAAAGATGGAATCACTGACTGCAATATGGTGGTTACCCATTCAGGCTTTCCTATCATAAGTTAAATAAATGTCTTTGTGTAATCCAAATCATCTTTTGCAATTCCGTCCAACCAGACAATCATACTATTTATGTTCGTTGTTTTGTCTACACTTTGTTCAAAGCACAAGTGAGATGATGGAGAGGCTGATAGCAGGTCTTGAGGCTTGACTTGGCAATGCTGCGTGTGGTACAGGGCGGGGGTCATATGTCTATCTACACATTTTCATACATACTAATGTATTAAAATCCTAAATAACATTCATATCAGTGAAAATAAAAAAAACAGCAGGGATCTTTACACACTCAGCCTTCATCTTGAAACTTTTTATTTGATAAACTTCCAGAGATACCATAAACTTTTCAAGAAAAATAAACATATAAGTCGGAAAAGTATGAATGAACTAGCTCTTTATATAAACCATGATATTCTAGGTAGGATTTATCTATCAAATACATCAAGACTTCCATTAACTCCAGAAAATCAACCAAAGGAGAACAAAGAATATTGTCTTTTTTTGAAGCTGTTGTAAATCAAAGATGACTGAAGATGATTACTGCTACTTTTGTATTGAGGGGAGGTAACTCTTGACTGATAGCATTCCCAATATTTAGATGCTGGAAATACTAATTAGGTTTGGATTGTTCTTGTTGTTGTTGCTCTTACAGCGGAAAAACCAAATCCAGCATCCAATATGGAGTGGAGTTAGACAATAGTTAGGAACTGTCCACAAAAATATCATCATAGGTGTCTTTAGGATTCAAGCTCTGACTGGCTGCCTATGTATGTATGTATCCTTCATACCTGTTGTACTGATAGAGCTAGAGAGTTGGAATTTCCAACTTTTACTACTTATTTTGCCTGGAAAAATTTTTTTTCAAATATCCTCCATTATTGAGGGTTCAGATTACATGTGAGTTTATGCTAAACTAGTCCATTGGTTTGTGTCTAGTAGAATTCATGTATTTTTATAATAGAGATTTTTTTTTGTAGTGATCACTGCCCAAGAAAAAGTGAGAGAAATGACTTATTTACTGATTTTTTTTATTGATCAACCCCAACACAGCATACTGCCAAAAGAAGTTGGTCACGTAACGGTTTCTTTCATGTGACTAACTAATCATTACACATTTATACATTCATAAGAAAGGCATAAGTTAAAAGTGTGAGTAATTTTTTTCCTGTATTAATAAATATAATAAATAATCCCAAAATGTCCTGGGTAGGATTTATCAATAAAAAATGTAAAAAGTTCCATTCACTCTCATGATAATATATTCAGTGACATGGTACATTCTGGCATTAGGGAGAAAAAAATGAAATCACAGTTGCATTTTACTGCCAACTACTTTTGAACCTAATACATACAAGTTAGGGTTCAGTTTTTCTAATCATTACCCACTGACCTAACCACTACTCCGCTACTCTTGAGCTTAGCTTCAGACATTTTCTGCACTAAACAAAATAAATGTTTCCAGTGGTGAAAAAATAATATATTTGATGACAGAATAGGGCAATTATGCATGTATCACCAATGCATTGCTAATGAATTTACTATAGAAAAAACATTACAATATCCACCACACCTCACTTAAATTAATCACTGTAGCATGAGTACCAGAACTAATTGTCTAAAAAATATAGATCTTTTATCTGAAATTATCTGAAAAAAAATCCTCAACTTTGGGCATTGTTGGTTGACCATAGAGACTTGAAAAGGCAATTTTTTCAAGAAAAAAAAAAAGGCAAAAAATTTGCAGGGTGCCGAGTGGTTGATGCCTAGTGATGTACACTTACCAAGCCTGGAGACAACCAACAGACACACACTCCGACAGACGAGCTGGTTTATCGAGCAGGTCATTTGTGGAGCTACAGTGATTCAATTGTTTTATCATGGAAAAGCATTGCAGATAATTTTACTATGGAAATTCATAGTAAATGAGAAAGAAAGGGATTGTCAGAGGTCAGGAATCAATTTAAGCATTACTAATTGATTAGGGATTTGCTTGTGAATTTGTATCAGTTTATCTCATGAAAGGAGATAATTATAAATGTATCAGCCCTGAAACTTCGATTGAAATTCATTGAGGACTTTCATAACTACGATATAGGGGAGGTAACTGTAATATCTATATATCTCTAATCAAAAAACTGTTTACATTTTATTCTAATCAATATAATAAAATAAGAATTTTCAGTATCTATAATCACGAATTAGAAATTACATTTACCAGCAGTCAGACATATAGTAAGAGCCCTGTTTAGCATAATACTTACATTGTAAATTGATCCCCCATCCTCCCAAAAAACTTAAGATGTTTTAGAATTTTCAAAAAAATGACTTAAATATGGTGGGATCCCATGAATACACACAGAAAATTTTATAGGGATATGGAGTTAGGCTGTCACATAGAGAGAGACAAACATTTGGTGAATTATAATAAGACTAGCGTATACCTGTCAAAAATGATGATGTTATTTATGTATGGGTCAGCACTAAAGAGCCTAAAGCTATTTTATTTGGTAGTTTAATCTTTAATTTTCCAAATATCCTAATTTTTTTTTTCTCTTCTCAACTCAACTCTAAATGTTTTAATGTATGATGAGATATAAAGGCTTAACAATTTCTATGACAAAATCTTCTTTGTTGTTATGTCACAACAGACTGTCTCATTTTAAAAACATTTCATTATTTTCATTAGCAATTAGATGGACCAGTCCATTGTAACTTTGAGGTTACCAGGAACATGAATATAATTGTTTTTATTTGCAATTAGATAGATCAATCCATTATAACTTTGAGGTTATATAAACATGAATACTGAGCAGATGAATAAACAAAGTAATTTGCATATATGGCTTTTATATATTTAGATACTTATTGAATATTGTGTTGTTATTATTTCGTACACGTGTAAAAATCTAAGAATACAGACATTACAGACATGAAAATGTTTGAAAAAATTGAAATTTAAAAAAATGTTTTGTTTTTTTAATTTCCATTTTGGTGCTGATAGTTTTGAACTTATTTAGCTGTCATAAAGCTGGGATTTCTGAAGATATATTTTAATTTTATTCGATTTCAAAAGAGATTAGTCAAACCTGAATTTCACCACCCAGCTAGATAGACAAATGGATATTCTAAATTGAATATAATAAAGTGAGCTGATGAAAAATATCATAATGCATTGTGTGATGAAGTCCTAGATGGCTGTTGTGACCAGGTTTGCATTGCAACCCCATGATACTATTACATAATTCATACACTAGCAATTGAATTCTGCAAAACATCATGTTCATTTGTATCAATCACACCAAACACACCCGTTCCTTCATTCGCCACCCACAACCTCACACTCACAGGCAGACGCAATTACACGCAGAGTGGCATTCCCCAGAGACGGTACACCACATTGCACCCATCACATCCAACGCCTTCACCTTCCTGCTACCCCCCACACACTCACCTAGAGCCTAATCTTTCCTCCTCTCTCATATACAAAGATGCAAAGTTATTATCTCTGAAGATACATTTTTTTAATTTTTTTTTTTTTAAAGTGTCCCGTCGCTTCTTCTTTGGCAAGGCCAGTTCTCAGGGGTATCACCTTTCTTAACCATCACAACGAGATCTGTTTTTTGTTTAGTAGCTATCATCGCGATTATTTTTATCATTATTTGTGTTTGTGTGTATTTACTTCATTTTTCGTTGCCTCCTCTTCCGACTCTGTTTATTGTATCTTGTGCAGTACACATTGAGTAATTGTACGGCTGTGCTTAAGTGAAGTGTGGATATTGTGTACGGAGCACAAATAAGCTATTGTGTACGCATGTTGCATATTATGAGATGGTGGGTTCAGTTCAACTACCGTGTAAATCCTCTCAAGACCTGAATAACGTGCATTGACACACACATGCACGTACACACACACACACACACATACACACGTACACAAACACAGCAGGAAAGCACAGAGATAGACTTCTAAATGCTTGCGGGTATAATGGTGGCGTGGAAAGTGTGTTTCACAAAAAACAAAAAGTTTGATAACGCTCATTAACGCCCACCTGTTGTTAAACAGTGAAAGATGAGGAAGAAGAACTTGCTGACATAGCCCAGTAGTTGAAATATGCAACTAAAAGCAGTAATGTCTGAGGTTTGGATCTCTGGTACCAATGCATGATATTTATATTTAAGATTCATTGTCTCTGTCTGGTAACACATTTTTCCAGTTGCACTTTAGCGTCAGTAATACCCAGAAAAGAATTTTCCCAGTCAATCAGGTTACCTCCTGTTGGTTCACAACATTTTTCCTTGATACATTTTCCCAGCCGCACTTTGCCATTTGTAATATCCTGCCCTGCATTTTCCCGGTCACACAGTTTGCCAACCACATATTTATCCTTTTTCCTGATCACTGGTGAATATATTGAATCAATATTTGAAGCATGCATGTATGTGTGTGAGTTTGTTAGTGCACACATGTATGTTTGTGTGTATGAAAGTGTTCATTGATGTCATGTATACATGTTAGTGTGTGTATGGGTATGTTAGTATGTGTGCATGTATTTGCTTTCATGTGTTAGTGTGCGTGTATATGTGCATGTATATTAGTATATGTGTGTGGGCATGTATGTGCGTGCATGTATGTGTATACACATGTTTGTGTGTGTATGTGTTTTTCGTGTAAGTGTGCGTGTATGCACTAGCATATGTATGTAAGTGAGTATGTATAGTTGTTTGTGAATGTGTGTATAGGTCATTATGTATGATATGGCTGGACTATTTTCTTTATTTATGTGTTCATTTATTCATAACGTTTCGGCTATGTATCCTCCAGGTGTTGTTGGTTCTAGAACATGACAGTACCACCCAGAACGGAGGCCTGAGAGTACTCAACCGAAATTTTGTGAAAAAATTGACACATAGACGAGGAAAATAATCCTACTATATAGATGATTAATACACCTGGTTTAACAAAATTCAGACAAGAATTGTATATGTGTTTGTGTATATGGATATGCATGCGTGTATGTATGTGTTTGTTTTTATGTGTAAGTGTACGTGTATGTTCATTCGCGTACGTATGTGACATTTTCAGTATGTGTATGTATTTGAGTGCATATGTTAGTGTGTGTGCGTATCATTCCATGCGTGTATATGTGTGCACGAGTTCATGCGCGTATACGTTATTGATCAATTGTTCAGTTGCCGATCGGAAAACATGCGACAGGTAACCGGCTTGGTCAGGAAAATGGTGGGCAGGATATTACAGACAGGAAAGTGCGACCGGGAAATGTTGTGTCACGACGGCGGATAACCTGCTTGACCGAGAAAATGCAAGGTGGGATTTTACCGGTGATAAAATGCGACCAGGAAAGGCAACACAGAAATGTCGTTGAAACCCTCTACCCATTGCCACCGAGAAATGATAAAGAAGTCTTTTCTCTTCCTTTGTAACAGTCATCAATTGTTTTAGAAGAAAGAGGGGGAGATAGATTAGAATGTGTGATAAATATATATTACAAATACATACCAAAATTCGATGGGGTTTTGTTGTTGTCGACTATCATTGACATCACAGAATCGGTTACTACGCCTCACCTGAACTAGAGAACATCGCCATTGGATTGTCGAAGACTGGTGTCGCGTCCACGGGACAGTTGAGTTACGTTTCTTGCTCTTTCAGGCAGATGGTCGAGTTTGGAGGAACAGCATCAGCTGGATGGTGTGTGCAAGCTGTGGTGGCTCTGTAATGGTGTAAGGTGCATTCTGTTGGAGTCTGAAAGGACCACTAGTCTGTCTTGACAAGTGTGACCTCGTTGCAGACCATTTTCCCCACCTCTATGCTCGCCATGATTACCTTATTAAGTAGCTGTTTCCAATTTTGGGGACTCTTCAATTGAAAGAAATAAATCAGTCCAAGGCAGTGAATATATATCTAAACTGTGAAGTGATAATTAATATGTATTATGTTATGGAAATCATGGAAGTGTCTTTTCACAATGTTTGGGAAATTTTAGATGTTTACTCAGTTCCTTTTTGCTTGGAAGCGATAATGTAGTTTGGTGAAAATCATGGCTGATTATATACGCCCCTTCAACGCCACTTGATATTCATCTTTAATCTAGGGAAGATAGACCTGCAAACTGAGAAGCATACAACGCGCGCATGAGAGAATCATGCTCAACCTCACATGGAGAGATTTCAAGACAGCACAATATATCAGGAAGAAAATGGGAGTCTGCGATATCATAGAATCTATTAGAAAACTTAAATGGCAATGGGCAGGCCATGTTGCAAGAATGACAGATAACCGATGGACTTCACGACTCACAACATCAGAGATCACATGTGAAACCGAGGCCGAAAAAATACAAGATGGAGAGATGAATTGGACGAATTCAGAAAATACTGGCTCCGCGACGACCATGATAGAGAAATGTGGCAGATCCTGGGCAATGTCTATGCCCAACGACGGACGATAAAAGATTGATGATGATGATGAATCTGGGGAAAACGCAGTGAAATGGATCACCGAAGCATATGGTAATAATTCAGTAGGTGCAAGCACATGTCGGAAATGGTTTGCAAAGTTTGAAGAAGATTTCGTGAACAAAGACAGAGGTTACTATTGAAGACACCAGAAAATGAAAGCTGATAAAATGGGGCAAGTTAAGAAGGAAATTTCAATACAAACGTGTGAAAAAGCAATCATGGATTGAAAAAAATAAGTGATTCATTATGGACGTCAAACGATGATTTTACTGTATAACAACGCTAATTGTCTTGTAAACGCGACGCTGCAAGCGATCAGCGAGTTGCAATGGGAAATTCTTTCACATGCGACGTATTCTCCGGACCTGTTAATAGTCTTATCTGGTCAGAAGTTACAACAATTTCAATGTACCGAAATATTCATCGAAATATTAATCGAATCAAAACCAGAATCGTTTTTTGATAATTAAATACATGATTTAGTCTGAATATCGCGTAAAAACATCGAAGGCCAGAGAAAATGCATTGGACTGAATAATGATGATATCAAGTCTATTCATATAAAATAACTGTCTCTGTCTGTTGTTTATCATCCCCCACCCTTAAACAGTAACTCCAAATTTGGTATACATACTCTGTGGACCCAGCGGAAGAACTTGAACGATTCGGTTTAAAAAAAAAAAAAAATTCAGAGATTTTAGGGGTAGGTTCTATTTACTTGTAACTCTAATGCTAGACTGAACACTTACTTTCTGTTCATTGGCGCAGCTCAGCCAAATTTGACATGGATAACTAACTTAACGAAAGAACTAGAACTATTCAAAGGGGTGATCAATTTACAATGTAACTATAATGCTAAACTGAATCTTTTTGAAATGACCTCCAGTTATTACATGGAGAATGTGTCACTTGGCTCAGACTGCATGAATAGAATAAACAACTGAGGAAAATGGGGCTGCTACAAGAATCGAACCTGCGACCGATAAGGTAGCCGCTTTAACGTAGCATCGATATTCCCAAAGAGCTAGACAATCCGTCGGAAAGGTGAAGGACCAAATAACTGATTCATCTCCACGTTCTTATTTTGATCATTCACTGTCCATATCTGCACTATTGTTCCTCATCGCAGGTAATTATATTATTAAGAAATGGATATATGATCTGACAATGATTATGAATGTGCTATATCATTTGGAGCTTTATTTGAATTGATCCCCGTCAGATTCTTAATGATAGATATACGTATACATACTGACCTCCCGTCGGATTTCTCAATAATGAATTACGTACGCATATTAGCTGGGAGGATTTTCTGCTAAGCCCGCAAGGTCTAATGAGTGGGGGTCTTCCACAGGAACTTGCAGAAAACCGTCTAAAAACTGGAAACTTCTGCGTCCAACCAATAGTTTATTATTTCAATTCGATCTCACGAGTCCCCAACCTGCAACTCAATAATTCATTTCCTTTATCGATCTCCAACGGGATACATTTTCCAACGTATACGAGTTCTCGGAGTAGGATTAAGTTGTTAAAGGATGGGATGTGGCTGAGATGTCCGTAAGTGCCAAAATGCTAGGTGAGGGGGTGCAAAACATTAACGCTAATATCTCGTTTGTTATTCCACATACCTTGTCAACGCTAGGAAAACACGGAATCCATCAACGGGCTTATTATACAATCTCCCGTTTCTGGTCGACCCTCATCCCTGGGTGGGTGGCTCGGAGGTAATGAGGAGAAGGTAGCGAGACTATAAGTGATTTATTGTACTAATTGGTATAGTTTATGTCAACAAATATCAAAAGAGCGTGAGTGTATCTTTCTATCTATCTGTTTCAATATTTGAATGGACTTTAGTATGTGCATGCGTATATGTACACATATACACAACCATGCACACATACATACACACACACACACACACATACATATATATATATATATATATATATATATATATATATATATGCATATTCATATTGCTCTATTTAGAATTATATCATATCCATTATAGAAGACAGCAACATTATAATTAGCTTTAATTTTCTTGAACAGTTTATTAATCAATGGTTATAAATTCGGTGCTGTTACTTAGATATATCATCTGATCGTTGAAGTAGCACCTTTTTTAATTGATAAAATACATGGTTCGTGAAGAAAAAGTGGTTTCAGTAGCATATAGAACACTGATTTCAATTATGGACTGTTATGAAATATATCATATTTTCGAAGTTTTCGATTTATTTTGTTGTTTTTCCTATTAGAGGGTGATATATTACAAGTAGTGGCTTTTCTGGTATTATATTTGATCTCTAGTAAATATGGACTGGCGCTCTGGTACAAAGGACTTGACTGCCATCGAAAAGGAAATAGTGTCAAATTCCTCGGGAATGAGTCAACATGAAATAGCAGCATACACGAAGAATGGTCAATTTTGTGCCTCAAAAGTTCTGACAAAAATAAAGGATGAAGTAACATTTGTACCTGGGCACACTGGACGTCCATGTTTAAGCACTCCTAGACAAAGCTGAAACCTGCTAAATATTTACAAAAAATACAAAGACACCATTTTGTCCATTTTGAAACGGAAGTGTAATATTTCCAATTCAGCAAGTCGGCTAATAGACGAAAACTAAAAGAATCTGGACTGGTAAGTGCTCGTATGGTTAAGAAACCTCTGATTTTTTAAAATCATGTACAAACCAAATTAAACCTTTGAAAGAAGTACAGGTTGTTGACTGCAAAGGATTAAAGAAAAGTAGTTTTCAGCGATGAATGCAACATCCAATATGATTTCACCGGTGTAAACCATAGCATTTGTAGGAAAAATCTTGAAGATTTGCTAACTTTGCATTAAAACAGTTAAATTTCCTCTGTCAATTATGATGATCATTAACATCATCAGTCTTTTGACGTCCGTCGTTGGACATAGACCTTCCCCAGGATTTGCCACAATTCTCTATCATGGTCATCGCGGAGCCAGTATTTCCAGAATTCGTCTAGTTTATCTCTCCATCTTGTGTTCTTTCTCTGAGGATCCATGTTGTGAGACGTAATGTCCATCGGTTGTCTTTCATTTTTTCAACATGGCGTGCCCATTGCCATTTGGTTTTTTATAGTAGTTTCTATGATGTCACGGACACCTGTTTTCTTTCTTATACACTGTGCTGTCTCGTGATCTCTCTATGTAAGGTTGAGAATGATTCTCTCATGTGGTATCATATCACCAGAAACCAAGAGTGACCAACATATCATTGAAGGTCGGATGAATTCAATGACTTGGGGGTTTTAGAAAGTAAACTGTTACCCTTCAAACACTCGGTATTGAACTTAAGAAATCGGTTATTTCAGGAAGATATGCCTCCAATCATGTTGCACGTTCTGTTTCAAATTGGTTTCCCATCAAGCGAATCTGCATTCTAAACTGACCTGCAAACTATCCTGATTCAAATACGATTGAAAACGTTTGGGGAAAACTCAAGAATCCTTTGGATGAAGAATTGAAAAATAAATAGATGTCTCAGGATGTTTTAATAGCAACTATTAAGTCTACCAGGGGGAATACAATAATACCTGAATATATACATTTGAAATATGAGTCGATGGATGCTTAAAAGGATTGAAGCGACATTCCTCACAAAAGAAGCGAGCACAAAATATTGTGTTAAATTGTATCGGATAAAATAAGGGACATTTGCAGTAATAGTGCGGTTTTTACTGAAATTTGATATATTTTTGAAACATTCCATCAGTGAAATCAGTGTAATACATGCTATTAAAACCCTTTTTTCCAGTAACCAATCTATTAATCAAGAAAGGCTCTAGTCGGACAACTAGATAATTTGCCTAGGTATTAGTACTGAATTTACGACCTCTACATAATAAAATGTTTTATAGTTAATTAAAATGTTGCTGTTTTCTATAGTAAATGAGCTACGAAAGACGTGATTTGATTTAAGGTGGATCCAGGAATATGTTTTCGATTGAGAGATATTTTTATTCTTAAGGACAGGCGGTTGAAAATGAATACTTGATAAAATGATCAAATCTAAATTTCAAGTGAAGAAACTCAATATTTAGACATTTAGGTTCTCTTTATTTTTCAATATTTTATTTTAATTTCAGTTTTTAGTTAGTATACGACAATTACAGTGGTATGCGCTCTCTGAGTGCTTTGTAGTCGAGCTTATGTAAGCCTACACACAAATATATAAATAAAATGAAGGAAAACATTTTCGAAAGGGATACCATTGATGGTCAGTTAAGTGTGAATGTTTGCGTCTCAAAATCATTAAAAAGGAATAACATAGCTATTAAGCACGGCAGAAGGAATAATAAACAGACACTGCTCAGGTTTCCTTTTATAAACGCACTCATACACTGTACACATACTCAAACACATATGCATAAAACATGTGCGAACTCTTCCAAACATGCCCTTACCCTCACATTTCTATTAAACACTCAGAGAGAGAGAGAGAGAGAGAGAGAAATTATGTCTGAGATTTACGATTTGCAAACCTTTTCTAATGGATTTCAGACTAAATCATTTTTGCGATATATTTTCTTTAAAACCGTGCCATTGTCTCCAAAAGTCGACTCGATCGGCTCTATTTCATATATTAAATCGAACAGCTTTGTTCGTTTGTTTTTTATATGTATAAAATCAAGCTCTCACTGGTACTCTCTATACCTTCTGATGATATCTGTTACAGGATGTGATTGCATTATTTTCAGAGATAATTTCTGGTAACACTTTTACAGCTACCCCTCATCTTGATACTTAAGTGAAAAAAAAATCAACTAAAGAGAAAAAGAGAGATGTGTTTATGTATCCATGCACATATTTTCTTGTTCTGATGCTCTATAAAGGTGCGTTTGTTTGCTGTGTATTTTAGTCTTGTACATGGCAAACACTGAACGTGTATTCACCCTCATGCAATGGAATAGCGTTTAGGGACATCACACCCTTATACTACTGTAAATGAACGGAAACTTTCATATGTATACACACAGGCGTACGGATACGAGAAATCAGATTAAATTAGATCTAATCAGATATCAGTCCTGAAATAAAGGAAGTAAACTATTACAGCTCTCAGTTCTGGAGTATGCGAACCAATATTAACAATTTTATCATTCAATCAGCTATGGCGTACGACATCAATTACATAACTAAAGTAAAGAGTAAAGATGCAACGTAAGCCTGAATACAAGTGCAGCCAAAGATAAGTTTATGGACCCACGCAATAAATTGGGGATTGAAGCTATACACAGAGTTGCAACAAGCAATAAGAACCATTATCAAGAAAAGCAGATTCTGCCAGAATGAAAACTTACTGCCAGACCGGTCGAATGGTTAGGATTAGACAAATGATAATACCCAGAGGAGTAAACCCCAAAGACGAAAAATCCTGGAGTTGGGCTTAACCAGAGGATAATGCGACTAAAAACCAGCCGATAACTCAGTTTAATATACACTGATCAATATCAGATGATGATAGATCAAGTCAACTGCAAAGACAGGGATCAAACATTCAAGTTAGATCAATACTGCGATGATAAACATGATGTGCTACCCTCAGAAACCCTATGCAAATAGAAAGGCAACGAGAAATCGAGCGGTGGGGTATAGTCAGGGAAGTTCGAGTTCGCTCAACTCAATCAAGTGCGGTGAGTTTTCTTGTAAGAATGTCGCCGTCCCGGCACTGAAATTCGAATCTCTGGTATGTTAATCTCCAGTCTAATGCTTTAACTTCTGTCAGTGAGTACAATATGGATGTATGTATGTATGCGTCGAATTTTTCCCCATGATTTGTTGACGTGAAAACTTATCGGGTATATCTGTATACACGTATTAATACATAGATGAGAATGTATATTCGTTCAGGGAAAGGGGGAGTGGTCTACATGTAGCATTCAGTATGCTTCTTTCTTATATAAACAGGAAGAATTAATGGCACTTAACATTCTTTAGCCAATGTTTGTTAATGTTGTTGTAGTTATTATTATTATTGTTATCATTGTTGTTGTTGTTGTTACTATTATTATAATACTGTTCCCTCATCTTGGACGTGGATCATAGAAAATGTGTATTTTCTGAAATGTGTCTAATGATGGTATTTGATTTCTAGTGATTTCACGCGTAAAGTACTCTGGACTAAACGGGAACAGGGCGTGTTAAGTGGAAGAAGATAGTAACATCATTATTATTATTATTATTATTATTATTATTATTATTGATATCTGTAGTAGCATTCGTTGTAATAGTAATTCTTATTTTCTCTTCAAATAGCAAGGGAGGGAAGTTCACTGCATGTATATTAACTTCGGCGGAAATATAAATACGTACACACTTACGCTGATCCTCTTACAGATATAGCTCTAGGATCAGTGCAAAGAGTCCAGAATAAAAAGGTTCCAGATTATATCCCAAATGTTGGGCTGGTAAGACTTCTTGAAACTCTTGCTGACATACAGATTCAAACATATACCTCCAGTAAAAGAGTCGTATCATTGTGTCGTATGCATGTCAGAAAATAAAAAAGAAGAGAAATCAACGAATGGAGGAGAAACATTCACTATTAACTTCGTTGAATAAAGGAAATAATTAAATTATATACTATTTGTAAACATAAATAGTTACGAATTAGCGTTCTGATATTTCCAGCAGATTTTTTTACTTGTTAATACGCGATTAAAAATGTATAGCATACTGTTGCCCTAATTCGATGGCACATAACCAGTAAAATCTAGAGTTGACTTGTAACTTAGACGAATTATGATTAATGATTTTTTTTTTACCACAACTATCATCAAGGGCTAATCTTTCATCGAAATCGATTCACACTGAGGGCAGTGAGCATGTGTACTGTATGAAATATTGAAAGATTAATCCCCAAACTTTTTTATTCGTGCTTCATCGAGTTAAAACTACGCAACAACTACGGTACAACATGGGCGATGATACGGACAGAATATGAAGTAAATACGTTTTTCATTGAAGGCGTTATGTAATATTTGAACAACGCTGAGTAAAAGGTACTAGTGCGGTTGATATAAATAATCGAAAAATGGGTGAATATTTTGATATAGTTTATTTTCCATCTTCATAAAACCATTTGACACACACGTATGACTTACTTGATCGATATTATTAGCAACATGCAGCATTGCATCGTCGAGCCTCATCTTGGAAACTTATTGTTTAGACAGCAATTATCTTGAACCTCTTTTCAATCCTTGTGGAAGAGAAAGGAGCTCAGTATCGATCTAAGGCAATTAATTGCAAGGCAAGGCAAAAAGAGGATATGACAAGATTCTAAAGAGGCTGAGTGTTGCTAAATCGACGGTGAAGTCCATAACAAAGAAATTCAAGATGACTGGTGACATGAAAAAAAATTACATAAACTGGTCGTTCTCGCAAAATTTCACCAAAAATTATACATTAGATGGTCAGTGACGTCAGTACAGATCTACAGATGACACGGGAAGATGTGACTGATAATTTGAAATCATACGACGTGAATGTTAGTCAGAGTACGATAAAGATTATGTTGCACTGTGTGGAACAGAAATGCCATACGCCAAGGAAGACACCTTTATTGCACCCAATGCTCTTGAAAGTTAGATTTAAGTTTGCTAAAGAGCTTCGGGACAAAGATGAAGCATTTGGAGGTAAAGTCTTGTGGTCTGATGAGACAAAGTTGGAACTTTTGAGCCAGTCAAACAAGCAATACGTGTGATGGAAAATGAACGAAAGATTGTTTGTTTGTTTTTTTGCCGGGGAGGATCCATTATGCTATAGGGTTGCTTTAGTGCAGAATGTGTTGGTCAATTCCGGATCGAAGGAACCATTAAAAAAAAACAACTTTCGAGCATTCTTCCACGGATAATCTGTAATGTCCGGCTCGAAATCTTTGCATGAGAAAAAATCGGATATTCCAACAAAACAATGATCTTGAACATAAGCCAAAGCTTATGACTGAATGGAAAGGAAATGCTCAATGTCTTATCATGAATTTTGCAATCACTTTATTTAAATCCTACTGAAAATGTTGGTGTGAGTTAAAAATGAATGTTAGGAATAGAAATTCTAAGAACATATTGGATTGAGAAAAGTTCAGAAAAGAAGATTGGGGTAAAGTTTACCTCGAAACTTGTCAAAAGTATTTGGTTGACTAACCTAAACGTTCGGTAAAAAATATTTGATAAAAAAGGATTCACAGTAGATTATTGATGTTTCAGTTGTTCTACTACTTTTTTGTGAGTTTTCCAAACATTGTTACATACCTCCTTCAATGATTAACGTATTTACCTAATATTTTGTGTATATCACTTTGTATGCTGTATCTTAATTGTGATGCAATTTGAACACGTATGAAGAGAGTTATTGGATGAAACGTTCAATCTTTCATACCGTACGAATACTTATTGTCCCTACAGTACATACGAATATTTACTGCATTTCTGAAGGGTACTTCATCATTCAGTAAGAAATGGCACTGTAGGGAAGATATCAGCATAAAGATACGTTATCTTTGAATAGACTTTTGCTGTTTGCTGTGAGCTTACGGCATCAAATAGAAAGAGAGCAACTACGATGCAAGATTATGAGAACTACTGATCTCACTTTTCCATAGACTTTCATTGTCTACATTGATTCTCTATTTTCTGTGTTGGTAGACTACGACTGTTCAATTCATTGAATGTCTGATTAAAACAGAAAATGAAAATCGATCAGCGATATTATACTTTTTCCACTTGACAATTAATCGATAATCTTATGAATAATCACCTGCTTTTGCGCAGATTGTACACCCGAATTAGAGTAAAAAATTAGATGGAACGAAACGTCGAGGTAACGACACTTAAAACCTCGAAGATAATTTTGCAATGTTATTGTCTCATCTCGAAATTATAGACAATCATCTGTCACGTTAAAGAAAATGTTTGTAATAAATAAAAACATTTTTTTCTTACAGAAACAGCCATGAAAGTCCACTGCCATTTTTCCGGGGTGCAGAGTGCAAAAAGTCATATTCAGAATATATCTTTATGACAACTTTATTACTAGTGAATAAAGATACAGTGTTTTTATATGGAAACATAAAGTCGGGATTGCGTAAAGCGATTGTACTATACCGTTTAAAATTTCTAGCTTTCAACCACCCACCCCCAGTGGGAAGGCCTGATTCAAGGAGGAACAAACGGGGCATTTGCCCATGACCCCGAAAATGTTTTTCGTAGAACACCCAAGAGTGTCGGTCTTCTTAAAAACCCCGACTATCCATATCATCCAGCCGAGCTGCTTTAAGGAAATCTTATCAAAATAAAGTGAAGTTTTCCTGACTAAACGATGTCTCTGTGTGTCCTGCTATTAATAGTTAGGGAGGTGATCGCTTCCTAAAATTTGATCAAAATAATATTGGAAGCGGGTCAGATTCGGGTCTTATATGATGGCCGTTCATGGAATCGGATGTGAAAGCTTTTAAAGAATGACGAGTGCTTCCGGTGCGGAGGAAGCCTTATATTCAGTACACATGCGCAATCGTATTTCCGAAAGGAAACCGAAATATGATTGTTGAGGTGTCGTTCTAAAATGTTGCTCTTTGGAGAAATATGAGCATAACAGGATTGATATAACTGAAAGATGATTGTTAAACATAGATAATAGAATATCTGATGCTAACTACTCGTTGACTTACCCAGTACTTTCATGATCTTTAACAATATCATTACTGTCCCAATGGTAGAGTGTTTGTTACCGGCTCGGTAGATGGGCCATGGTTTAATCAAGCCATACCAAATACTTTGAAAATAGTACTCAATGCCTTTCCGCTAAACACTCGGGGCAAGGACTAGGATTGAGGAACTTCTTCCCGAGGCTAAGAGGTTACAGACAAATCACGTTGGTTATTCTGTTTTTCGTTAGATCACACGAACTTCCGGTTCCACCCGAAATCCAATTCATACTAAATATGACTAGGAGAATCTTGCTGGTTTCCTTTTCATCAGGAGGGGAGGGGTTCCGACTGCAAATCTGCACAGTTTGTTTGTATAGGATATCTAGTTTATACTTTATGAAAAAATTGATAATTTTAATCAATTTCCATCCGTTTCTCCTTCGGGAAAGGCAACAAAGCTTAGCAAAGCAAGCAAGCACTTCATTATTTGTTCCTGATCTAATCGTTACTTCTGTGAATAAAACGGATTTCCTAATGATGAAAGACGAACTCGACGTTTGAAAGCCCTAATTATAAATTTTTGAAACTTTGAAGAAACATTTTTAGGCTAAAACAAGTGACCCTTTTTCTGAGTCATAACAACAGCAAAACAACCAAGTTGGTTATGAATCATAAACTGATGAGAGCCTGTTTATCGTATGTTACGTTAAAAAAGGGATCCTAAGTTAAAAAATAATGTATTAAAACATGAATAGTCGATTAATTATTTTTTTTCTTAATTTCTATACAACCAGGTGAAACAACTGACTGACAAGAGCAGACTCATTTAGATGCTGTCACTTTTTTTACGTGAAATGTGACGCATTTCTTAGAAATGTATTTCGTTTGAAAAAAAAAGGATTAATCAGAGTTTATATTGTTAATAAGTTCCATACGAAAACTTTCTATAGTCATTCTTCTTAATAATTACACAAAATTTATTACTTTAAAATTACTATTTTCTGACTTTTTACTGACTATTTATTTCTACATTTCTCCTTCAGTTCAAGTTACTTCTGAACAAAAAATGTTATATTTGCTGAGACTTTAAGCCGAAGCCAATGTATGTTTGGAAAAGGACAATATCAATATTTTTCGTAGTTCTCCTTAAGTTTGAAATATAGTTGTGGAAAGGTGGTAATGATTTTTTAAAATTATTTTATCAAATTTTGCCACGCAAGTTAGTTCATGTTCGTCCGAATCTACTATACCTGACATTTCATAAATCCCAGTTTACAGCTAGTTTTGACTTTTTTTTTACTCCCCAAGTCTTTATACAATGTGAGTACAAGAATTCCCAGCACTCTTTTTTTCGAACTAGAGACTGGATACGTAATTTAAAACCGTTTTTTTCACCGGAAACTTAATAAAACCTAACTTGATGTTTGTCGTTGAAAAATATCTACAGTTTTTTCCAAGCAGATTTTATAATAGACATAATGACTAACATAGTATTGACATCAACACAAAATTTTTGTTTCTGATTCAGTGAAAGATTGATAGTTTTATATATATATATATATATATATATATATATATATATATATATATATATATATATATATAATCACTGAAGGTGCAACCAATGACGAATGTAGAATGAAAGTTATGACGTATTTGTTTGATCAATTATGCCCTTTATATGACGGGTTGTATGAGTTTGCAGTATCAATAATAATGATTATCAAAATGCATGTAATAATTATCAATGTGTTTTTATTTATTCGTTCGTTTGTTTATTTATTCGATTTCTGTCACGCTGAAGGAAACCGATGTAAGTCCACTGTATTTGTTGTCATGTGAACTCTGACGTGGATGTAAGTAGCCTGATGACTTACCAATAGACCAAGGGATCACTAATGACGCAGTGCAGAAATTTTAAGCATCAAGTATGTCATACATCGAGGAAATGAGAGGATACATCAAAGCAGCTAACGGCCTGGACGGACTGGATTTTTTAAAGATCGTCATTTTTTACGACATGGGCACTACTATCACTTATAATAATAACAATAAGAAGAATGAAAAGCTTCCAGAAAAGATTATTCAATGCAACCGTTGTCATGGATATGGCTCATAGATGATTTTCCTCATATGAAAGGGAAATATATTTTAATCTTGCTTTCCTTCTTTCTTTTAAAATATTAACAAATAAGGCATCATCGATTATTGTCGTATAATAATAATAATAATAATAATAATAATAATAATAAACTAGACAAACTAGCCGAGGTAGGGATAAAAAGGGGGATCTTCCAAGGAGACTCGTTGTCCCCACTATTATTTGTTCTAACAATGATACCGCTTAACAGAATCCTGAAAAACAGCAAAGGATACCACTTCTCTAAAACAAAAGGAAAGGTCAACCACTTAATGTACATGGACGATATTAAATTGTTTGCGAAAAACAGGGGAGAGCTTGAGACTCTGTTCAACGAAGTAAGGGAATATAGTGAGGACATAGGAATGGAGTTTGGGATAGAAAAATGCGCAATCATGGTAATGCACAAAGGAAGGCTTTCAATGACTGAGGGAATTGAACTTCCGGACAACAACAAGATTAGGGCATTGACTGCACAAGACCGATACAAGTACCTAGGTGTCCTTGAATGTGACACGATAAAACGGGAAGAGATGAAGGAGAAAATTAAGAGGGAATACCTTAGAAGGATAAGGAAAATATTAGAAACCAAATTAAATAGCAGAAATCTAATAAAAGGAATGAACACCTGGGCTGTGTCAGTAGTTAGGTATACAGGACCATTCCTAGGATGGACAAAGGAAGAGCTCCAATCAATGGATAGGCGAACAAGGAAACTTATGACGACGCATAAAGCATTACACCCTAGGGATGATACAGATAGACTATACGTTAAGAGAAAAGAAGGTGGTAGGGGGCTCATCAGCATAGAAGATTGTGTCCAGAGAGCTAAAGTAGTCCTAGATAAATATGTGCAAACAAATAGTGAAGAAATCATAAAGAGCGCGAGGGATAGTGCAACAAACAAAGTAGAAAGCAATGGAACGGTACAGCAAACTAGAAAAGAAAAGTGGGAAGGGAAAAAATTGTACGGCGAGTTTAAAAGACAGATAAAAGATATAGCAGACGAGAAATCATGGACGTGGTTACGAAAGGGAAACCTTAAGAGAGAAACAGAATCGCTCATCATGGCAGCCCAAAACAAAAGCATAAGGACAAACTACATAAAAGCAAAAATCGACAGAACACAGACAAACAGCAAATGCCGCATGTGCGGTGAAAGAGATGAGACAGTAAACCACATAACTAGTGAATGTAGTCAACTCGCCCAGAAGGAGTATAAGCATAGACACGATAGAGTAGCAACGATGATACACTGGGAACTAAGTAAACAAATGGGATTCAACCATGGGGAAAAGTGGTATCAGCACAAGCCAGAGGCAGTTTTGGAGAATGACAACCACAAACTACTGTGGGACTTTGACATCCAAACTGACCACCTCATCCAGGCAAGAAGGCCGGACTTAGTAATAGTAGACAAAAAAAGGAAGGCCTGCCAAATAATAGACGTGGCTGTGCCTGCAGACCATAGAGTAAAAAAGAAGGAGGGTGAAAAAAGGGAAAAATACCAGGACCTAGCAAGGGAGTTAAAGAAAATGTGGAACATGAAAACCAGGGTAGTACCAGTCATAGTGGGAGCACTAGGAACTGTCCCCAGAACGCTGAGGGAGAGACTGGAGGAGATCGGGATTAGGGGGAGGATAGAGACCGTACAGACCACAGCACTACTGGGAACTGCACGGGTACTGAGGAAGGTGCTAGAGATATAAGTACTGCAACGAATTGTAGCTCTGTCATGATATGCGAAATAGAGAGGAGACGTTAGCTGAAGACCTGAGGAGACTTATTGTCACTCAGCCCTCAGCGATAACCACTGGGCAACCGGTGTGAAACTGTAAATCGCAGAATTACTGCGACCTGCTAGTACTAGGAGAGGAGGGCTGGAGACTTGAGGAGACTTGCTGTCACTCAAACTCCAGCGGTTACCACCAGGCAACTGGTGTGAGATTCCAAATAATAATAATAATAATAATAATGATGATGATAATAATAATAACCGGTGGTGAATTGAAAGATTTCCGTGTACACTCGATTATGATGAGACAACAAATGTCTGGCATAGAATGTCTGACTTCTATAAATATCTGTAGTATTTATCATTTCTTTTTCTTCATTCAGCTTACTTCAAATCTGTCTTCCAACGAGCGCAGCTGGAACCCGTAAGGAAGTTCGACTACCCACAAACATCATCTCAGGAATACGGTTGGATCTCAACGCCTCTGGTAATTATTGATTACTATCTCACTGGTTGAATTGCTTGCAGTCACTCTCAAATCCAAAATCATCATCACCACTACCATCATCACCTCTTTGAAGTTCGGTGTCGGCCTTTTCCGTAGTCAGCCATTTTTTTTTTCTGATTTTTTTTTTGCATTAGGGCGTACGGGACCAAAACATTCTGATTTTGTCCAGATCATCACGCTATTCTATTTTTGCAGACCACAATTTCGCCCATAGTCTATACAGATCTATTTTGTGGATCGCGATGTCCAATGATTGTCTGACATTCTTGCAATGTGGCCTGCCCATTGCCATTCAGTTTTGCTAATGGCTTTTAGGATCTCTCTGACAATAGTCTTGTTATCTATCTATATGATATTTAGCATGATTCTTCTTTCAGTACACGTTGCATGGTTCTTTGTTTGAGTTCCAATTTCTCAGGTTCCATGTTTCAATCCCAAAGATTACCATGGAGAGGATACCCTGATCGTGTACCCTTACCTAAAAAAAACTAATGCTCAATGACTTTCAATATATTTCTCTAAAAGCTCCAATTGATTCAATAATGTGTGGAAATAACATATATGACTCGTTGGTATATATAGGTGATCAGAGTGACGAATTGAATTTTGTGAGGACCAAGGTTCTTTCTCCTGTATCGGGTCACTGAAAATCGTTGGAGAAAAACTTATTTTAAACAATGACAAAATCATCCTTTTCACTGCACATTCAAAAACACACATACACACATATAGATGGAGCAAATGCCCGAGTGATTGGAGCCCTTGGAATAGTAATAAAGGACCAGGCGCAAGATTGAAGGATGAGAAAGAAGGTTTGCCAGTATCACATGGCAGACGGTAGCGCAAGTACAGTCATCATGGAAGGCGACGAGGAAGGCCATAGTTTAGCAGTGGACTTATAATGGCCAATGATATATATATATATATATATATATATATATATATATATATATGGAGGTAAGAGATAGCAGAATGTTTATCAATACGAAAAATGGAAATTGCCAACTGAGAATTTCGACCAAGGTTGCTAGTGATCATTCATTTCTGATACTTTTGGTAAAGGTATGAAACCACATCCCTGCATTCTGTCCTACCGATAAATATCTTGAAAAAATGCCTCGTCACTAGCATGCCACGCGGGTTGATGCAGGAGTAAGTGGATGAGTGAGTACTTTGGCAAGCCACTCTCCTATAACTTCGTAACGCCCAAGGAGTGAAACAGTAAAAAACTCATATATTCATTGTCAATCTTGACACTGACCAGTCACTTATATATCATTTTATTTGAGAAGTATTTAGCAATTTTCGATATTTTTGAATATTCGTATTGAGTCAACCCTCTGACTTCAGTTCTCCAATAGCTTTCTATAAACCTTATGCCACCTTCAAGATAAACTCTGTATTCTATGAATATAAAAAGGAAGATTTAAATTTAAATTTGGATTTAGAATTGAAAAAAAATGATCCCACTTCTGATTCGATAGATTCTTCGAAGAAACTTTCGATATCTTCGAGATCTTTGAGCCGCTGACTTGAAAAGTGGTTTTACTTGGAGCCAAACAAGTTACGGTCTAATGGTGACAGGTCAGGAGAATACACCTCATGTGGAAGAACTTCCGATCTCAACTCCATTGCTGTTTGCTATTTCACATTTGCAATACGAAGACGGCTGTTGTCAGGTAGTGAAATCACCGACCGACTCCCCTGTCCAGAGAAACGTCTTTTCTATTCAAATTCGTCCTTCAAGTTAGCCAAATGCCCAAGATTCGCGTAGTAAGAGTTAATCCAGGTCCCAGCAATTCGTAACAAAGCATCTCCTTTGAATCCCACCGAACTCAAAGCAGAGATTTTCCTCTGTTAGATTTTCTTTTCTGTGCCAAATAAGAACAGAGAGAGAGAGAGAGAGAGAAATGTTTAAACGATGTCCGATGTTCGTTTCCATGTTCGTTCACGTGGAATCCAGTTTCCTAACTTCTGAGTTTTCCCCAAGGCTTGTAAATGACTTATCCAGTTGACTGAATGAAGATCTGCTCTCTCTCTCTCATATATATATATATATATATATATATATATATATATATATATATATATATATATATATATATATTCTAGAAAGCTTTACAGATTTAAACACTAAACGTTAAAAACTTTTACAATAGAATTTTCGTGTCACCCTTTTCCCAATATCTGTCAATGCAAATTATGTAATCTTCCAAAGTGTTCTTCCTTGTTTCCCTATACTTTGTTATTATTGTACAATGTATAAATTGTCTCTTGTTGAGATCATCAGTTGTTTACCATGAAAGAGTTTTGGGGATTTTAAGAACGAAACAGTTGTATGTATATATACGCCGCCTAGTATTGGTAATGATGGAAAAAGACTTCTTGGAAAGTTTTTTTGCAGACTCTTGTACATCCACTCATCACCTGAAAATGGCCGTAAGGTACAACAGCCGAGACGTTGTGTTAAAAAACAAAACGAGATGAGGACAAAAGTCCGCTAAAAACTTTACATAATGATATTCCCCCATCAAAAAAATTCAGGCAGGAAATGAAAATTTCTATTCAACAAAAAATTAACCATCAGTTCACTTTGTCTTTCAAACCCAATCATCTAACATTAAGACCAGATAGCCCCATTTTACAAGTATTACATTTCTTGGTACATTCTTCTGAAGAATTCAATAGCGTAGTGCTGTTGAAACGCTGTTCCCTTACTTTGGGGACTGGAGTGGTTAGATTTCTTAGCACAGACAGCCCTATGTTCTCTCCTTTCTTTTGTTTAACATTATACCTCTGGAAGCATCCAATGCTCAATTTAGTTCAAAAGGAGACCTTCTCTTATGCAATAATTCACGCATGTTTGTAAGTTTAGGAGCCTGGGTGTAAGATGTTTAACGTTGAATGACTCTAGTTGATGATGTTGAATTTGAAACTGCCACGCAAGCTTCACATCAAGACATCATATCTGGACCTATGTAACATTTTTTCAATGAAATATATGCACACGATATTTATGAGGGTGCGAGGTGAGCATTTTAATGAGCACACACTCGAAACATATGCAGTCGCATATATATATATATATATATATATATATATATATATATATATATATATATATATATATATATATATTCAGATTTATGCGGTTTTCAAATTTGACCTGTTATTGGCTTTCTTAATAAATTTACCCAACTGTTAAAAATGGTTTCCGGTGTGGGCTACCACACGTGGTTAATGCCAACCAAACATGGCGGATCTCTTGCGCTAACAGTGGCGGGAAACATTCGTCCCAGACCGGATGTGGCCTCTTGCATCTTTCAGGAGTTCAGACGCAGTTTGAGCTGCATTAGGCGTCTTTCGACGGTAAGAAAGTTCAATGCATCTAGATACAAAACAGGTGCGCTCGCAGTTGCACATGCACTTGTTGAGAGCGGGAAAATGGCTTTGGCTGAGGAATAATTCGTCATTGGTCTCCGCTTTGCAATCTCTGTTAGGCAATGGTAACAAATTGGTTTGCTTTTTGGGTGAAAACAGAAGTAGCATCGTCAAATACAGAATCTGGACCCCCAAATTGATTCGAATCAAAAGCACAAATTTCCATATTACACTGTAATCAAACTTTAATTTGATTCAACAAAAACAGTATGAAATGTGATATTATTCCTCCAATATATGATTTTGCATAGTTAAAAGAGTCTGGATTCTACATTGTTTTGATTGAATAAATCAAATTATATTTTGTTTGAATCAATTTGGGGGTCTGGATTCTAGATTTATTCTACAAATCAGCAAATCATGAGCTATTAATAAAAATTGATGTATTTTTTTTTTTTACGTCAGGGTTATTTTGTCAAGTATCATGTCTATTTTTTGAAAGAAATATGCTGGTTTGTGCATAGTTTCAAAACTCCTTTGTTAAGAAATATTATTTACTTTGTGATTACATCATATAACAAACTGCCCATGAAATAAACTTTTATTCAGCTGTCTCACCTTGGTTTTCTTTCCATTTCCACCCCGACTCGTTAAAATCTACCATTTAAAAATGGTATATTAGGTGAATGTTGATTGTTCAGTCTGACCCCCAAAGAAACAAATCAACAGGGGGATGTTCACAAAATGAGAAATAAAAATTTGCTGAATTTACTAAAAGTTATTTCTGATTTTATGAGTGACCATTTTATGTGTTGATTGAAGTAAGAAAATGAACATCCATGTTCTTGTGCATTTACTCATTTGCATTCGTAATTTATTTCCCAGATGGGACCAGACCGGTCGGACCGAAGATTGTTCTTTGGCCGGACGAATTCGGAAGTGACGAAATTCATGGAAGCTGTTTGGCAAATGAATGAAGCCTCTGACAAGAAAGCCAAATAAGCTCCGTAATACATTTTGCATGTGCTTCTTAATGTACACACGATTTTATACTCACGCTTTTTAAAAAGATATTGTTCTTTATATATATATATATGTGTGTGTGTGTGTGTGTGTATGTGTGCGTGCTCTATATAATTTATAACTTATAGCTAATTTTTTCTTATTCCTTTATTACTATTTCGGTTTATTTATAGTGGGATTATCAGCGAATGTGATACGTAGACATTTTTCTTCTACCTTCCAATAAACGTGTTGTGTTTTTTTACACAATGGACAGACTCCTCATTCTGATTCATTATATTTCTTGTTATTTGCTCCAATTTAACTACGGAAATATATATGATGCTTACTTATAATATATCAAACACACATGTATGCACACATACATATACACACACGCGCGTGTGTGTGTATTCATTCAGAGTATTATGTTATCAATTGGACACGTGTGCGGGGAGGGGGTCTGTGACAGCAGAGAGTGCTGGCAAATGACTCGGCGTTGCTCAGTGAACAATAATTCCAAACATGATACAAAAAAACTAATTATATTTTATAGAGATTTCATAAAGTTAGCGGTCGATTGGTGGTATTTCCACAACTTTTTCTTACAGCAGATCCTTTTCATGGATAATTTAATTCATATTACCTTTGCTGTGAAAAGATGGGGCCCCTATTCCCAGGTGCAAAATTGTTGTCTAACATTACTTCGATTAGCTAGAAATGACCATGAATGACCTTTGGTCATCTCTGATTTCAACTTAGAGAGCCCATTGCCTTTACCATGAATAGATCTACACTTTTGTCGGCTTCCTAAGTGCAAAATTGTTGCCTACAATTGTATCAATTGGCTAGAATTTACCATAAATGACAACCTCACACAGCACATATCCTTTTCTACGAACAGACAGCGAGAGTTCAGTTTAGAATTATTATAATCACATTGTAAATAGAAACCCACTGTAATATATTTCTTTGAAATTACTTAGCCTATGTCGTCCACCGTGAAAAGAAGAATTGCTAAGCAGAATTTCAGCCTCTTGCGAGTAAAATTGTGGCTTACAGAGTGGAACAGGCGGACATACAGACAGAGTTTTATATATGTATTTGAGCGAGAGGGGTCGATAAATCCGTAGCCTGGCATGTAGTTAGTAGATGCTTTTAAATATGAAATGTTCACTGTATGATACTCAATCGATGTGATTGATATTCACCACTTGATTCTTTACTGTGTAAACACAAATCTTCAACTCCTGAAACATTGAAGATTTAGACAGAGGAGATAGATACATACATATATACATACATACCCGATATTATCCTGTTCAACAAGAGGGAAATATATTACCCAATATTCAATAAAATAAGCAATTTAAGAAAAATCTTCTTTATTTTTAGATATTTTTTAATTTGTTGAGCTGTGTCTAGTGAGCTAGTCTCACTATCTTGGGTTCGTGCAAAGGCGTAATTAGAGACTTAGGCACCCGGGGGCGCCCTCCGAAAATTATTGAGATTTGCCAGTAGAAATACAGAAGGAGGACTGCTATTCATAAAGCTTTTGGAGGTCCCCCTCCATTCAGGACCGAGGGGCGTTTTTAAATAACCCTCTCCCTCCCAGCTATGCATCCGGGTTCGTACGTATTCCCTTGGATACATCGGACCAATAGAGGTTAACTAAAAAGCAGAGCGAAGGAAAGAAGATTAATACTCATATAGAAAACAGGTCTGGTCAGTTACTCAATATAATTCGTTACTCGACCAACGTCTTTTGGCAGCATGCGGTATCTAGGGTGATCAATAAATAAGTTATATTTCTCGTCATTTGCTGATCAATGATCGTCAAAGAAAGTCCAAATTTTAAAAAAACAAACGTGGCGGACACATATTAAGGGGCCAATTTATTGTAAACTTACAATGCAAATTGAAGACCCAGCTAGAAGGATATATTGAGTGATTTTCTAAATAAAATTTTAAAAAGTTTTCTGTCGACATAAGGAGTAAATGTTCGAATATCCAGTCCTCTAGCTCCATTGGAGCAGCCTGCATACACTATACATACACATTAAGAGAGCCATCCAGACTTACCTAAAAACTGAAGAAACATACGTTGACAGTTTTGGTTAACGGATCCTAATAAGAAGAGAAAGAAAAGAGGACGAAAAGGAAGAACGGGACGGAAAAGTTTAAGATAAGCAGAAGAGAAAGAGAAAGAGAATTAGTTAATAAAACGCAGGGAAAGAGAATAGAGAGAGAGGGGGGGGAAGGAAGAGGATGAAAGAAGATGAAAAGAATATAGAAGACAAAAACAGATACGGAAGGGGGGGTGCTTGCGCACACGACCTCTCCCACATGTGCAGGGTACGTTTGTTAACTAATTAAACAGATTCATTGTGGGTGGCCAATAATTTCACAATAAATAAATAAATAAACAAGGGTGATGGCACCTCTCTCTCTCTCTCTCTCTCTCTTTTTTTTTTTTTTTTTTTTTTTTTGACTCCATCCTGACTCTACCTCGATGTGAAGCCTACCGAAATATATATTGTTCCAGAGGTGGAGTTCATAGATTGAGATGAAGCAGTGGAAGTTGTCGGGTAGAGGAGGAACGGTGAGTTCCGTCTTAAGATCACCGAAGACGTAACTAATGAAGATTGTTTTTTGTTCAGAAGATACAAGGAAGAAATGAACGAATGTGTGAAATTCGGTAAGGAAATTGCTTTTTGAAAATAAAAAAAGTCAGTGTGAACGTGTCTGCATGCGTCATTCAAAGAGTTGGGAAAAGAATGTTCAAATGGAAGGATGAAGAAGAAACGACAGAATGGATAGAAATATTATTAGATAAAAAGACAGAAAAAAAGGACAAAAGAATGGAAGAAAGGCGTTTAAAAGAAACAAAGGTATGAGAAATGATCGAGAAAGAAAGGTCAAAAAGAAGGGAGAAGAAGAAAAATAAATGGAACGAAGGTAATCTAAATCATATTCTGTGGCTTTTCTGTATTTTCTGTTCCAAAAGGAATTTTTGTGTAATGTCAATGCTAATGTTTGTATGTCAGGGAGTAATACTAACACCTCAAAATGTTACGGTCAACGATATCAACTGGCAGATGCTGCAGGCACTTCCACGAAATAGTAACGCCTACAAATCAATAGACACTGTCGTACCTCAGAAGCAGTTCATTATCCTGCTTAATATTTGAATTCTTTGGAACCTCCAGATCTATTACTATGCAAAGTCTAGCTGAAAGAAGGGTCCCCAATAATGCTGCAGCGTAATTTTGATCAGCAATGCCAATGTATTGTCACAAGACTGATGTTAAGGAAGCTTAAGCCACAAACCATGGCTTCTATTCTCACTGGTATACGAAAGGAGACTATGCAATTATACCAAGAACACAACTCATACAAACAGATGTGCCGTTTCGATTTTAGAGACTTCAGTTTTCAATACACTAAAGTTTTGCCGTGTCCATAAAAGTGTCAAATGGAGAAAACAGTCACTTCTAAATGAATAATTTCAATAGTAATCTAAAAAAAATGATACTGGCTGCAATATGTTCACCTACTAATTCAATTATTATCCCAAAATGTACCAACTAACCAACGACTAAAATTCACCAGCAAGTAAAGGAACCCCATCTGTAGACCCTATTTTTGCTAGGTTAATACATACCAGGAATATAGGTACAATAAATCCCATGGGCAAATATTTCGAGTAGTCTCACTGTATCTTGAGAAATCCTAATTTATCGTTGGGCACTTTTATATAGAACGCTCAAGCTCAACAAATCTCTTCATTCCTGTCCCCACTGGGAAAATAAAACAATTAAAAAAAAACATTGCATATCCTGGGGCGCTGATATGATAGTGATCAGAATTCCCAAACCTATTATTGGTATATACCCAATACAATAAAAGCTGCGTCCCATCACAACTCTACTCCGAGTACGAATTGTAGATTATGTTTCTGGGGAATTAATGATCATTACTTGTATTGCCCCTGGCCATTTTTCATGTTGGGATGGGTGATTTGACTCTCGACACTCTAGTTTCCACCCGTTTTAAGAATGATCTTATTTCCGTGGTTAGTTTACCTCCCGATACTCAGGTTTTCACTCATTTCTAAATAATTATAAAAAATCGCAATATTTGAAGGAAGGAATATTTAGAAATACTTCATCCTGTGTTCTTATTTAATGCTCATGAATTAACGATGTCATCTACTATTAAATAAATGAATATTCTCTGTCTGTGTCAGTGTATTGTTCCATAAAACGGACTTCTTTCTAAGCGGTGTCGAATCAACCTACTATCACAGATTGAAATGAAGGTACAGCAAATACTTACTCCTTAATTTCTAGGGTTTTTTCTTTGTTTATTCAATGCCTACTAATTGAAAACACAACCTTGTTCCAAAATCCAAGTCTTACCGTATACCTAGCTCCTCAAAACCATTTCCATCACTGCCTACTATCAACAATTCAACTTAATTTCAAGAGAGTGAAAAATGTTCTTGATCGCCTTTCAGTTATTCTAAAGACTTCGTCAATTACCCGTGTCAAATGCTGTCAAGAATGCTGTTGTCTTTGGGACAAGTCCAAGAGAACATTTTCAAGACGACCCATCATGACGTCTCCAAGATACTCGGCAGGATCGAGATCAGATGAATCTTCTAGTCACCTGCCAAATTCACCTTTTCAAAAGGAAACAAGCCTGGCTACTGTAGGGTCAAACTCCACTCACACTTCTTTCCAACTGAAGATGATTACTGCCACTTTTATATTGTATATCTAATAGATAATTTTGTAGGTATATAAACCTTGTCAGTTTGGCTGAATTGGTAAGAGGGTCGCTTAGTGGTTTAATTTTGAAATAATTACGTGCATGATTGCCAATACTGTTATTGATAAGTGATTAAACCAAGATTTATTGAAACTTTTCTTCAATCTACATTCACATAAAAGTATAACTGAATTGATCTCAAAATGTCGACACAAAAACGAATTGTAACTAAAAAATGAAAACAATATTTTCAAAGACTGAAAAACCATCCAAGAAACGCTGTATTCAAAATTCAAATAAAAAAAACGGAGGAGGAAATGACGTAATGACGCAAAAAATAGAAGAATACAGAAACAAAAGAGTAAAAAACCATTTGCCCGAGGATCACGGAAACAGTCTGTTGTTAAGGATTCCATACATTTATTTTTTTTAATTAATGACTCTCTCTCTCTCTCTTATATATATATATATATATATATATATATATATATATATATATATATATATATGCGTGTGTATTTGTGAAAAATATACTTTTATACAAAAATTCAGTATTTGTAAATATTTACTATCAGAGGATAACCACGTATCTAAATATACAGGCGTTTATGAATAGCTATATATAGGCGCGTATATCTATTACGCACAAATAGTCATTATCGTGTGTTGTTGTATCTGAGGTCGTTGCTTATCTCCCACAGGTACAAATGGTCAGTGTTCCAGCCAGGTTGAGGCTAGAATTTTGAATGCTGACTTTCAAGGCCGCTTGATTAGTCGGACCCACCCCAACCCGGAAGATTGGAACAAACGCAATTCAATCATCCTCATTTAACGGTGCATCTGACTAGGCTAAGTTACATGAAACAAATACTAGTTATCATATTATTGACAAGCAAATAAAAATCGACTCTTACAAAACCCAATCGCAACACTATAAACCTTTACGACAACAAAAGCAATAAAATTTAGTATTCCAAAGGAAATAATGAATCACTGCCGCCCATTTATGCTCATTTTTATTATTTGAATTCAGCATAAACTTATGTTGTAAATTGAAGCCTCCATTGTAAACTTGGGTCAGGGGATTTTTCAAAAAATAGAAGAAAAAAAAAACAAACTCATTCACTTCTCATTGAAGGGTGTGCGTTTGTGTGCGTATACAGGATTTAAAGTTTGTATCCTAAACACTTAGGGCAGAGCGAAGTACAGATACGTAGATAAATATATATATATATATAATTGTCAGAACATATGACAAAAGTGTTTAAACCGATTTGTTGTAGGTAGTGGTGATTAATAGCAACAACAATAACATTTACATGCATAACATGGGATATATGTGAAAAAATATCTTTTGGTAGCATGTTATGTTGGGGTAATCAATTATAAAAATGGAAAAAGCGGTGATCAATGATTAAGTTCCTTCTCTTGCTTGTTTTTAGACACTTGAATGTGGATACAAGCTAAAGCGATATATTTATTTCATTGAAAGTAAATACATAACAATTATAAATAAGGCGTGCCAGCAATTAGAACTATCATAAAACAATACACTTCTCCAACTGAAAAAGACAAAAAAGAATGAAACTAATAATCTATAATTAAAGAATTATGACATCAGACTTGATCACCACCAATATCCTTTGTCATGAAAATTTCCCAATTAGCCAGACTAATGTCTTATATTGTATCCCCTATCATACCCATTTACCTGGCTTATATATAGGACATACAAGAACAGCATTATCACCACGCTTAACCTGCCATTTCTCAGATCAAAGTGCAATAAAAACACGTCTAAAAATACACGATCCACTGAACGATGATACTTCCGCCTGCAAAATACTTGTAGATAATGCCCAAATGCTGATTAAAATTAACTGGATTGATAGATGGCAAATAATTGAAGCACTCATAATAAAGTCAAGAAGTCCCACAACAATATACTCTTTAGTCAAAGTACAGGTATATCAAATGTATCAAATGATCAGTCAGTTGATAGCTTATTTATTAATTGATTGATTATTTGTATATATTTGGTAATAGAACTCCTCCGGACGAAAAGAGAAATTATCTAATGCCCACAAACCACTAAATGATGCCACCGGAAAAAAATGCAAGCGCCAAATTTTACGGTAGAATTAAGTAGTAAATTAACATTAAACAAAATGAAACTCTACCATGAAATTGAACAATTCAACCCTAATATTGAAAATGCCTCAAGATGCAGCCAAAAGCGCTCTATCTTTTGGAAAATATCTATTTACATTGAGATTAAAGATACGTCCACTTGTACGAAAACAAGAAGAGAACAGTAAAAAAAAAATTAAAAGATGCTCCTTGTCTGTTATTTTCAATTAAAGATGTACTATATATATATATATATATATATATATATACTCACACACGCTCACATATGAATACAAATGTATGTTTGTATACGTATACGTACGTAAGTGTTCGAGTGGGTAACACATTACAAAACATAGAAGCGTATAAACGCGCATGTAAGCTGTTAAAGAATCGTGTAAACGGTAATTAATTATACACACGTATATATATATATATATATATATATATATTATATATATATATATCCTTATCCAGATGAACCTGTTATCTATTCTGTGGTTTGTTGCGTCTGCTCAATAAAAATTTTAAAAGTTTTTAAAAAAAGTAAGAATAAAAAAAATTAAAAAATCACGGCACCGGCGGGCCATTAACGCAAAAACTTCCAACAGTCTTGGCCATTATTCGAAGATGGCGCCCGAGTTCTGAATAAAACTGTGTCACGTGACTGGCTAGTCGCAAAAGCGTGGGAAAATGGATTTTTGGCTTTCTTCTTCTTCCGGTCCAGGTGAGTGGAAACTTCCGTTACTCTCTCGCACTCTGGACGGGTTTGTCTTGAACGGTGGAGAAATTCGGTCAAACATTATTTGAGAAAGAAAGAATGAAGATAAAATATTACAGAGAGAGAGAGAGAGAGAGAGAGTGGGGGGGGGGCATTTGATGAAAAGAGACTATGGACACTAAAAAGAAAGAAATTTGATAAGAAAAAGATGAGACAGAAAGAATCAACAAAACAAACAAGAAAAAAATGTATGGTCAGAAAGCGAATGAATTCACAGACGTTCACACAAGCACACACACACACATGCACACTAACAGACACACACACACACACACACACGTGTAAAATAAATTACAACGCGGTTCAAATGAGACAACCGTTGATAGATTTCTTACGCTAAATAAATAAATGAAAAATGAATTTTTTTTTAAATTCACGCCGATAAGAAGTACTGATGAATTTTCTTTTACTTATAAATACATAAAGAGATGCTATTTGCTTCCGTTTATTTTTTTTTTTTTAACGACTTTTATTTGTCATAACTATAAATGGATATGGCAGCCATACTCTTGCGCTACCTTGACGAGTAATTGAGGCTAAGATAGATAGTCCCCACCTTTCAACCTTTCCGATCCGAGGATCAGAAGTAGGCTGAGATGATAGGCGATAGGACCAGGTGGAAGGGAAGGTTGAGTTGACGCCTTTCTCAAGATTGTTAGTGCAGAAGTGCCATAAGCAGCCTTAGCTGGGAATATTTTTGATTCACTGGTTCATCACAGTGAAAGAATCATTGATGTTCAAAAATTATAAATATCTTTTTGAGTCACCAATTCTAATCCGCACTTATAAGATACAGGCTTCTCTCGCTATCCAAAAGAAAAGCGTTCCTATAAAAAGAACTTTCGTTATCCAAAATGGCATAAAATGAAGAAGCAATTACCATTATATACGGAAATTTTCTGTGTCCCGGGACCCCACCAAAATACTGATGATGGTATAAGTTGTTAGAGAGGGAGAGAGAATAAATGGACACGCGCTGCCTCTAAAACGGTACGATGCAATAGAAACGTTGAACGCTATTTTCGTCTTTTTTCGGAAAAACGGAGGTTACTTGAGCGTTAAAACATCTACTTAACGCTAATTTAGGCAAATAAAGGAAAATAGTGGGCGTTGAGTAGATATAGAGGTTTTCCGATGTAAGGAGTTCGATCTCCACCAGGTTCCTTGCTGTTTTGGCCCTGTGCCAGACTTAGTCAAGCTACCTAGATCTATATCGTCCTTTGCCTCGTCGGTATTTCGTCGAAATTTCATGTCTTTCGCGAAGTGACTGGAGAGTTTTTCAATTACTCAGGGCTCGAAGCCAAACATTAATTGAAACATGATGATCTGTTTCCGAGACGACATCCCATTATTGCACTAAGAGTAATTTAGGATCAGGAGGACGCCCTGATGCCTGAGAAGGAAGTGGGCTATTCCTAGATGACCCACCATAAAATGCGACCTTGAGTCGTGTGCCGAATTGGACGGGTATACAGATTCTTCCCGTACTAAAAACTCTATAACGGCAGACAAACACTGAACTAAAATTGCACCTTTTTGGAGTCCGTATCTAGTGGGTATACGGATCCTTCTACTTTAGATGAAAACCATGAGTCACATTTTGGCCCTCATTGGGTAGCGGCTAAGTACAAGTATGGAGACCAGATTGTCTGGCTTTGGAGCACCTCGAGCCGGACATTGATTTGTCCTCTCTTTTAGTTGAATGACAAATAAAGTACATAAATCACCTCAAATGTAATTGAAATAGTGGGAACTGATATCTCAAACGATCGTTAATCAGTTATGGACATGGATTTTGGGAACACGGTATATAGTAAGGTTTGATTTTGGGAATAAGATATACAGTAGTGTATCCACTAGAAGACACTGAAGGTACAAAAAACCTGAAAATTGAGGAGCAAATATATATATATATATATATATATATATATATATATATATACGCTGTTCTCTCGCGTACCTCCACCCCTACAGTTATTGTATTTTCACATCTCCCAACTTTGTTGACAGGTGTATATGCATTCTATTACATCTGTATGTTAGTCCTCACAATATCTCCTGGAGTTCTCAAAGAATCTCAATCACATTTTGCAGAAGAGTGGACAATGGATTACGGAAAAAAGTAATAGAATTTTGCAGTGGGTGAAGGAATTTTCTTTATTCCCCTATAGCTATATATCAACACCACACCAATATTTCTGAAAGTTTTCAATGAATTCCAATGACGTTTTGTCGAAGAATTGGTTGAATTTTAGGGCGAATATACGAATTTTCACTTATCTCCCCTGCATCGTAATTATTTGTGAATTTCAGTTGTTAGTGACAATGGCATTGGCAGATGTGCGCTCTCTGAGTGCCAATCATTATAAATAGTGGCTATTGTCATCGCTGTTATTGAACTGCAGTGTATGAGTTATGATGTCAATACGTCTCAGATGGGGTCATTCTGCCACTAACAATCTATTTAGGGAGGAATTTTCGAAAGAAAGACAAAAGCATTTTTAATAAATAGTAATATATATATATATATATATATATATATATATATATATATATATATGACACAATTATTCAATTATTATTATAACACAATTATTTAATCATATATATATTACCCACAAGGCTAAGCTCCTGATAGTGGACTCTGGTTCCACATGGAAACTTTAAACCCTAAAAACACATACTCACACAGCACACACCACTGAAAAATGGTAATAAATCCCGAAACACGTCTGGACCATTAACATCTAAGGATTAATAAACCTTACCTCTAAACACTTTACTCCCGAGTCCGTCTCACTCCTTACAGTTCAGTTCATATTATATATATATATATATATATATATATATATATATATATTATGTCTGTTAGCAACCATCAACCAAAACTGTCAAAATAGGTGTCCTAGGTTTCCAAATTCGTCCAGCTGGCTGGTTATGCATCACGTGCACAGGCTGCACCAACGGAGCTAGAGGGCTGACATTTTCAATATTTACTCTTTTTTTAAATCGGCAATGTCCTCCATTATGTTCAGTTGGAAACTGCAAATCTAAGCAGGGATCAGCAAGTTCATCTCGCTGACCATTAGCCAGTGAAGGGAGTTCAAAATGGGTGTTCAACGTGCCAGACTAAGCCAAGACTAATAGATATTTGATTGTCTTGTCGTGGGATAAGGGTTAGCAAGCTTAATTCGCAGATTATCCCTAGTGAGTTCGGGACTTACTGTGGACCCTACGCGTATGGCTTTGTACCAAACTAAACACCAGCAACCGTGGCCCTACGGTAGAGTGCTCGCCTCCCATTCGGTTGGCTATGGTTCAAGCCATCGCCTAATCACACCAAATACAAAAGTGTACTCAATGCCTCTCCGTTAAGAACTCACCACAAGGACTGGGACTGGGCTAAGCAGTTACGGCCAAATTACGTTGGATATACTGGTTCTCGAAAGATCATTGAAGGCTGGCCAGTATCTAAATAGGTGACCATTGGTAATACCAGGTATCGTAGGCAGAACGAAGCTCCGACAGACCTGGTAAGCCAGAAGTCGGTCTTACTAACAGTCGCCCTAACACCACCACGCCCTCGAAGAGAGCTCGATGATACAAACCAAAAAAGTTTAAAGTCGGAACTCAAATGATAAACACTTTAATTTCTCATGGCTCTCACGCTAGTTCACTCTGGATTGTGTGGAGCCATCTCCTAATTGTTTATACTGTGGTGGTTGTAACCGCTCCATCGATTTTGTAAAATCCCTAACCTAATTTGTGCACATTCACTCCGAATAATGGCTCGGAAGCAAAGTGCAGGCATTTGTGATAGTGTAAAGCACATTCGAATTTTTTAAAAATGTATCACACTAATATATTGCATTTAACCAGTTTTTAAGACTCCCAAAATCTTTAAAGATATGAGAAGTGTATAATTAGTGAGTCAGAAGTCCATAATCAAATTATAGTCAAACGAGCACTGATGATCAAAATAGATGATCCTGCACAAGTTATAGACCCAAATGTGTGGTGTATATGTACTGAGTTTTTTTTAGAATAGTTTATTAGCATCAGGAAGCCCACAGAACTTCCTTATTTTTATTTACTTATCTTGCAAGATTTTACGAAGAAAACCAGACAATTTTTTTCTCCCTTTGCTCGCCAGGTCAATTGTATAAAGCAAGGCAACACAGACAGACGAAAGACAGATGCAGATTGTTGACGAACAGAGATCAACTTGTCATAATATTGGGTTGGTTACGTTGTGTGAGAATAAGAAAATTTCCATTCGTTGAGCAATTTTTATTTTTTGTAAAAGATCCTACTTTTAAAATATTCTAATTAAGAACAGAGTCCAAGTCATAACTACATATGTCACTTTCTCGCTCATATTTCAAAGAAAGGGCATGAATCCAACCTTTCCTGTGCTCTACCTGAAAGATATATTATAACAAATCAAAGAAGGTATGAGGTATTAAGATGAGATATAATCATAAAATAAAAAAAATAAAAAAAAAAAAGAGAGAGAGAGAGACAGAGACAGAGAGAGATAGCTAGACATTATTGACCAAATTGAAAGTATAGTTGCAAATTCAACCCACAAAACATTTAATTTTATGGCTCTTTCTTTATTCGGACCTGTATCCATAAAAATATCAACACCATGTTCGATTGAGATTGACACGAGGAACACTATGTTATTCATTTTACATTCTGACATACTGTGCAAAAGTAATCAACAGATTCGATACTAGACGAACGCTTTTTATGCCTATTGGGAGACTTCCCTGAAATTGCTCTTATTGAACAGTGCTAAATAATGACACACACACACAGGGGGAAATGATACAAGAATGCTGTTAATTTTAAAAGAATGTAAAATTGTATTATCAATTTTAATGATACACAGTCTTTGTATTGGAGCAATGTAAAATGAAATATCAAAGAAAATCTCATTGTGTTGATAAGATATAGTTACAATCAAATATATATAAATACATATACCCCCCATGAGACTTCTATCGGTACATAAATCATCTCCCACTTCAGCTCCATTGGTTCGGTAATTCTCTTCCAATGACTATAGAGTTTGACGTCATGACCGAACTTCTGGTTCCAGCTAGAATAAAATCCATACTGAATTAGTAGAGAGAATCTTTCTCGTTTCGAGTTATTTCAACCGCAATTTCGCACATCCCTTCAGTATAAGACGCATAGTTTGAACTTGATAAAAAAGTATAACTTCTAGTGATTTTTATCTGTTTTTTTCATTGGAAAGCAGACGACAAAATATAACAAACCAAAGCAAGCACGCATTTATGGCTCAATGTTTTGTTCCCAATTGCAATCAAATAGTCACTGTTGCAAATATAACAGATTTTCTGAAGACGAGAGAAGAAAGATCGTAGAAAGTTTTCGCGTGAAAATTATTACAGTGGACAATATAAATTCGGATAAATCTGTTTTAAAATTTGATACTTGAAAAAATATATATTAATAAACGGGTAACATGTAAGTTTGCATTCATGAAAATACAAATAGAACAGAACATGAAGATAGCCTGAATGATTGACAAGAAAATATTTCCGTACGTTTCCATTGTGAGTGGTCAGAGAGGGAGGGTCAATATCATTCAGTTCAAGGTCTGGTACCTTGACTTGATTCAATTGTATTATTGATTTTTTTCTCTCACTATGACAACGGAAATAATCATACGATAAGTCTGAATAATGTGCAGTAATACCTTGATTAAGACGGTCAATTCATCCCCAAAATTTTCCGTACTGTTCGAAACTGCACTCTTCAAGGTCTTCTGTTTTTCCAGCTTATTCTGGGTCACATTAATTTGTACTATATTACTTTAAGCATACCACATCAAAACCTGCACCAATCAAAATATTCCTGTATATAAATAAAAAGAGTTGAATAACATCTTTAAACCAGATTAACATCAATAGAAAATAAATGAAAATAAATGAATAAGCTAGATTATTTGGGAAGTTATCCGGTTTAAAAAAAATCATTAATTACCTATTCACGTCTGCATTAGTTATGGTATGAAGGGAGGTAACTCAGAGTAATATTGTTTCCTTTGTTGTTATCTCCCTTAGACTAAGACTCGAAGTCATTGTTAGTTTCGTAAATAAGTCTTATCAGACTACAAGTGAAAAAAGCCTGTTCCTGCACCAGGACTTCTCAAAAGTTGAAATTCGTCAGCAAACAAAACAGTTTGAAGTTTTTTATGAGCAGTTCTTGAAAAAAATCTGATAAAAATAAATAAAACATTTAGAATTATCTGAATTTAGATATAAAAAGATCTTAATAGGCAACACTGAAGTGGAGCGACCGAAATACTTCGAAGCCTTATTTTCGCCATTATGACAGACAGAAACTTGTGTTACATGTGAATTATGACAGGCTGCTCCACACAATATAAAGTTCAGCCTCTTCCAAAATTACACTTTTGGAACAGAAATTTAATAAATGTTGATTACAAGAAATTTTCCTGAATTAATCCTTCAACAGTGTGAAAGCACTTTATATAAGAAACCGTCAGCATAGGTTTCATCAGTTTTCAAGTTGGTCTGGCTGGCAGGCTTTGTATGTATGAATGTATCACACGTACAGGCCGAACCAATGGCGCTAGAGGGCTGCAAATTTCAATATTCACTCCTTATGCCATGAGAAAACGTTTTTTTTTCTTTTCCAAGATCCCCCCCCCACCGAAAAAAATGGGGGGGGGGAGGGGTATCAAGGTGTGTTCATGCCAAACTGATCCCTTAATGCTAAGCAGCATTCACGCTCGGTTTTGAAAATTCGGGCATTTTAGTGATCAATGTCCCACAACGAGCGATAGCAATAACTCTTTTCCATTTTTAATTGATCACCGCTAACACGACATGGGCATTGGTCACGTGATAGTTTCTATTGAGTGACTCAACAGACCTATTATTTTTATAATCAGAACTCCTCGTCTTCAAAGATACATTCATTTCTTCCTTTTTAAGATCAAAATATAGAAAGCAATTGATTTTATTGTAATTACAATTCTGTCCTTTAGCTGATCAGACTTTAATTCTTAATGCTCAGTCTACTAATATTTTACCTTGGATTCGGGTAATGAATGAAGTAGACTTTGAATTCTTGAAACATAAAGCACGTCTGTTCTTAATTTCAGATTTACTTGAAACCAAATTGGCCGATGTTTTATGGCTTGTTAGTTTTCTCCAAAAGAAAAAGGTTTTGAAATTCCCTTTCTAATTAAGCCATGGCAAATGTCAACTTTTACAATGACCAGTTGTCAAGTAACCGCGTTACACAAACACACATCGTCAATTGTAACTACAGTAAATAAAACTGCTTTAGGAAACTAATACAATTTCTTTATAAAATTAATTGGAAAAACTGATATTTCATGTCATGGTCGAAGGGAGATAAGAAATACTAAGTAATTTTACTGAGTTATTTCCCTTCCTCCAATAACCATGGCAGCTGTCCCACTTTTCCACAGACAATTGGCATTGGACATTTTAAAGAAACGAAAGTTGCGATGTTTGCTTTGCCAATTGGACTTTTCTCAAATGTTGTCATGTGACTTTGTAGGCCCAATATAATATAAATAAGTAATGCCTTAACACTGGCATGGGCTGGCTATCCCTTTCCGGGCACCACCGATTTTCTCCACACTCCCTTGTCTCAGCTAGAATAGGAAATACTTTGATTTTTTGCAACATGCACCAGAAGTGCTACTTATCAGTTCACCCACTATTTTCCTCCCATAGCTACGGGCGCAGGGGGGGGGGATAGATTCATACCTTTCCCAAGGGTATTAGTGCATTGTTCCAGTGGAAGTTTGAACTTGGCCTACTGATTCCATTTTTTTATAACTGCTCCACCACTGGGAAGCTCCATTCTGTAGGTTGGGGTTTAACAGGAAAAAGATGACAAGTCACTGGTATTCTTGGGGAACTAAGCTTTTTTTTCTTGTATCTTATCACGGGGAGGACTTGCCCAGCATCACCCTCTCTCTTTCTTTCTTGTCTGTTATAACACTGATGAGAGTTTAGTCAAGAGACGACTGGTAATAAGGTTATGAAGCTGGGAAGACTTACCCCAAAAGATATTAAATTGGAAGAAAGAGAGAGAGAAAAAAAAAAACAAAACAAATATCAATGAGTACCACCAGAATTCAGTCTGGTTTCCCTAATTTCTTTTTTTCGAAGCCATTACAATTGCCATTTTGATTTTTTTTGATTTGTGATAATAACTCTTTCAAGACTCCAGGGACATATGTCCTGAAGTTCTCTTTTAGAAGTCTACTGGGACACATGTCAAGAATAGAATAAATGAGATTTTTCAAACTTTTACAACTGCAGACATTGACACCATCATAGTACGAAACTCATTCAAAATTTTAGTTCACATTAAAAGAGTGAATAGGAAAAAGATGCATAGCCAAAGTGATTAAGTAGTTACATAGGTTAGTCTTGGAAGGTAGGTTTGTAAAACCAACATCATCACTAAAACTACTGTTGTATCTCAACCCTTCTGGCTGAGGTAATTGTGAATTTCTCAGTGGCAGCAGTTGTTAGTGTTAATCAGCAAGCCCTTTCTCCAAGATAGGTGCAACACTATCTCCCTTCCTACTCATTGTCTTATTTGGCCTTGTGCCAGACTGAGCTATGATTATCCAGAAAATCAGAAACAACAGCAGCGATTTTTTACCATCTTGAAGATTGAACAACTGAGCCCTTCATCAAATGAAAGTCAAGAAACCTTTTTTTTTAAACTGATAAAATTTATTACAAAAAAATAAAATCAAGATTTCTTTTTCAGACTCTCCTCTTGTTTTTGTTTCTGAATTTATTTTGTAATCTTCTGTTTTTGCCCGGACGCTGTTGCTTATTATTTTTCTTGCCCTGAAAAATAAGGAAACAATATTATGACTTTCGGTTAAGTTGAAGAGGAAAATTCAGTAAGTGCATAAATGAGAATATTACTGAGTGTCCACAACTGTTACTGCAAAAACAGATGCAGAACCTTCATCAAATGATGACAGCAAAGTAAAACAGGGTTTCAGGACAAAGACATCATCACCTTCTAAATTGGGTTGTCACCTAAGCCCTATCAACAGTGTGGGAATTTTAGAACTAAACAAAATACAGCCTCTGCCTGATCTTCCTTTTATCCAAATGCAGACATTTGAGGTTTGGCAATAAAACCTCAACATGCCACTTTGATAGGAAATATATTAGTAATCCAGCCAGGTCGCCAAAGTTTTCAGATTTTTCAAGTTCACATTCACAAGCCTAGTTGACATTTTCCTCAAAAAAGAACAGCCAATGATAACAACCTTTTTGATTCAAATGATCAGATTACAAGGTGACAATGTATCTAAATAATGACTTCAATTTGAATGACCACATAACACTTTAGGAGGATATTTGCAGTTATCAATAAAGATTAACAATTATAGATTTTAATGTATTACATGAAAGAAAAGAAAAAAACAAAACAAAAACAAACTCAATTTATGATTATGAATGTAATTCTATGGTGTATTAATTCCTATATACAATGGGCTAAAAATTTCACTTGAAGTAAATTCTGTTTTTAATCATAATTCCCAAGGACTTATTTTGTCATTAATGGCTCATGAACTGCTCTATGATGGTCATGTAGTACCAAAGAGATTTATACATTCAAGGTTTTCCATGGATTCAAGATTTTGAATTACTGTTACATTCTTGGTACGTTATAGGTAAGGTGATATGTATGGAACAAGGGAGTCCAGGAAATGAGAAAGGTAGGTGTGATCAAACCCTAAAGATATATAACACAAAGGTGGAACTACAAATTCATGGCCAGATAAACAATAGGGATCTTGTATTTATTTTTTTAAAACTAGGTGATTAAGGGAGAAATTTTAGGTTAAGTGCATGGACAGAGAATATGTAGCTATGGTCTTATTGATGTATATATATATATATATATATATATATATATATATATATATATATATATATATATATATATATATGGTAAAGAAAAAGATGAAATTCATCTGACATGATGGTAAATAGACAATATGGGAACACAAAATTCAATTCAGTTTCCAAACTTTCATGTTTACATATTATCTATTAAATTCACCAAATTATATATATATATATATATATATATATATATATATACACACACACATATATATATATATATCTCTTCCGAGGGTCAAGAGGTTGATTGACAAAGTATGTAATATTCAACTTACTGCTTGTTTCTTGCCAGTACCGCGACGTGAACTTTGTTTCATCATCATGTTTTCAATTGGTGTCATATGATCAAAACTGTCAGCTGTGTTTGACTTGGAGCGTTTCTTTTGGCCTCCAAAACCAAAACGTTGGTTTTTGTTCTGTCGTTTCTTGTTTGGCCTGAAGTTATGAGTAAATAAATTTTAAATAGAAAAAAGAAGGAAAGGGAAAATAGTACAGCATCAAAATAGTCCTCAAGTCTTGTTGAGAAAATGTAATTTTTAAAATCACACATCAGAAAATAAATCGAACAGGGTAGCCATATTTAGTCAAATGGGAAGACATTCCGAATATTACCTCAGAGCCTTACCCAACACAGGCATTGGAATAATGTCAAATTTGGAAATAGTGATTCGAGGGCAGAGGCCCAATACCAGTCTCTCGAATTTCCAAAATTCACACTATTCCAATGGGGGTAAATCTCAAGTAAAGCTTGGATAACCTCCTCTTAAACCAAAGCTGATCCAACATATCTTGTTTTCCTTAAAATTTCTGACAATTGAAGTCTAGAATTTATTGTAACAGAGGTGGAAAGAGTAACAAGGTTTGAAGTTTTGCATTTCTCGAACCACAATAAATGCTCTTCCAGGCCTCAGATTGTAAGCTTATTCTTTGAATGTGCAATGGGCCACTGGTGCACTAATGAAGAGCAACACTAATCCATGCTTGGGGAAATAAATTAAGAAGAATGAAAACTCACATGAACTGTTCTTTTTTCTCAGCTGGCTTTGGTTTTCTTTTTGTCTTATTCTTTTTGTCTTCATCTTCGAGATCAACCATAAAATCTAGTTTATCTTTCTGGCCTGAAAATAATGAAAAATGAATTTTAAATAGCATCACACAAACAAAAAAAAAAAAAAAAAAAAAATCTTTCAAATTAAGCAAAGTTGGAGTTTTATAACAAAAATTATTTCATGTTTTTATCCAACTCACTATTTAGTAATAAGGATCTGTGAAACAACCTTGCTAACCATTGCGCTACAGTGAGGCATAAAAATAGCTTTGTAGGGAAAGACTTTTAAAAAAAAAAAAAAAAACCCTTGGATTCTGTATCCATACAGAGTAAATCAAGGTCTGAGGTTCAAGAATAAATTGAAGGCTTTTAACACTGACTCTTCTTCATATTCATATACAAATAAATATAATGTAATGGAGGGTGGCAGAAATGCCTCACAAAGTACTAATTTACCAATCTGTTTTCCTTACCTTTTCTGTACTTTTTCACTTCTTCCAGCATTTTCTTTTTTTCCTGAGCTCTTTTCTTCAAAACTTCCACTTGCACCTACAAAGAGAGGAAGAATAGAAATAAAAATATTAGTCACTTTACAAAGTTTACCAAAACATAACTTACATTTAATCCAGTGTCTCCCCACAGATAAAAATAGAGAATAAATGAAAACCACAGATATAAATATGAGGCTGTCCCAAAGATGACAATGCTACAAATTCTGTAGCTCAACATAGCCGAGATGATTGCAGAAAAATATTGTTACTTGTTTGCCAGGTTCATAGAACTGACATTTTTTTTTGGTTATAACTTCGGCTCATTCAGAACTTCAAATAACAATATTTGCCTCGTTCAGTGTTGAAATTTCAAGACGAGAGAATCAAATTTTGATTTTCTTCCATTAAAACTATTGCTTTTCTCTTTAGAGCTTACATCTGTTTGCTCATATATAAGCGAACATAGTGTAAAGATGGGTTGGACAAATAAGAAAAAAAAAAAAAAAAAAATGATCAGCTTTTGCTGTCATTTGGAGCATTTAGTTTCAACTAACTTCATTGGTTTCATGTCAGCATATTTTTGTTTATAAGTTTTAACATTGAAGATAGAAGGAAAAGAAAAAAAAAAAGCATAATTTCAGCTTTTGTATTCTAGGAAAGGTAAAACAGCAACACTAATGTAAAAAAATATTTGCGCAGTTTATAGAGAAGGAGGAGTGAATGATTGAACATGTCAAATGTGGTTTGCAAAGTTTTGTGCCACAGATTTCTTGCAATATGATGCTCTGCAATCAGGTAGATCCAGCTCAAATTAAGACAATACCTGAGAATAATCAACATGGTACAATGTGAGACACAGCCAACATACACAAAATATCCAAATTAGGAGTTGAGATTCTTCTGCATCAGCTTGGTCATGTTGGTCACTTTGATGTGTGACTTTGGTAGGCCATTGTTCAATTCACTGTCAAGTCATACCAAAGATTTCAAAAATACTACTAAATGCCTCTCTGCAGAGCACTCAGCACAAAGATAAGGATTGAGGAACCTCTCCCTAAAGCTAAGGGGCAATGGCCAAATCATGATAGATATGTTGGTTCTCGTAAGATCACTTAAGTTAAGCCACATTGAACCATAAGCAGAATGAAGCTTTAGCCAGGCTGGCAAGCCGGAAGTGAGCCTTATTAGTGATTGCCCGTGTGTACCTAATCCAGCTACACCCTCAATAATGGTAAAAGCAGAGAATGATGATACATATAAACACAATACATACCTGTTTACCAAATTTGCGAGCTGCTCTCAACTTCTTGGCTTTCTCTGACTTCTCCATGGAGATTTCTTTGGCAATTAATTTCTCACGAATCTGAAAGAGGGCAACATTGAAACATAAGTGACATGAATGACAATTACAGCAAATACAATGAATGAAGGTAACCCAGTATTCATGGACGATATCAGGGTTCATAATATCCACTAACATATTCACAAGCATGCTAACAAGTACTATGTATACAAAGAGGCAGACTAAAGAACCAATTCCTTAATGTCTCATGGCAATTAAAAAGAGACAAATATGAATAAATAAATAACTTATCAAAAATTACTTCATACTTAAGATTTTCAAATATTCACTTTTATGATCAAAGTTTGGGAAGAAAGAAAAATAAAAAAATTTTTTTTTTTCCAATTTCTTGTTTCCTGCCCTTGAATGCATTTGACATTAAACAGAGTTGTTTTAATCAAGAGATATAGAAACGTATCTGGACAGCCATAATATGGAATGGAGATACAGCTTCAGTTACCTAAAATGTAAAAAGTGAGAAATCCAAGTTTCAGAATAGAATTCCAGACTTTTGGCAAATGGAGAAACTTACCCTCTTCATGTGTCTATCAGACTTTGCCATTTCAGCAAAGTAATCGTCTGGTCTGCGAGTTTTAATGCCAAGGACATTCAGTTTTGGTAAGGCTTCCAGCACAGACGCTTGGGCTTGTTTGTAGCTGAAAGAAAAGAAAACAAGTTAGAACAAAGAGAATGAAGAAATGGGGTTGAAAGAAGACATTTCAGTTGGGTGGGGGGGGATTAGAAAAATGAAATAAAAATTTAGTTGCAGGTTTTCACTCCAGGATTAAATCGTTCATATTTCAACTCAAAAAGAATTCTGTAGCTGCTAGGACACTACAAGTGGTAAGACACACCCTATATTCATCTTGATATTTTTCGGATTAAATAGCATACCATACTAGTAAGTCCCAGTTGCCGCATCTTTGGCATCATTTTTCTTTTTGTCACAGCTATTTATTACATTTTGGACCAATCATTGATTTTTTTTAGGAGAAAAAGCACATCTTACCAGATGGGAAATGCAGTAATTATTAAGATCATAATTTATCATAAACCAAACTAAGTATGGCTCGGTGGCCTTTTATTTACTAGGCTTTTACTAAGTCTCACCTAAGACCACAAGATGATTACAGTATCTGCTATTCCTGAATGGTCACTCATACATTTTACCTGCTCAACTCAGACAAAGACTGGTACTTTCAGCAGGACTTGAACATGTTCTTTTATACAAGCTTAGCATAGCCTGGCACACAATCACAGTAGCGGGGCATCCAGTTAGGAACAAATTCACCACACTAACAAATCAGTCTGTAAGGGAGGCTTACTAACCAATGCGCTACAGTAGATATCCAACTTAGTACGACAACATGACTGATCTAAAACAAATGGATTATAAGATACACTTCAGCTCATGCAGTCAGCCAAATGCAATCCTGGGCCATACTGGTTTCATTAGTCCAACATTAAAATCTTTTGATATTATGCAAAAATTAAAATTATGGATTTTGTCCAAAATATTTCCACCCAGGAAAGAAGTAAACTGGAAGGAATTATCGAAAGGTCATTCATATATGAGGGTAGATCAATCAATCATATTTGGGGCTTCCTAATAACTCTAATGATGGTATAAAGGTAAAACATAAGGTTTCCAAAGAGGCAACCTTCAATGGAGTACGAGCGACTGATTAGCCAAGCCCGCCCTGATTTCTGTTGCATGCCTCAGCTAAGTGATCCTTGCAAGTCTCAAGTCTGGTTGAGATCAGGACTTCATGCCTACAAGTTTATATGACCAACCCCTTGGCAAGTCCACCCTGATCACACAGCTTAGAGTGTACTCAATTAGCTACAGGGAAATTCGTCCTAATGAAGATTTTCACACTCTTTGCTCGAACCAGGAATCAAACTCAGGACTTTCTGTGAGTGAGGCAGATAAGCTAACCATTGCGCTGACTATAGCCTAATGATCAGAAAGCGTTTATATTATAAAAGTATCAATTTTCAAACATAATATCCTCCCTTCTAAATTCATGTGAATATCAATCAAACAGATCGAATATTATACAGTGAAAATTCGATTTATAACTATGTGTAAGGCTGCGGACTTATTGATACACCCTTGTAGTCAATGTTTTTTTGTTAGTTTACATAAGTGATCCCCAAAATGGATGTTACCAACCCCTCGGGATTGTTGGAAGACAGTGAGGAAGGTCCATCCTTTACATTAATTATTCTTATATCAATTAATCAAATATTTTTAGATACTTTTTTCAATTACAATTTAGGTTTATGAAATTAAAGCTTAGATGAAAAAACATTTTTTTTAGAAAATTCAATTCCCAAAGCGATTGATTTTACAGGGAGTGCTGATAAAATAAATGCTCTAAAGGTAGTGGTAGTCCCGGAAAATTTTTTGGAGACACTGGTTTAAATGAACTCAACTTACAATCGCAATTCCCTTTGAAAATCATCATGAACATTTTTGTCTTCGGAGGATTTCTTGTCATCTTCCTCTATTTCCTGTGCTGGTGGAGGTTTGGTGACCATGTCAAGACGTTCAACCCAGTCAAGGTTCTGTTTAAACTTTAGCAACACTGATTTCATATCATCCTGAAGAGAGACAAATATCATTAAAACATCTTTTTCAAAATGATATTTCTTAATAATTTTTGACTACTGTTCACCATCATAATTCTTGATGCGGCTCTGTATCACAACTCTTCTCAGGTCACGAGTGAACAGCATTGATCAAAAACAAAGAAAAAGCTTCCAATTAATGCTGCTTGTTCACTGCTGTAGATTGGTGGCTTGAGCAGAATTGCGATAAAAAGCAACAGAAAAAAAAAAAAAAAATTAATAAAAGGTAAATGATAGTTAAAAAATCATCAAGGATTTGTAATACCTCATCTGATAAAAATAAATGATTAAGTATCTGCTGAATGAATATTTCTGTATTACAAAAAAATGCATTTTCAACTTTTTTTCTTTTATTTGACATTTACAATTCGAAATAAGTTTTAACTTCAAGCTGAATATTTTCAATAAATGTCACTACTCAACAACCAAAGCAAGGTATTCATTTTACACAAAATTATTAACACAACGAGATATCTTTTCAGTTTATAATAGCAAATACAAATATTTTATTTGCTTAGTAATGACAAAAATGAAAAACATCTCGGTGCAAAACAAACTTGTCTGTTTACAGCCTCTGATGAACCTGAGACAACATTCAAAAGCAATCTTACCTTTCTATTGATAAATTCTTTCTTAGGGGCCACCTCTACATTCAGGCCTGGTTTCAGTACATCATCAACAAATGCTTGCTGTAACTGCAAAATATAAAAAAAAACCTTTCAATCAAATTGTTTTCTTCCTCATTATATACATTACACATCATAGAATCTATTAGAAAGCTGAAATGGCAGTGGGCTGGCCATGTTGCACGAATGGCGGACAAACGATGGACAGCGCGACTCACAACATGAATTGCCCGAGATCACATGCGCAACTGAGGCCGGCAGAATATTAGATGGAGAGACAAGCTACACAAATTCAGAAAGTACTGGCTCCACAACGCCCATGAGAAAGAAATGTGGTGAATCCTGGGGAAGGTCTATTCCCAACAACGAATGTTGAAAGTCTGATGATGATGACGATACACATTACTTATGTTAGATGATATGAAAAATTCTGGCTAAAATCCTGGATAACACAAGCAGCCAACAAATATAACTGCATAATATATCATTGCTACATCTGCATTATTGGTTGCTCGAGAGTTCTTGGTAATTCTTAGGACAGCAATGAAGAGGGGAAAATGAAGTAGAGATGAACAATGCACTTGTCTAACGAAAGACACACCTGTGGATGGACAGATATATCTGTTGAACAAAACTGATTGGTTGAAACTTATTCCTTGAAGTTTCTTCAGGTGTGCTGTGAACAAAACTGCACCCGTCAAACAAATGACACACATACTTGCTTTTATGATACAAGCAACTAGATACACAAAACAGAAATAAGCAGTGTAGGAACAGTAACACCTCATCAATTTTTTCGCTTCATGAGTTCCGAGGCCGCTTATTTACAAAGAAGCAAGGTGGTTTTGATACATCAAGAAAATAAAACGCAAGGGCACATGAATATTTCAACTGAATTACCCGGGTGAAAATATCAGCCCAAATTTCTCTCACATACTGCAGCAATTTTGACGAAAATCTCTTGGCTTTCAATGTTACCATAATCAGCTTAATTTTGGGCCATCCAAGGATTCCTGTTGCTAGGCAGATTAAATTTCACCATATTGCAAAAATGAGTAAAGTAAGATTCTACTCAAAATTTGGTTTTCATTAAAATCATATTTTTCTAATAAGTAGAAAATTTCTGGACTCAAGCATACGACTCATCAAATTTAAAGGACTTGTCATCAGTGGCCAAGAGAATGAAAAGATATTCTCAGCAGCCAGAGGTCATCAGGACAGCGGAGTTCATTTGGTTGGTCCAGGATATCATCAACAACAACTCAAGTCAATGAGCACCAAGTGGTAGAGTCCACTATCAGATGTATGGCCCATGAAAACAGAGTACAAGTTCCACATGAGGACCCAGGAGTTATTGGCCAAGAATTTTCACAATCATATGTGGTCTCCTAGTTCTCTTATTTTAATCCCCTGGACTACTACGTCTGGGGTGTTATTGAAAGGGAGACCAACCAGTGGTCTCACAACACTAGAGACTTGTTGAAAGCCACCATGAAATCAAACCATCTAATCATGGCATGCAGCCAATTCCAAAGTCGTACTCAAGGCGGAAGATAGTTTTATTGAATAACCTGTTTATTTATATCTAATTGAATGTGTGCACCAATTTCATGAAAATATAAATTTTTTTCTGTCGAATATTTCAGTCTTTCTTCATATCATAATTTGTTTTCAATTACCAGGTGAACCCTGTAGCTCATATCTGTGAATTAAGTGAAGGCCTTTTTCAAATTCTGTGTACAACCTGTGGAAATTCCATGGTGCATCAGCAATATATAACAAAACGCAATAGATAGGAACTGATATAGTTCAAATACTGATAAAAAGCCATCTTGAAGGAATTCTGAAATAGCTAATCATAAAATCTGATTTATAGTAAGAAAAATAATTTTGGGTTTCGATTACAACTTGACGCCATTCAATCTCATGACTATACGTCAAGAAAGACTAGATATTCATTAGTTTACAAATAGTAAACTGCATAATTTGTTGGGACAGGGGTTGGGTTATGGCAATCTCCGAAGTGGGGATAGTCAGCCATCCTGGAAAATCAGCATTTCGATATTCCTTAACCTAAGCTCGAACACTGACTTCTGGCACTCCTGGGAAATACGTAGCTATTTCAGAAACGAAACACGTATAATTTTAGTAAAAAATAAAATTCAACTGAAATAAACATTTTTCAAGAATCATTCTATTCATTTATGAAAAACGACTATTCAAGAGTTTAAAAAGAGGGGAAAATAATCTCAAATTTTCGATAGCATTATTACACTAGAAGAAAGATGTCATCAATGTTAATTTAGTGACTTTTCGAAAAGAAAGCATTTTTTCTCAGTAGAATATTTCATTCAAGAACAGTTTACTAAAAATGAGATGTAGTAGAAAAAATCGTTCAATACAAACAATAATCTGGTTGAAGAGATCATAATTAAAACTTTTTTAATGAGTTAAGGAAAGACAATTTGAATCACTGGAACGCGTGAACAATATTTTACTCAAAATAAAGTGATTTATATTCGAAGATAAACAATTGAAAGTTACTCACTTCTTCATCCGAGTCTATACTCTCCATATCAGATTCTGGTTCCATTTCTTTTCGCTTTTTAGTCATTATTTCAATCAAAGAAAGAGTTATATTCCTCAATCCTCCAGGAACAACTTTTCAGCACGTGTGTGGACAGATTGAACACGTTTGAGACTGTCGTAAAAAGAAATAATGATTAGCTCCCTACGGATCATCTGAATTTTTTTCAGATTCATCGATTTAGCTTATGAGTCAAAAGAACCCTTTGTTTCGTAACATCAAAATCTAAAAAAAAAACAACACTAAAAAACTGTTTTATTCATCACTTAAAAATAACCTAAAGCTATTCAATACAACCTCATGATTTTTACGACAGCCGAAAACTAGTTCATTTCCGCATTCACGCAGGTCAGGCTCAATAGAAGAGTAGGGGTAATTACAGTAGTAGGTTTAAATTTATGTTTCGAGTCCTTTTCCAAATTTGATTTTTTAATATAGGAGAAAAAAAAAAAATTAAACTACTGCACTGACCAGTGTAGATTCTTGAATAGATAATACGATGTGCATCTCGGTGCCAGCTTTCTGATGTTTGTTACTATAAGAACCTGAAAATTAAAGAAAATATTTTTTAGCTGTGAGCATAATAAACTTGTAAAATCATATCAAGTGGTTTAAAGATTAATCACAAACTACAAAAAATCTGCAACTCAGTGGCATGGAAACTTATGTGATATGAGGTATCAGCATCTTCCAAGAGGCATAGCCGGGAGGGGGTGGGGTCAGATCTTCTAATCTCTGTAGGTCAAAAATATATTTATGCAGAGAAATCTGGAGATTTTAGGATGATGCTAAAACATTAAAAATTAGTTAAAATCCTGATTTGATTTTTCCATGAATGTCAATTCTTTAATTGAAATAGCAATACTTATGAGCATTGTTATAGTTGACTGTTGCATTCTAGACTTTTCCCATAAGATCATTATCTGGTTGTCATTTGTAACACAGGATCTAGGACTTTGAAACTTTGTAGCTCAATCTGCAGCCATACAACAGGTTTACACAACTTATAGGAAATAGGCAACAATATTACAGGTAATGTAAATGCAAATGTAACAATGTTTTCATGGTTACTAAAGAACCAATCAAAAGTTGTTAAAAGTGTTTGAAATAGTTCTTGGAAGTTAATAATAGAAATGTTAAAAATCTTGTGAAATGGATATTGGATTGTGAGATCTTAAGATCGAAGTAAAAATCATGTGACACAAGACAAAATCAAAAGATGGCCAGTTGGGGGGAGGGGACCTAGAGCTTTCAAAACGGCCCTTCTTCCCCCCCTCCAATGATGCGGAAGGGGTGCAAAAGCTTTATGAATAGTCGTTCACATACTTTATTTCTACTGACAAATCTCTTTAAATGATGGAGCTGCTCCTCAAAGAGCCAAGCCTCCTGACCCCCCAAATTCCTCAAAAACTATAGCTACTCCTCTGCATCTCCCTTATTCCAGCCTAACCTTGTTCATTTTTTTTTGTCAAACCCCCAAGCTTTATTTTTCTGCCATAACAAGAACAGGAATAATCTTCATCAGAATTAGGGATGCAAAATTCACATTTCTTTACAATGATTTCAACTTACAATCAACTAATTGCTAGATGGCTGTCTTACTGAATGAGCTAAATTGACAAGTCTTCGATATTAGTGAAAATTTATCATAAAGTATTTTTTGGTCGTATTTGTACGGTATGACTGCCACTAAAGTAAGAACATAGATTGAAATGAATGCAGAGTCATGTAAAATGCTAGCAGTAACTGACTAACATTTTTTTTAAATTCTTTAGTAACAAGTTTGGTTTAGCAATGGACTAAACACACACACACACACTCATGTATATACATACATATATATATATATATATATATATATATATATATATATATATATATATATACACATATATAAATATATATGTATATACATATACATATATATATATATATATATATATATATATATATATATATATATATATATATATATACTCACGCACACACACACATATATATGTGTGTGTTTCCATGGGTGAACAGATATAGTATTTCGGTAGTGATAATTTTTCCCAAATCTGAGTTTTAAGATAGATTTTGTCAGAGAAAAAATTGTTTTTTATCTTTTACTTTATATATATATATATATATATATATATATATATATATATATATATATATATATATATATATATAAATAGGGTGTGGGTTTGAATCCTGTTTCTTTATTTTCTTATCATCGTCATTGTTTTGCTCACTATTGTAAATATTCAGGTCCGAGTAAAACTTAGTTCCAACTGTTGACAAAGAAACAATAATATGCATAGAAATATGCAAATACAAGTAGTTTGGAGACCAACAGAATAGAAAAAGAAAAAACCAGCCAGTGATTAGAGAAGAGAAATGAGTCAAGGCTAATATTAGATCCTTGCCAACTCTGAGGGTCCTGGAGGCTCAATCAGTTAGCACAGACCTAGGTTACATAGGTGCTCCCATGGAAAAAGGTGAGGACTTTAAATTCCCACCGGGGCTCATTTCTTTATTTCCTGATCATTGCTGTTGTCTTGTTCACAACCAAAAATTATTCAGTTTGAGTAAAACTGTCTTTCCTTACTCACATATATATATAAACGACTAAAAAGCTACATTGGATACAATATATAAACCCTAAACTTGTTCCTACCAACCTAAAAACCTACAGAAGGCTTTGAACTTATTACACCCTTCCAAACTGATTTTATTATTAGAAGTTACTTCTCTACCGACCGATTCATTGATACTTTGTATCTAATGTCAGCATAACACTTCTATTTTTTTCACAAGGGAATTTTCTCAATAGAATACATCAAAATATATTTAGGTTTCAATACAGTCCTCGATTTTATTTATTCTAATCCTGATGCTGTTGATATGGGAATATATCTTATGATTCAAAAGCTCATGTCACTTTTTGTTATTTTGTTGTTTTCTACCATACTGAAAAACTAGAAAGAGAGGAAGGGGGTAAAACAAGGCTCCAATGTGTCTGTGTGTTCATGTCTACATCATTACTTCTACTACTGATGTCTTAATAGTTGCATGAAAACAATTCCACTGAATGTAGGCCTTGCTTCTTCTTTTTCCATGAGTAAAAGTGACATTTTCTAATATTAAAAAAGAAATCTCTTTTTTCCCTTGTTCTTTTGACTCATTGTTTTAAAATTATTAAAAAAACAGAAAATATGGAGAGTTGTGGATGAAAAAATAAATTTCATTTGAGGTAAGTATTTGGGTGTGCAATAAATACATTTATGCTAAAATATAGATTTGTATATGTTATCCATACAAGAATAATGCCATCATTTTTTATGCTCACAATGCTATAGTGGCAAAAAAAGAAGCAAAATTTTCTACAGGGTGTAAATATACTTGCTACTTCTAGTATTTAACCATAGATAAGTTGATTTTTCTAAAATCAAAGCATCAACCTTCTAGTCTTATGTATGTACCCCAATAGGTATTGAAGCAGTGCCTACTTCTACTAATTGGTATGATATTTTTTTTTAAAGAGATTGTTGAGGCTAGAGTTAATTGTAAAGTATTTTCTCACTAGCTGTGAAAAGGTTTCACTTTTAAGTTTTATTTTCTGTTATTTGGGCTCTTGTAATGGAGTGACTTCTTCCTGACTACAGTCTTACCTCTATCATTAATCCATAATTAAAAACAAATGCATTTTAGTTATTTTGTAGCAGACAACATTATACTATCTACAGTAAATTTAAGTAAATTCTGAGCTGAAGTAAGCTCGTAGATCACAAGCATATGAATTTTGTCATTAGTCGTTTCTAACCAATCAGAAACTAAATGAATTCTTCCAACCAACCAGAAATGAGATAAATATTGTTGTCCAATCAACAAGCGGTTCATCAAATGTCTTCTTTGGAATTGATCCGGTCTTATGAAAATCAATATTCAGCTTCATTTTTCAGTAATTGGTTGATTTTCTCTTGAAATGACACTGATTTACTCACTTTCACATTTTTCACATTCAATGTTTTTAGATTTGTACTAAGATAAGTGTTTTGGGACATATTTGATCAGGTAATCTTTTTAGGACTGATGAGATTTCCTTGTTCTTGAAAGTTGAGCTTGCTTTGCTGAAGGTTTGCCATCCCACAGTAATTCTTTACTTGATTTCTTTTTCTTTTGAGGAACTCATGGAGATTCGTTGTCCAAGGTTAATTTATTAGTCTACTTTCTCTAACTTTGCATTTTCAATTTTGAACGTATGTGTTTATTTCCAATGTAGTCACCTATTGTATGGAGTTTAAACATCGAATCAAACTGAGAACCATGCAACGTGCTCATGAAATAATTGTGCTCAATCTCACATGGAGAGATCACAAGACAGCACAATATATTGGGGAAAAAACAAGAATCTGAGATATTATAGAATCCTTTAGAAAACTCAAGTGGCAATAGGCTGGCCATGTAAGAATGTTACACAACCGCTGGACATCACAACTCACAACATGGATCCTCAGAGATCACATGCGAAACTGAAGTTGGTAGTATATAAGATAGCGAGATGAACTGAACACGTTCAGAAAGTATTGCGGTTGTCCACCATTCTTGCAACATTTCCAGCCCATTTTTAATGGATTCTATGATGTCCCGGTCTCTTGTCTTTTCCCAGATGTACTGTGCTGTCTTGTGGTTCCTCCATATGAGGCCCAGCATGATTCTTTCATGCGCATGTTGCATGGTTCTCAATTAGTGGATCCGTCTCTTGGTTAGGTTCCATGTTTCAGCTCTATAAGTGACTATTGGAAGGATGAATTGGTTGTACACCCTTCTTAAAATCCATCGTTATTGAATTTCAGTGGTGAGGAAATGTTTTTGTATTATATTCATTCAAGGATGAGAAATAACTTCATGTATTTCAAGATAGTTGAATTGACTATATACACTCATTGTAAACTAATCAATTTTATTGAATATCTACCACTATTGATAGATATAACCACAATAACCTCTCATTTCCTCCATTAATATGAATTGCCACAACAAGTTTCATCAAATGTAGTGAAAAAGATCTCAATCAAAAGAAGAGAGCAAAAAATTCTCATTTTTTTTTTCTACAATAAGAAAATTAATAATAAATATAAATAGCAAATTTTGGTTCCCAGAAATTCAATGGCTAAAATGTTAAACTAATAGAATATAGCACAACAGACTGGTAAGCATAAAAGGAGTATTTTTCATACAGAAAAGCAAAGGCAATCCTTTTTTTTTTAAATTCACAGTAATTAAATTTCTTATATCTACTGATTGGGAAAAGTGACAAGGGAAATAACTCATGGAACACTGTTCTGAAATTGTTGCCCTTACTTAAATTTCAATCAGTCAATTCGTACTTGATTTTTTTTTTTTTCTCTTTGCTCGAATATCCACCATTTATTTTAATTTGGTTTAAAATGTTTGAATTTAAAAGTTACAAAATTGGGGGGAAAAAAGCCGAAAAATATTCATATCTATTCCTTCCAGATATAGATTTGAGTTTGACTTATTGAGTCTGGACATGTAGGAAACTTGGTTTGGGGGCAATTTCCAGTTTTTGTGCTCATTTTGAAAACTCTTTTTCCCCTGATGATGATTTATTTATTTGTAGATAAAGACTCTATGGGCATCTCATTACACTATAGTATCTTGTCAATATTTAAAAAATCTTATTATACTTCAACGTCGCCTCATCACACATTGGCTTGCTACACTGTACACTTGATAATTTAAATTCTTTAGAAGTTTTCCTCGTGGAGTTGCCAATATTGACCATTCAATCCATCCTACATGCCATTTTCTTGGAATTTGTCAATACAATTTTTAAAGCTGCTAGTTCTTTCATTCTTCACATATTCAGACAATTTATTCCAAAAGTACTCAACTCGTTGGCTGGAGGAATACATGTATTTATTGGAGTGTACTATAAGATTATTTGTTCTATTTGACAGGATAAAAAAATTTCAACAATAAATTTATCAAATAAACGATACTAGTTGATGAGCACAAAAATTATATGTATCTCTGCATAATGCAAAATTTTTGAAAGTCTAGTACTTTTTTGTTGTTGATATTTTACACCAATTTTCTTCATTTCTCTCTGAATCACAGTTTTCTTCATTTTCTTTTGAATATTCAGTGATTCATTTTTTCATTTTATAAATAAGACTCAACATATTTCACTATACTAACACATTAATACTAACAACTGGGTTTTTAAAAAAATCTTCTTTTACAAGGGAGATAACTTATGTATATCTAGACCCGTCTTCTCACGAAGTACCGACTGTAGTTTGTTTGTGCGTGTGTGTATGTGTGTGTGTGTGTGTGTGTGTGTCTGTGTCTGTGTCTGTGTCGGATTAAGTTATGGACTTTAAGATCTACAGCCCTGGGGCCTCGACCAGCTGGAGTACATCCAGAAATTATATGAAAAGTTATTTGATTTGTGAATTCTAGATTAAAGTGCAAATACTCTTTGTTATTTATTTTAAAAAAGTCCAATTAATATATTGCATATATATTTGTAGTAAATATACCACGACAAAAAATACTTTACTGTATAGATTTACACATATTGCATGACGATTTGTGACATGAAAGAACAACTAAAACAGACGACGCTCTCATGGCAATCGAAAGCGACGTTCCCAAGAACTTACAATTTATAGATGTTTCGGAGAAATAATGTTTCTAAGAAATTACGCGAAGAAAAAGGTTGAATTTTAGCATTGTGCTAATAGATTCAATTTTTTTCCAATTTTTTCTTTTCTTTTGAAAATATCACTCGGGCTTCACAGTACCTGTCGCCCATGGACGTGCAAAATATTAATCCAGTAACGGGAGTGTCTATGTCTATGTGTATGTGTATGTGTGTGTGTGTGTGTGTGTGTGTGTGTGCGCGCTATTTATTTACTGTCCCACCAGAGCAAAATGTGACACAAGGTCGAGGCTTTACGTGGGGAAAATGAGAGTCACCCTAGAAAAATGGCTCCAGCCGGCGCGGCTTTGGTTTGCTAAGCAACCAAAGCAACCGCCGCCGCGAAAGCGTCAGGCACGGGCCCGACCTGTTCCGTTAAGTACAATGTAACAGTGCTGCCCCGGGATGCCGTATTCCCCGCAGCTGGACCGAGTAATAGAAAGGGAACACGAGGGTTCCTAATGCGCGTAGCAATGTGCAGCCTCAGTAAAACCTCATTGGTTAACAGATTGCACTGGCGCACTCGTTCTTTGACATACACCTTCTCCGTCCCATTTGGCAGCCAAATGTCAGTACCGGCGCCCCAGGCTCTGTCGGGAAACAGATACTACACCTTAATCCATGCCAAAAAGGCCAGAAAAAGAGGTGTGTGTGTGTGTGTGTGTTATATTTCTATGTAGATTGACCGTTTTGGAGGTCTCCATCTATCTTGGTAGACAATGGAACGATACCAAAATTACCTCCAGGGTGCAAGCGTAGGCGAAGCTTATGAAGATCCTAAGATGCCTAATCGACAGAACTTCCACGTCTTGGCCTCACTGATGTATTCCAAAGTAAAGCGGAGTCCCATACGTTTGTCATCGGCTTGTCAGCAGGAATTGTTACCAGAACACCAAGGTTGGTATCAAGGTTTTGAATCGAAGTTGCCCTTTTCTTAGACTGGTGTATGCCGCTTACAGGCGTCATTGGATAGGCGTAAGTCATGATAATACCCCATTATTCCAGGGTAAAATTGATCATTTTTGCAATAAATACGTGTATTCTTTTAACAAAGAGAAAGAAAAGCTAGGAGCGATGCGCTGAAAGAGAAAGAGTAACAATTCAGGAGTAACCTAAAATTGTCACGTTCTGCAAAGCGATAAGGGGAAACGAATTTTGAATCTAGCGTCACTCAAGCCAGGAACCGGCCATTTTTGCGTCTTATTTTTTTTTTTTTAAAGCTTTCATCCTTGCATGATCTGAAACTTCCCATTACTTTGTCGTATTTAAGACAGATCTTCTTAAACCGGTGAAGGATTCATTCACCCAAAGATGAAAGAAACTAGAGGGATGAATGAAGGATGAATGAAACGTAAAAAAAGTGAATGACCTAATTTATTCAAATAGTTATATTTCCTATAGTTATAAAAGAACATTATAATTAGTGGTTGATAAATTATTTTTAACAGCAGTGAACTTAGTATTTTCATACTCTCTCTCTCTCTCTCTCTCTCTCTCTCTCTCTCTCTCTCTCTCTCTCTCTCTCTCTCTCTCTCTCTCTACCTGAGGTTCTCAAATTTGTAAGTAGCAGGATATTTCACGAATTTATAGCTAACTTATCTTCTAGGGAGACCAAACGATTTCATGATACAACAAAGATGATGTATAAAATTAAGACAGAAAATGATTAAGAAAACGTAAGGAAATAGAGTCTCAAGTGGATTAAATCTTATGATAAAGACTCAAAGGTGGCTGGTACTGGAATATTTTGAGATATAAATATTGATTTAAAATATGCCGCTGACTAGTTCAATTACTAAGTATCTACATATGCATGCTTAACTCTGTGGTAGTCACTATGAAAAGTTCTATTTAGGAGCAACTTTGTTATTGTTCGTATTCAGGATTAAATTAAAAGCAAAATGAATTTATAATACAAGCCATATATACAAATTAGTTTGATTATATAATTGGTTGGTTGTCTGTTTTGTCCGATCCCACTTATAACTTAGAACTCATAATGGATTGGTCCATGTCAAATAGATTAACATAGCTAAAAACAATAAATGCATTGAAATTAAATCGTCAAAGTTGTCAAATTCAGCCATACTTTTTCCTGTCTTTTTTTTATAAAATGATGTTCAACTTTTTGAATATTAAATAAGTTATATTTTTGATGAAAAGTTTCTACCTACGATTTTTATCATGCCGTACGATATCAGTGTTTTTCCACACACCAATTCGTCCGATTACCCTTTAAAATAGATTGAGTTGAGTTGAGACGTAGAAAAATCCTGAAAATTAGAGCACTTGAATTATTAAAAAGAAATTACCTATTAAATTAGCATTCAGACCCTTAATACCGATCCAAACGTACACTGTCATTTTTGACAGGTATTATGTAAGCGATTGAAAAATGATTATAATCTCTAAGGATATAGAATAGAGAAAGGTTCGAAGTCGCATTCGATTCAAATCAGCCTTTCTCAACCTTTTTAGACTGTAAGAATCCTTGAAATAACTTCCATATCTCAAAGAATCTCTGCATTAAAAATATATGTACAGGTAACGATACCGATCACCGTGGCCCATTGGTAGAGTGCTCGCCTCTGCTTCGGTATGTCGTTGTTCAATCTACCGCTGAGTCATACCAAAGCCTATAAAATACCCTTTGATGAGTATTCCTCGGGGCCAAGGGGTTACGGCCAAACCATATTGAATAGATCACTGAAGTTATGCAAAGTCAGTACCTTACCTAGATGAGTGGCTACTGGGAAATACCAAGTGCCAGGCAAGCCGGGTCACTCTAACTAACAATAGCCCACGTGTACATAAACCCACGATGTCCTCGATTAGGGTATAAGCGGAGATCAATGATTCATAAATACATATATAAGTACAGTTAACGACACATCAGTGTGTTAAGAAATGTATTATTATCTAAAAGTAATTATCAGTATTATACCATATACAGACAGATAGTTTTATATACTTGAGTTGATTCAGGTGAACATCCTGGGATACTCCATTTTTTCCAGAGAACATTTAATATAAAAAAATGAAATGAAAGTCAATTTTTTGATGGCTTAGCTTACCTGTCGTAAATTTAATGTTTTTCTTTTCAGTCTATCTGAAAGTGAAAGTTATCATTTTGGGGGCAGAATCTTAGTATCAAGGTTAAATCGTATCTAAAAACCATCCAAATTTTTTTTAAAAAGCCAGTTTTTTACAATGTCTATGGATGGCTTTTACGAAATTCAGTAAACACTTTTGAAGATATCGTGTGAACCGACAGGAGAGAATGCAGAATTATGCGAAAAGAAAACGCTAAGATAACTTTCGATTAAAAATAGATTCCTGGATCCAACGTAGAATTTAATCATTTCTTTCCTACGATGTGGCTTAACTTTTCAGAAAATTTCATTCGAATTAATCAGGAACTTTAAAAGATACTGCGTTGATAGACAAGAGTTTCAATGAAATTTTGTGGAAGAGAGGGCATCTGGCTACGGAAGAAATGTTTAAATTTTGGAACAGATCCATAAACATTAACTAAGCCATATTGGAAGAGATGTACTTTCACAGTTATTCACTTTGAAAAGTGTCTCCTTCAGACACCATATAAAAACTGGCAAAATTTTAAAACAATTTTTTTTATCAATCTGTTTTTTTCTTATATGATCTAACCATGTTGCCAAGATTATAACTCCAAAAAATAATAACTAAAAAATGTATCAGAAAGCAATATACCATTTATACGTATATGAAATACATAATAACTCAAAAATTTTCCTTTGAAAAACTGAAATTGATGAAGATTGAAAAAACGAATGATAGCTGCTGGTCTTCTTTGGTTAGTAAAAATCCTGGTATTTCTCGTGTCAAACGTCATCAAGACAGGGACCGCTACTTGTTATGTATAAAAGAAAACTCAAATGAAGCAAAAGTCAGGTGCTTTTTTCACGCATGAATGATATTTTCATGGAACCCAAACAACCTCCTGCAGAACCCTACGGTCGAGAGAGGCTGATTTAGATATTCACGGAACAAAGATCTCAGTCGGAACTAAAAAAGCGAAGAGCAATTCTATAGGAAAAGTTGTTACTTGTCGCTTGGGTGCTCATGAGAATCGAATGGATACGGCTTCGGACAAAAGCGAGGATATCGTCGTGTCAACCGACCCCCTAAGGAAAGACGTCTTTATGTATAGTATTCGTGAAAGGTTTGGTGCCTTATGTCTTGACGTCGAGACTGTTTAAGAATTGTGACAGGGAATGAAAAAGAAAGAAAACAGAACCTGAAAGTGATCTTTTGGGTTGAAAAATGTAATTGCATGTAATAGCAATTATCCTTTTAATAAAAGGAATAAAGGATTATTTTTCCGAGTCATTGTTCTCACTGCTCTGGCAAGAAATTATTTATATATTTTACCTTCTGTGTCGGATTTCAGTTCGTATGGTTGATTTAGTTCTTTTAAAAAATTGCCCTGATGCGTGCATATTCTCTCTCTCTCCCTCTCTCTCTCTCTCTCTCTCTCTGTCTCTCTGTCTCTGTCTCTCTCTCTTCTTTAGAATGACTATTCAAGAAAACAAACAAACGGACTGAGAAAAAGTGACTTCGACATAGGGCTTTATACAAGGGGGCTTTCAAATAATGTCATATTACATATACATTTTTAAAAAATTACATTAGTTGTCCTTACGACAAACTTGAGCTCAGTTTAACGAATTATTTGCAGGTTTCTTGATACTTAAGAGAAACGGCACCTGAGTTTAGAGTAATATATATTTTGGGGATTTAGCGTCGGATTAATATACCGTTATGAATATGAATAGTTTTGTTGATAATTGGCTTATATTGCGGGTCTTTTCATTCTCTTAAACACGGAGCAGGTGTGTGCTGAGTAAGGCAGATTAAGTAAATCCAGCTGTTGCTTCTATTTCTATATCTTGTTACACATGCATGTGACAAAGACGAGAGATGGGGAAAATTAGCATTGGGTTAAAAAAAAACAGCTAGTTGTTTGTCAACTACACTGGTAGCCTACCATGGCAAGAGAGTCCAGTCTTGTGGAAGGAAGGGTTTAAGAAGAAGTAAACAAAAGGCGTAGGTAATTAATTATTAACTTTATTTGAGACCACAGGTGAAATTGAATGCTCAAGATCATTCACCAACTACACTGGACGTCTCACCGTGGAGCAATTGTTAACAAGCTACTCTCGCAGGCAATAATAATAATAATAATAATAATAATAATAATAATAATAATAATGATAATAATAATAATAATGTGGAACATGAAAACCAGGGTAGTACCGGTCATAGTGGGCGCACTAGGAACTGTCCCCAAAACGCTGAGGGAGAGACTGGAGGAGATCGGGATTAGGGGGAGGATAGAGACCGTACAGACCACAGCACTACTGGGAACTGCACGGATACTGAGGAAGGTGCTAGAGATATAAGTACTGCAACGAATTGTAGCTCTGTCATGATATGCGAAAGAGAGAGGAGACGTTAGCTGAAGACCTGAGGAGACTTATTGTCACTCAGTCTTCAGCGATAACCACTGGGCAACCGGTGTGAAACTGTAAATCGTAGAATTACTGCGACCTAT
>OY735217.1:15045243-15230243 GCA_963457665.1 Thysanoteuthis rhombus
GTCCAGCTCCAAAAAGGAGTGAGACACGGTGATACTAGCTCATCCAAACTCTTCACAACCTACCTCGAGATGATCTTCAGGAGCCTGGACTGGGAGAATAGAGGAATCAAAATAGACGGCGAATATCTGAGATTTGAAGACAACATTGTCCTTTTCACAGAAAACCTACATGACCTCCAACTAATACTAGATGAACTAAACGGAGAAAGCAAGAAAGTCGGCCCACGCATGGGTCAGAGATGAAAATACAACGATCAAAATCGAAGACACAAAAAAAAGTATACCACTGCATCTACCTAGGACAATCTCCATGAAACTCACTAAAGAAGAAGAAATCAAGCGAAAAATTATGCAAGGATGGCAAGGCTTTGGCAGAGCACGCTCAACCTTCAAAAACAAGAAGATTCCGTTAATCCTAAGGAGTAGAGTATACAACCAATGCATCCTCCCAATAGTCACTTATGGAGCTGAACCTAACCAAAAGATGCAACGTGTGCTTGAAAGATTCATGCTCAACCTCACATTGAGAGATCACAAGACAACACAGTATATCAGGGAGAATTCAGGAGTCCAAGACATCATAGAATCTCTTAGAAAACTCAAATGGCAATGAGCTGGCCATGTTGCAAGAATGTCAGACAACTGCTGGACATCACGACTCACAACATGGATCCCCAGAGATTGCACGTGCAACCGAGACTGGCAGAATACAAGATGGAGAGACGGACAAGACAAATTCAGAAAGCATTGGCTCCGTGACGCCCAAGATAAAGAGGTGTGGCGAATCCTGGGGAAGGTCCATGTACAACGATAGACGATGAAAGACTGGTGATGGTGATAAATTTCGACTTCTATCAGTCGTCAGAATCTTGGTTGCTCAATCAGTCAGCGCAGTCTTAGGCTCAAATTCCACCAGAGGCTCTTTTCTTTATTGTCCAATCATTGTCGTTGTTTTACTCAGTACCGCAAATAATTCGGTTCAGACAAATTAACTTCCCCAAAACTGTCTTTCCTCATTCACATTGTCGAATACTAATATCCATTACTTATCACATATATATGTATGACAGCACACACGCGAGAACATATATATGTATCAAAAAAAAAAAATAAAATAAAATAATTGTATTCAAATTAAATTTATTATACTAATATGTTTCGCCTTTCGGCTTTGTAAAAGTCGTAATTTAAAATGAAATATCATTAAAATGTTCGTTTATTTCCACTAACAATGTCTCGCGATACCATAACGCGTGAGCGCAAACGCCAAGTATTTGAAATTACGAAGAAACTGTAGATAGACTCATATACTTGAGAATTGGAGGGGCACATGAACAAATGCTTTGGAGGATTTTCAGAATTATGTATTTGTTCTAATACATGAACAGTTACTCTGTGTGTGTTCATTTTTGAACGAGGGAATGAGAGAGTTATACCAGTTTCAAAAGGACTATGATTGTGTTTGCTGATTGTTACATATGTAATGTGTATCTAGGCAGTAGTCCTTTATCATTACATGTTTAATGAAAGGCCATAGACAATGTATTTTTTAAAATTTCTAGATTTAATTTAATTGCCACCTATTTCGATTCATTTATTTATTTGGCAAGCTACTGGTCTGCATACATGCTGACAAAGTTCAACATTGATGGCGGCAGTTTTCTCTTCAATTCTGGTTCTAAATTCTCGTATGGTGAATGGTTTTTGTACGGTACACCATATTCTTTAGAACTCTACACAGAAACAAATCTAGAGATTCTAAGTCAGGCTAGCTTGCCCAGGGCAAACCCCACCCTATAAACCGAACGCCCACCGAACTTCCAGATAGTACGACTCTCTGCAATTTTCAAGCACAGATACTCCGGATAGTACGGCAATTAGCACTTTCAGCAGAGATCCCAAACGCTATAACATAACCTATGTGCGCTGACTATGGAGGTCCACTGACTCTCTGATAAGTGACCTGACTATGCAGAAGCCCGTAGCTCAGGTCCGAGTCATATCTTCCACCCCAGAAAAAGGAGGTGGTATTTTTTTAAGTCCAGACCTCCCTGCAGAGACTTCTACTTCTTATCTAGGACAATTGCTCTGATGGAGGGCGGGGTTGACTGTCTGGATTTGATTTGTAGTATTGTTGTCCTGGTTATCTGTCTTCTGTCAAAGAATTATTTATGGACGTCTCTTATTAGTAGGAGGCCTCGATCTTTCTCTTCATTATTTAAAACATGGAGAACACAGTTTACTAATTAGACAATTGGTCGGTAAAATACGTGCTAATAGTAATAAAATCATAGAAGCCATATATGATTGAAGCCATGGCCCCCTTTGTGGATAAGCAAATTAGCATCTTCACACGAAGGACAATAAAAAAAATAAGGTTTCAAAAAGGAGCTTAGCCTGAATTGTTTCAGGCAGTAACTGAGTGACCCCACCAATTCGAGTGTGTGCATTTCCAACCCTGAACCTCACTGCCTATTCTTTTTTTTTACTGGGCTGGGAAATTGTTCAGATGGGTGGAGGGAGCTTGATCTGATTTGTAATATATCTGTTCTGGTTTTATGTTTTCTTTCAAAGAATTACTATGGACATCTTTTGAAAGCAAGCTTTATATATATATATATATATATATATATATATATATATATATAGATAGATAGATAGATAGATAGATAGATAGATAGATGGATAAAGATATAGATATAGATATAGATATAGATAGATAGATAGATAGATAGATATATAGATATAGATATATATCGATTAGATACACGAATTTTGTCTATGACAATGGATGGTATATCTTCGTTTAGTTTTATTCAGCTCCTCAGATCTTAGGAGCTGAATAAAACGAAGTGAGTGTATACCATTGTCATAGACAAAATTTATGCATTTAATCGATATATTGTCTCTACTCTTAGTATTGAGCACTTGGAATATAGATTTTTTCGGAATAATATGTACGACTTGTGATATATTTTTACATGAGGTATATCCTTAAATGAACTGTACTTTTAAAAAAAGCCCGCCAATGAGACGTTTCAAAGTGCTCGTGACTGAAATGTTATGTAGCAGTGACCTTGACATTTTGCATACAGATGTTGTACAAGCTACGTTGGTTAGCTTTTCAGGTATACTCACCGGAGTAAGCGTGTGTGCAGTACGTTTGGTGTCCCCACAAAGTTTGACAATGAAGCATTTTGAAGATCAACGTGTTTCTGAGAAATTCTATGACAAACGAGGACAAACATTTCGGGAGACACTTCTAACGCTGCAACAGGTTTGTGCGGGATTATCCAAGCCGTACACAGTGCCTCGAGTGGTATCAGCATTTCAAATTAGGAAGAACATACACCAAAGATGATGCCAAATCTAGACGACCTTACCCATCGACGGACGACAATCTCATTGAAAGAGGGGTGTGCTATGATCCGAGAAAATCACCCCCTGACTGTCCATGAAGTTTCTGTGAAGAGGTAGGAATCTTTAAAAGTTCGCACCCCATGATTTTAAAAAGAAAGACTGTTAATGGACTGTGTTGTCGCAAAATATGTTCCACGTCTGCTGACAAATAAACAAAACTTTAGTAAAGTACGAGACAAATTTCGACCCCCAGTCGCCTTACTTTTCCGTTTTAATCCCTGTCTACTTTTTATGGCTCCGAAACTGAAATCAACACTGAAATGTCGTCGATTCAAGACAGAAAATGGGCCATGGGATATGCACACTACCCCTCAAAACCACTTCCAGAACGCATTCAAAGACCAAAAAGAAAACCCGCTGGGAACGTTGTATTAAGAGTGGTGGTGGTGGGGGGGCACATTTGAAGGAGACAAGTCTCATAAGATTGTAGGTAGAGCAATGAATTTGTCTCTGAAAAAGTTCGGTTGAGGGAGCCTCAATAAGTCTGCAACTTGACACACAATGAGCTGGATTTTGATCACGTCATTGTAAAAAAATGGATTCTCGCCCGCCACCATGCTTACTTAATACAATCACTGATCCATGACATGGAATTTAACCTATTACAACAACATGGCTTCAAGCTGATAGGACATCAAACAAAACGGTCTTTACAAATTACATGAGTTAAACTGAAACTATCCCACCAACACACGCACACACACACACACACACACACATATACATATATATATATATATATATATATATATATATATATATATATATATCACTGTGTGAGAGTGAGTGCATGTTTTCTTCGTGAGCTTACATAATTATAGATATACAAGTGCATAAATAAACATAAATACTCTCTCTTGCGAAAATGTTGGGAAAACTTAGAAGTGTCTTTGAAGTTTCCTCGGCTTTTTATTGCTGGTGCAATCAATTCACTGGATTGTCGTTTGCATGTTTTAGAACGAATTGAAAAGCCATCAAAAAAGATTTTTACTTACAAAAACGAACACCTGTCATTGTTCAAGCCGACATTTCTGAATCTTTTTCTTCTCGTTATTTCTTAAGCAAAGATCCAAAGACATCTTGACACTATTTCAGGACAAAAGCTATGTAAAAAAGCAGAAAAATTGTGAGAAAACTGATTATGTTTTCATTCATAAACTAGATATCAACTGTTTTTCTGTAATAGGCTACGGGAGAAGTGAGTAAAATTTGTGGCAGCTCCGTAGACAATTATTTCCCTTACGTCGTTGTTAGATGCCCACACCACTTAATTTAGCCAAAATTTCATGCTTGTTCATACGATCATCAGACGGACAATATAATATTTTATCTTTTCTTAAAGTTCTATTGTTATATCATTAGGTATGTTTTCCTCGATCTGAAATATTGGACATCGAAAATTAAACAGTTACCTCCCCAGATTGTTAAAAAACAAAAACTGTTATGAGGTTACCGTTCACAGCTGTTTTTCATTAAATCTCCAACTCGGAAGATGGATCCTCACACTATCTCTTCTTCAGACCACCCACACGACGCTGAGAAATGTCATGGGTCTGATGGGTTGACACAGCGTAATAAAAATGATGGGTAAAATCTACATAAAGGGACTGGGGAGTGTCTCAGATAGACAAAACATAAAATTTCTATGGCCCAAAAAAAGAGAAATAAGTGGCAAGGTTTTCTCAAGATAAAGAGGTACTTAAATTTCCAAACAAGGAGTGGAGAAAAGGATTCACAATTCTTGTTTTTATCTCATTTTAGGATAAGCCGAAAATGCAAGCAACATTGTTTGAAGAAAAGGCCTCTCCAAAATCGCCAATCTCAAACACAAAATTCATCATTTTATTTCAATAGAAGTTAGGTAAAATAAAATATGATATTTTGAATGTCACGGATAAAAAGACGAAAAATACAATGTATTCCAACGTGATCAGCTTCCAAACAAGGGTACAAGCAAAAGTGAAACTAAACATAAAAGTAACTTGAAAACCAAGTAACACTCAAGAGATGCCTCCAAAAGGAGTCATTTGTTATGATTAAAGAGTACAACACCACTGATAAATCAATAAATGTAGCCAGAAAGCGAGGTTTGAGTAATACTTAAGTATTAGCCCATGATGTAGTGTCTTGTTTTGTGATATCAGCGGTCTCATATCTAAGCCAAGTGAGAGTTCACTATTGACAGAACTAGAGACGCATATTACAAAAATGACTTTACGTTCAGTTGGTAGAATGACTCTCAGAATTAGATGTGATGAATGTTGGGTGGAAACTTCCGGCATCAATTCCACCATTTAATTAATTCATCAGCATTTAAACAACGATAATAAGTATGATCAACAAGGATCAAAAAGAACGATATGATTATGTCTTTGACATATATAATGATGAAAAGTCAGTCAAAGACAGTGAATTACAGAGGAGGATAAATAAAACCTCCGATACACGTTAGCAAAATTCAGAGATCCATTCCATTTCCCAAAGAAATAGATTCATTTTGATCTTCAAATCATAATTAACTGAACTCACAAAAGCTAATTTACCAAGAAGTAGACGTTCATAATACAGAGCAACCAATAGTGTTTGGAAAACTGGGAAGTTCAGCTGAAGATTGGCAGTGTATTGGAATTAACGACAATACAATAACTCCAATGTTACAGTTGCAATCAACTCATAAAGGAGCTGATCTTTGCATTCCAACTCGTGTTCTAGACTGGCGGCTAGAAAGTTGTACTCGTTGTCGGCAATGATACAAATGTTACAGTGGAGCTAATACACTTTATATCAGTATTATATGACTATAACCCCAAGAACTCTGGATCAGAACTGGAGTAAGAAAAACATACCACTTCACATATCATATCAGCAGCTATATGCTAAACTCTATGTCGTTCTCCGAACTTTACATTGACTCGTTGAAATTGGCGTTACGAGTAAAATAGGAACTAAAAAGGCTGTCATGAAAGCAAACCCAGAAAATTATCTCACCCACTTTCAAACTGCACAATCGTTGTCAAACATTATCATAGAAAGTGTTAAATTATTCCTTGTGAAAGTCTTGGTACCTAGCAGTTCAGCAAGAAGCTTCATTGGTGAAGGGAAGGAAATTTACTCCTCTAAATCTGCATCATTACAAAATCATCCATCTATAAGCCAAGGTCTATCGACTCATATCAAACGTGTATTTTGTAGTACATATCTCATCTGTCATTGATTGGACAATTATCTCAACAGGACGATCCTTCAGCACCCTATTCCAGAAGATTACGGATACGAGCTGGTCAGTTATGCGTCACTTTTCCAAGTGTACTAGGATCACATATTCGTGTAATGATAGATGAGTTAAGTGTAGCAAATTTTGTGGTCGATTTGGTGTAAAAAATGTAAAAATCCATTAACCTAGGATATCAGACACATGTTTGATACATACGTGTATATATTTTGCCATGTAGTTTACAGGAAGTGTTCCAACCACTCATTTCAAAGGTGTTGTTAATGATCTTCACACTGGATTTATCTCCAAAAATGCTTTATCACCACCAAACTCTGTCACTGCAGCATTAAAGATATCAACTCAATTAGTAACCTATTGATCACACTAAACTAAATACCAACACTAACGAGCGGAATAATTTGTTGTAAAAAAAGAAGAAAAAGAATTAACAAAATAGATAGATAGAAATCGGATAGTTTTTCTTAAATAGTTTTTAAAGATTAATGTTTGTGAATTATTAGAGTTTTTATCATGATCTCGGAAAAATGTATATGCATGTACGGTAAACAGAAAAGAAACCCTTTTTTTTAAACTCATAGGGTTTCTCTTTCTTTCTTTACGAGTGATCAGGCAACACCTACTCAATTGATCCAAGAGGAATTCAGTGAAAACCTTTAGAAATATCGTGTGGTCTGACATTGGTGAATACATAAATGCACGAAAAAACGTTTTTGGAGATATTGTGTAGACAGACATGAAAGTTTGGTGATATTATGTGGCGTAGACGTCTAACAACGACACAGGGGAGATAATTGTCCATGGAGCTACCACAAATTCTACTCACTCCTCTCATAGCGTATCACAGGAAAGAAAAGTTGATAACTAGTTTATATATGAAAATATATACATATATCTCAATATCTTTACGCTTTTTTGTTGCTGTGTTTGTCCTGAAATAGTGTCGAGATGTGCTTAGATCTTAGTAGTGACTAGATTTCTGAATTCCTCGTGTCAGAAATGTATGGAAAAGTGCGTTCATATGCCTCTGTATATTGTTTACTCTTAAGGTCAAGTGATTTCTTTTCTTATTTTCGAGTTCGAATTTGCACTAGGTGTAAATAGAGTTGATTTGAACCCACTTATTCAAATTATTTCAGCTTGTCAACAGACTGGATTATAAAGTAAGCACTTCACGGATTAGATAAAAAAAACAAATAACAGAACAATCAAGTAATATCTAATTTATGCACGAAAAAACGTTTTTTGCTGTTTTGGGGGTATATTGACCGCACTCCCCTCTCAGCGGTAATAGTAGTATTTTCGAATTATTATTGTCTCGCACTGGGATTGAACCTAGAACCATTAGATTACTTACAGTAATTCTGTCTAATTCTGTAACCATTACGCTATGTGTCCAATCCCAAACCGAAACGATGTAAGAAAAACAACCAACATGACGATAGTCCGAATAATAATCGAAATAATATTAATACCTCATCTCAAAAATTCAGAGGAGTCGAGATATGTTAGAAATTTAATGATAAATATTTTTCTGTATTCCTTAGTCCAAGATTGTATGGGAAAATGTATTCATTTGTTTCTGTATATTGTTTACTGAAAAAATGCGATTTTTTATCTTTTTGGTGTCTAGGTTCCTGTTCGTTATAGATCGTGCCGCACAGAGAAAGGTCTCTATTTTTTCAGTTCCAACACTTCCATTTTCTTTAGTCTTTATTTATGTAGGACTCAGAAAATACAATAGACAGAGTAACATAAATATTGGACACAAGATGTGGGCTAGAGCCAGGATTATGACGCTTTGCCGCTATATTCTCAATATTCGGATTGAGATTTGTGAGTTTTAGTCTTATGTCACTTTGCATTCAAAATGAACTTTTTGAAATTCACCAAGTTAGAGTTGCTTCGCTTTATTTATTGACTTTACTGCCATAAAACGAAAGATCGCCCATTTCTTTGGAAAAATCTATTTGTATGTTACAACCTATCAAAGCAATGTCACCCCCCCCCCCCGGTTGGGAATGACTGGCTAAAGTCCTTGTCGTACACTTTTTTATACGAAGTCTGTTTTGGAGGTATCCAGCCATTTAATATAAACGAAAAAATAGCTTACCTTAGATAATAGTGTCTCAGTCTCCTTCAGAGTGCGCCTCAAGGGACATCATACACTTATCCAAGCGTCAAAGGCAGATATATATATATATATATATATATATATATATATATATATATATATATATATATATATATATATACATATAATATATATATATATATATATATATATATATATATATATATATATATATATATATATATATATATGGGAAACACTGAGGAAAATTACATAAATTGCATTGACAGATGTTGGGATATATGTAGCTGAAGCGACACAAAAAAAATTATTAACAAGTTTCACATTGTTTAGTGATTAAAGCTGTAAAGCTTTCTAGACTCTCTCTCTCTCTCTCTCTCTCTCTCTATATATATATATATATATATATATATATATATATATATATATATACATATATATATATATATATATATATATATATATATATATATATACATATACATATATATATATATATATATATATATATATATATATATATATATATATATATATATATATATATATATATGTATAACAGGTCAAACCAAAAATACTGTATATACAAAATCAGTAAATACAATGAAAATGACATGAAATGATTTACAATAAGAAAAAAAGGGGCATCACATATTCTGGTTACATAGAGCTATCAGATAGAACTAAAAAGTGTCTTCTGTTTCTTATCAAGTATGTGTGACAATCATCTTTATTTTTATCAAATACTTTCGCTCGAACGGATAGGAACCAGAAGTAGCAGGAGGACGAAATCCAAACGGACAAGTTGTCAACAAACCCCGATTAGATAAAGTGATAACGTGGTTGCTCTAGCGAACAAATTACATCTCATGAATTCCAAGAATTCGATTTCGTGTCTCGCATAGGGTTCTTTCTGTGATCAAATTACTTAATTTATATCTGATGTATGTTATAATAAAATGGCGTTACATGTAGATACGCATGTGCTGATTGAATTATCATTCGAATCGTAAGATCTGATGGAACCTGACGGTGGTAGGCCGATTGCATTGGTTATCTTAATGAACAATAAGTTGTGATTTTCTGTGACTTGGAATACAGGTACACAATGTCTAATCCGAAATTGTGAAAACTGAAAATCGAACATTTTCCCGTGAATGTCGTTTGCACTCCAAATCTTAAGTTTGGTGTCAAACATGACTGAAACTCAACTAAGGTCGCCGTGTTTACTTCCGTTACGCTCTAGCAGGCCTTGTAAAGCCCGATGGAAGTTGGCTCAACCCACACCAAGCAGTTGTACTCCTACTAGTCAGATGGGCCTCTGCCGCTCACGAATACCTCACGAATATTTTGTTTATTTTTTGGTGACCTTTTGGCTTTGAAGACTTTTAAAAATGTTTACAGGAGTTGCAGATTCCCCAACAGATGATGACAGCGATGATGAGCAGAAAAGGAAACATCTGTAATTATTGTTATGTTACCTTTACAGCCATTTCGTAATACGAAAAATTTCGACTTCAAAAAATGTCTATCCCCAAGGATTTCCGATAATGAATTGTGAATCCGTAGTATCTTCATCCCTGTTTTAAAGAAGTTACAGCTGATGTGGGTTCTACACTTTGGTAAATATCAGCTGCATTCGGTAACCTCTGAGTATCATTCAAATTTCTTAATACAACCTTTGGTATAAAAAAAATATGTAACAAGTTGAAGATTTTGATTATTAGTGCATGTTGGTGTATTAACGGATTAACAGATCCTTACAGATGAAAAGAAAAGCTAGCATATGTCCGTTTCGTAATATCCAATTTATCCATAAAAAAATGGAAAAAAACCCAAAAAACAAGCAAACTTACTAGCAATGATTTATGGAGCTAAACAATTTAGCATGTTCCTTTATCTGCATATCTAATTTTTTTATTGTGTGAAAACATGCTTATAAGAGATAACACACGCACACATATATCTATCTATCTATCTCTCTCACTCTCTCTCTCTCTCTCTATATATATATATATATATATATATATATATATATATATATATTCATATTCATATATATATATATATATATATATATATACATTCAATCTACAATATATCGGTTGCTATGCAAAATTTCAGATAAAATCATTGTAAAATTGGCGTTCAATCTTTTAATCATCACGCCCTCCCAAACTACGATAGCATAAAGATGATTGAAGCTATGCAGTGGACAAGTGGTAAAGTCGAAGAGTAGAGATAAGGGAAGCTTGCTTTCGTATCTTAGGTTGCAGCGAAGTCTATACTAAAATGATTATTGTTTCTTCTCCATCAGAATTTTGCTCAGTCACCACACACACACACACACACACACACATATATATATATATATATATATATATATATATATATATATATATATATATATATATATATATATATTGCAATAATTTAAATATCTTCTTTCAGCGGCGGACTAGGCCTAAAATTTATACCGGAAAACGTGTGAAACAGCCCAAGGCAAATGAAAGGCTACATTTCTTTGATACTTTACTTATCAATTTTAAAAGATATAAATACTGGTATTAAACGTAATCTGCAGGAATTCTTGAATGTTGTTATCAAAGTGGCCAGACCAACGATGTCGGTGAATGCATGATGATCAGTATTTTGACTTTTGGAATTATAACTTGAATGAGTTTGAAGTATCTGCTATTAAGTTTTCTCACATTCGATGATCTTTTAATTATCAAATTAATGAATTAGAATTATACACGTGATTAATTGTAAAGATTTGCAAGATAAAAAAATGTCGTCTTTCGTGGACTGAGTCGGTTGTCCTCCTCTTAAAGTTTTTGATACTTAATAGAGTTCGATTTTGATGATTTTGATAATTTTTGTTTATTAAATTTCGAATTCGAAAAGACTAGGGTTGTCTGCCACGTTTTTTGCAGTCGAATTCATGGTTTGCTACAGATTAGGATAACATAAAAGAACCTCGTCCGTTAAAAAGGACACAACACTCAAAGTGACTCTGTATCAATTTTCAAAGATTCCACATCCAAGGGTCTGGGGATTGACAAAGCATTGGTTGCACATTTTTTGGAAGTTAACAAGGCAAAGGCAATTTCATTCATTTATTGAATTAACAAATATAACCATTAAAAGATTAAATGAATTAAAATAAGTATTGTCGAATTAATTAATTAGATTAGTTGTTAATTTCCAATAAATCTCAATCATAAAACGAACGATCCAAATATTTTATAAAGCACAAATCACTTAAACAGCAAGCCATCTAAAAAAAAAACAAACTACGTCGGGCTTTGCAAAAGAAAATGAATTAAAGAATCCTCAGAAATTTCTGTAAATCTTTTCCGATGTTTATCAGCTTAAAAGTTTCGAGTAACTTATGAAACGTAATCTAGTTTTTACTATATTTAATTTAATGAACGTACGTTCACAACTGCCTTGAGTGAATGACTGGGTCAAAAGATATTTATAAGCCAAGAACAAATTCGAGTATGCAGATACGTGCAATGAATATTCATGTATGATACGGAAACAGCAAGACTGACACTTATCGTATGCCTTTCTAGAATTGTAACGTAAACTTTATTTATATCAAGATGAGTTAGAAGTATCCGCAGTTCTGATTCTAAGGGCCTGGTTGTTGTAAACTCTTCATTCAAAAATTTCGAAACACCGTAGAAATTTAGGATAAAAGACTGTCATTCATTGGTCAGTTTTTTCTTGTCAAAACCAAGACGAAAGAAGATGTTTTTCACGGCTCCTAGTGGCAATCAAACTCCCTTGAGTATTTCAAATCGGTGTAGATCGAACCAAGCGACGACTGACAATTTCACTGTTTGAAAATCATTCATCAATACTTGAAGCGATTTGGTCGAACATTTTCACCGTGTAGCGATGCATAGGATCACCAATCATTTCATCCATCTTGAGTTTGTCAGGCATTCGTATCTTTCTTAATGTTCTTATTTTCCCAAATTCACAATCTATGAAAAAATCACTTCCTCATTATCATCGAAAATTTGATTCTCTGCTACGACGAAATCTCTTGTTATTTTAAAGATGTTTACGAAGTCCAGATGTTTTAAAACCTCTTTCGAATTTTCCAGCATATTTCAGGCATTTCGATAATCAAGGCCGACAGTTTTTAGATATCCAGAGGCCGATTTCTTGGTACTGTGCACCTACAATATCTAAACATTAAATGAGAGTCAAAGAGAGGCTATTTATCAAGAAGTGAATTAGCCAAAAACGTGACTTAGGCATCAAATTTGCGAGACTTGACAATCAGAGGCTAGGCAGTGGTGATTTAAAACTGGCAAAGGCCGAGTTTCTCCTATCTTCTGCAAAGGTTTCAGAGTGTCCGATCTTCTCTGAGGCAACCTCTATCCACTTGACCATTCTCTTTCATGATTGCAAAAAAGAATTTCACTGTTTATTGCATTAATCCTATTGAATTTCCGACCGGCAGAATATTTTGAAGCAGTCAAATTATTGTTACTGTCAAATTGAGAACGTAAACTTAGCACCAAATATAAACAGATTGTGAAGCTTCATCTCTCGTGTATTTTACCCCACCCCTGTATTCACATCTCCTCATAGCAGCTCCATCGAACGACGCACCCCCGATCTGCTCCTCTTTCCATCCACTGCATTCCAATGTAAAACTCATTTGTTGGTATAACCAAAAACCAAGTAGAGTCTGTAATATGTAGAACAAAGAGATCCTTTTCTTCATTCAACAAAACATGATGCAAAATAATGGTTTCCTGGTCAATCATTGCTATATTATGTGTATCATCCTTTTGTTCCGATTGTCAGTTGTATTAACAATACGTGACTTCATGATGATTCGGGTGGCTGTCAATATATTGTTCACAGTTGTTTGGGATAACATCGATACAGAATTTCCACGATCTTTTGATTTTTCATCAGATTCTGCCCCCGGCCCTTATAAAAGTCAATAACTTTGCTTATGTGACAAGTCATAGATACATCAAATTGGAACACAAGCAATATTGTCTATAAAAAGTTCAAGTTCTGGTTTTCGAGGTTAAGACCAGATTGATTACGATGTCCTCTGTATGATAGTGATTGTTTACCTAAAGATTTGATCACAGCTAACACGCGTTTCAGAACTTCAATGTTTTCCATAACCTGCTTCCGCCTCAAACTGACGGTTCCATTCATCATTAAAGATTCTACACCCCTTTCCTGTTCAGTATTGAACAATGCTATGGCAGCTGCATTGTGTGACTCTACCGCCTCGAGTTCAGAAATCCTGTGATACATATCGGAAAAGCTGTAAGGTCAGTTGAGAATACCGCTTCTGTATCGGAAAAAGCCCGACAGATCTTGCAATGAACACTGTCAGCCTATTCCGAGGAACGCTGTTAAGCAATCATAAACACACTTGTTATAAAATGGCAGATATTTCACATCTTTGAACTACATTCTTCTCGCAAAGGTGCCGGTTTAGACCAAGGCGTATTTTGGAATATTTTATGCAGACATATTCTGGGGTTATACATCCAAAATTTGATAGGTGAACCTGGTCTTAGATATGAACATAAACATAGTGTGACTTCTTTTGTGTATCAAAAGGTAACGGACATTTTTATCATTATTATTATTATTATTAATATTTGGAATCTCACACCAGTTGCCTGGTTGTAACCGCAGGAGTTTGAGTGACAGCTAGTCTACTCAAGTCTCCAGCCCTCCTCTCCTAGTACTCATAGGTCGCAGTAATTCTGCGGTTTACAGTTTCACACCGGTTGCCCAGTGGTTATCACTGAAGGCTGAATGATAATAAGTCTCCTCAGGTCTTCAGCTAACGTCTCCTCTCTCTTTCACCTATCATGTCAGGGCTAAAATTCGTTGCAGTACTTATATCTCTAGCACCTTCCTCAGTATCCGTGCAGTTCCCAGTAGTGCTGTGGTCTGTACGGTCTCAATCCTTCCCCTAATCCCGATCTCCTCCAGTCTCTCCCTCAGCGTTTTGAGGACAGTTTCTAGTGCGCCCACTTGGACCGGTACTACCCTGGTTTTCATGTTCCACATCTTCCTTAACTCCCTTGCTAGGTCCTGGTATTTTTCCCTTTTTTCACCCTCCTTCTTTTTTACTCTATTTGCGATTTCACACCGATTGCCAGGTGATTACTGCTGGAGGTTGAGTGACTGCAAGTCTCCTCAAGTCTCCAGCCCTCCTCTCCACATTCTCATAGACCACAGCAATACTGTGGTTTACAGTTTCACACCAGATGTCCTGTGGTCATTGCTGAAAGCTGAGGGACAGTAAATCTCCTCGGGTCTTCAGCTCGCATCTCACCTCTCCCTCGCCTATCTCGCCAGTGCTGTGGTTCTCATCTCCGCTTCCATTTTCCTTCCTCCTCTGTTCGGCCACTGCTAACATTTAGTGCCGTAGACCTTATATTTCTAGAACTTTCCTCAGTATCTGTGCGGCTCCCAGCAGTGCTGTGGTCTATACAGTCTCAATCCTTTCTTTTATCCCGAGCTCCTCGAGTCTCGCCCTCAGTATCTTTGGGACACTTCCTAGTGCGCCTATTATTACTGGTACTACCCAGACTTTCATGTTCCACATCTTCTTCAGTTCTCTTGCCACATCTTGGCATTTATCATCATTATTATTATAAATGTTTTCCCTTTGATGTCTAGTTGCATTCATTGCACACTGAGTTTCAGCTAGAAACTTGGGTCAGACAACAATGTCATGGCTTGGTAGGTACCATCAGTTTTTTGTGTTGTTTTTTTGGAACAAAAGGAGGTCAATACAAGAGGTTACACAAGAAACAGTATGAAGTTGCATGAAAGACAAGATATTTCCACGGACAGTGATTTACAAAAGATTTGGGCGGTACTTGTGAGGCCAATTTTCTGTATTTCATAGATGTTTGGGTTTCCTGGTATTCTATCAAAATATTTGTCCACACCCTTTTTGTCCTTATCGTTATTATCAAAAATGCAAAAAGTGAATAATAATGAAATATTAGATGAAAATACAAGAATATGAAAGAATCAAATTAATGATTATAACATTGTTTTAAAATCATAATTGAATGATTTACATCCTGGATAATTGTGGTTGTTTATCATCAGATGCTAATTATCACCAAAATATCAAGATTTGATAAGCACAAAAATAAAAATAAATATCTACTAGAATATGAAAAATTTTAAAAAATATTGAATTTTTAAAAATATTTAAAAATTGATTAAAAATCATATTAGGTTAATAAAATCATATCATTTTATAAGAAGAAAAATGTTTATTCTTTTTGTGTAGCAGTGTGTTTATACACGCAAGTAATGCTTTGACACAGGTATGAACAGGTTTATGTACGCACACACTTCTTGATACCTACTGAGTGTGGTACACACGGCACAGGGTCAGATGCTGGTAATTGGAAGAGCACTGTGTTACACCAATCTTATAAGTTAGAAGAACTTGTCTGCTCGAAAAATCAGCATTCCAAAACTTGACTTCAACCTGGATTCGAACACTGACATCAACCACGTGTTGGATATACACAACTGTAAAGTAAATACTTATCTATCGCCACGCCAACTTTCATTAACACCCACGCACTCTCACACATGTTAATTCGCATATATTCAAACATGCTCACTGATACACACACACTGACCCACTCATTAACGCACACTCCATTTCACACTCACTCTCGAACATGCACATCTACACACACGCACGCACACGCACACACACACACACACACACACACACACACATATACACTATCTCTCCCTCTCCCTCTCTCACATCCTCTTATTCATTTTCACACACACAAGTACATTCACATTCGCACGCACACTTACACCAACTCACACCCACACATACACTCATACTCACATGCATTCACACTTCCATTAGTTCACACACACACAAGCACACACTGTTACTTGAATATCCACGCACAGTTTCTGACCTTTCAATTGTTAAAAGCAAAAAGTCATGCGATCTACTTGAACAATGGAGATGAGAAAAGCTCTCCTTCCAATTTTAGACCCTTTCTGATCCCATGACAAAGGGTCGAATGAGAGAGAAAGAGAGACAGAGAGAGAGACAGAGAGAGGATGATTAAGGGACCGTCGGGGACAAACGGTCTTTGTTACATTCCTTTTTATTTTTTTAGGACCCTGATTAGTGTCAACAATTGTCCTCAAATAAACACCCGATTATGCTTGGGTGTTAATGAGAAACTTGTTTAAATAGATGCGTCAGTCTTTTTCAGTCATTACACTGTGCAACGCAATTTTAGTTCCTGGATATTGTGCGTCATCTTCTAATTGCTTGCGTGTAAAAAATTAAAATTGCTCTTATTCTCTCAACAAACTTTCCTATTGTGGCCAGAATAGTGATATTCATATGTTATTGTTTTTCTTGTTTGATGTAATTAAAATTGTCCGCAAATTTGCCTGCAAATCGAGAATAAGGAGATTTCACCTACCTGGTCGCAAAAGCAAACTTAGAAGGGAATAATTTATATTTTCATACCATTTAGACATAATCAATCAGAAAACAAGACTTAAAACCCAGGAATAACACAAAGCGTTGGACAGTGTTATCAGTAAACTTACTGAGGTGAAAATAGGAGCCTACCTTAAAGTGATACTTAGCAAGCCCGTCCGTCATTTCTGGTGTAGTGAATTCGATATACTCTCTCCCAACCCACTACAAATCTATCCTGATTTCTATCGAATTTTTTACAATATGAACCCAAAGGGTAGGATTTCAAGGGGGTTTGTTCTCATTGTTTCCTTTGTATACATGATTTAGGTCAAATGAGTGCTGGTCATAGATAATAATGTATACACTCTGTTTACAGGAATGACAATTTAGTGCCTTTTAGAGCATTTCTTCTCTTGTAAGTGTGTGTGTGTGTATGTTCACAAGATAGGAGATAGAGAATCATGCTCAACATAACATGGAGAGATCATCAGGTCCGAGATATCATAGAATCCATCAGAAAACTCAAATGGCAATGGGATGGCCATGTTGTAAGCATGGCAGACAACCGCTGGACATCAAAACTTACAACGGGAGATCACATGCGAAACTGTGGCCGGCAAAATATAAAATAGCGCGACGAAAAAGTTCAGAAGGTATTGTCTCCGCAATGCCCCTGGTTGAGAAGTCTGGCGAATCTTGGGAAAGGTCTATGTCCAACGACAGACACGACATGATGATAATGAACTATCACCCAACTACATTACTATCCAACACGTATAAACTATTCTAAAAATAATTACAGACTAGCAAGCACTCTGGACACATTATATAAGTTGATTTTTATCTGCTCTCATGTTACCTTTCATATTTGGAATGTACTTCATGGGATTGTTTTGCTGTGTCAGTTGGCTTAATAAATGGGATCTTTCTTCCTTTTTTTCTATTCCTTCATAAGCCACAAAAATGGCCAAGAAGAATGAAATGAATCATCTTTCCGGGACTTGAATTTCACGATCAACGACGATTCTCCCAATGAAGACCTAGCAGGGTTACCAGGTTGGGCAACAAAGGGAAATAACCCAAACTGGAGGCAGCCATAGTTTAAGCTTTCCATCAACAAAAGAGGTTGGTATTGAAGCTTTCCCTTCAGACTCATTCGATGCCTGTTTTGGTCAAGTCTCTTTGAAAAAGTTGCAGTTATTTCCCTTTGAAGCCCAATATGGCAATCTTGGGACTGAGATCCTCGACGGTATGTTCAACCATAATCAAACTTAAATTAAAAAGGAGCTAAATTCGTGCCGATCGTACTTTCTCCAGTAAGAGGAAATTTTAAACCTGCCTACGTACTTGTCAAATGGCATTTTTAAATGTTGATATTTCCAGAATGATTCGGAAAATCACATCCAAAATATTGAGTTTCTTTCGCATCTGGCTTACCCATGCATTTTCAGCCGAGCCGAGTACTGAGTTTCTATTTATAAGGCTTATACAAAAGTATCCTGCATTTTGAAACAAAATCTTTTATTCATATAAATTCACTCATCAAAGTATTTTCCCTCGTCATCTCTGGCCTGACTCCATCAAATACAGAGAAAAACGTTTGCCAAACTCCTGTCCACGTTAGGGTTGACTTTATTTCCCCCCGTAACAACAACAACAACAACAATTCTCACCCAGGGGATAAAAACTTCACTGTTTGTCTGTCCTGCAACGTTCACATGCGAAACCAAGGCCGACAGAATACAAGATGGAGAGATGAACGAGACAAATTTAGAAAATACTGGCTCTGCGATGCCCATGACAGAGAAATGTGGCAGATCCTGGGGAAGGTCTATGTCCAGAAACGGGCGTTAAAAGACTGATAGTGATGATTGGTAGACAGAACTCTCACCGACTGAGCTAAATTGACAAGTCTTACATACCTGCGAATTTATTATATATATAGTACGAAGAATAATATTGAGCCATAATAGGAGTAAAAGAGGAGTTAGGCCCCGCAGCAGCCAGGCTTTTCCATTATTTGTACAGGGCTTAGTAAATATCAATGAGATTAAACAGACATTTGCACACACACACACACTTATATATATATATATATATATATTCTGAACTTTTCTATATTGTTCTGTGTGTTTGAGCTCCAAATCTCTTTTCAAGACTTTACATGCCTTTTCTGACAAGCGCTTGTACTTAATCACCATAACTGACAGTTAACCATTTTCCAGTTTCCTCTGTACTTTCCCCCAGATTAAACGTTAAGAGTCAACTGCGGCTTTCACCAAAATAAAGTAATCACTCTTCTATGAACGACCCTTAAAATGTATCTATGCACAAGCAGTAGAGAATTGAGTAAATTTCCAAGATTTTCTGACATTGTACAAAAGATGGAGCTGGGAACTTTTGAATCAGTCTAATACATAGGAAATAAACTTCACGTTATGAAACAGTCTCTCAGACCATTGCTAGTAGGTTTGATTCTCGATAGATTTTTCAATTTTGTAGTTCTGTGCCACACAGTAGGCTGAACCAAGTCTATATCTGCTTCAGAAATGAATATATACGTCCCCTGAGTTAAAAATATCGTTTTTATGAATAATTTTTGAAATGCTATCGATTAGAAAATTTAAATGTCAATGAGCAGGTTATGTGTCAAGGGTGTCAGACAATCGGTGGACATCACGACTCACAACGTGGATCCCCACGGATCATATACGAAATTGTGACTGGCCAAAGTAAGATTGCATGACGATTTAGATGAGTTCAGAAAATATTGGCTCCAGAACGACCACGACCGAAGGGCCTGGCGAATCTTCAGGAAAGTCCATTTCCTACGACCGACATTAAAAAGCTGATGATGATGATTATGATGATCACCCGTATCAACAAAAATGACGACACTTTTATCTATTTTTGTTTGTTTCTGTTTCATTTTAGAATTCTGCCCGTCTAGGCTGACTTGATGTATTTTCCCCTTTCTCCAATGTATACAGCCTAATTGACATTGTTATTATTTGAAATTTCACTGTCATGTTGTCACTGTACCCTTAGCCTATTGGTTAGTCGTCAAATTGATAATACTTACATCCCAGCTTATATCGCAGCAATTCCATTTAATTCTATGCATCAGTTTATTTAATCATAATGGAACATTGAAAACTTTCTCAACGACAATCAAGAAAAAATGATGATTAATTAAGCGCTAAATATTGTGATTAACACCTAAAATATGTTTGGGCATATTCCGGATCTCACTCTGAACATTGGAAATTAGGGATTGTCACTTGTCAAGAATTTAAGCAAGTGTAACTGACAGAAGGTGGCTATTATATGTATCGTATTGAATATGATTTACTACAGAAATGCATTGAAAATCAGGAAGAAATTGATTGTCAGTGGTCAGGAATCAATACGAGCCATATAATACAAAATTACCGACAGAATAGGGCTATTATATCTATTATTGTTTAATGATGTTTTTGCCTGTCTATGTATTTATTAAGATTAGTTTCATCTGGCAAAGGGCTACAATTCACTTGCAATGATACCTAAGACAAATTTGTCGGGAACTATGTTGTAAGTATCTACTAAATGTAGTATAGAGGGCACAATTAGTGCAGTGGTAATGGAATCGGTGACCCGAGTTCAAACTCTGGTCGAAATTGTCTATGTTCCCATGTTCAAGGCATGAATTCATCTCTCCTGACCTAGACCGCAGATTGGACTCTTCGAGCATTGGGAAGGTAACCAGTCTGGGAAAAAGACCACTGATTTCAAATCAGGAAGCGGAGCCCCCTTAATACAGTTTGACACCCAATTTCTTACATCGTACATATGATAAAGAAATTGACAATTTGGAAGCTAAGCATTTGCTCGGACCAATTCACTTTTGGTAGTGAGCGGACGGCGTTGATCGGAAAATAGAGAATCAAAAACTTTATTGCCCAATCGTCAACTTATTTAACAAACTGGCAGATACTAATATTCATTCATTCATTCGTTCATATGTATATGTGTATGTGTGTGTGTGTGTGCAGGTATTTAAGCGTATATGCTCAAGGTGGGTCCAAATAAAGAACTTGGGTGGAAAAGTCAAAGATTATAGACAGAGGTAAATAGAATAAAAGAGACAGACGAAAACAATCCGTGCCTGTTTGTACCTGTTGCTGATTTGCTATTGTTAACATTTGTGAAAACATTATGTATGACCCAAATAACAGTAGAAACCACTGACTAAGAATAATAGCTTGAGTTGAGAGACTAATAGAGACTGTATTATTCTTATTAGTAGTAGTAATAGCTAAGTAGAACTACTAACAATAATAGTAGTAACAATACGAATAAATTAATAGCTTATTATTTTACCACTGGTATTGTTGATTTTACAAGTACTTGAACGGTTTGACTTCGATTGCCGTGGACCTGTAAAAGAGTGCTCGTACCCTGTTCGGTATATCCTGGTTCAGTCGCCCACCAAGTCATTCAAAAGAGTTTAAAAAAGGTAACCAACGCCTCTCCGTTGAACACTCAGCACAAGGACCAAATTACGTTGGATACACCAGTTCTCCGAAGATCATTGAAATTAAGTAATGCTGAGCCTGGTCCGTACATGAGAGTCCATCTGGGAATACCAGGTAAGCTTCAACAGACTTGGCAAGCTGGGAGTGAGTATTACTAAGAATTGACTGTGTGTACCCAAACCCGAGACGATACATACATACATACATACATACATACATACATACATACATACATACATACGTACGTACGTACCTAAAAGGGTTTGGGCATTGCGAAGTATGTAAGTTCAAATTCAACGATTTTAACGCGTTGGGTTTGTTTTGAAGCCCAGCGAATCAGGTTTGAGCGATAGTCCTAAAAGGTTTGGGAAACACTAATCTAGATTAATCGTCATAGGAACATCGATATCATTAATCTCTCGTCGCATAAGCTAAGAGAGACCTAGAATAATCAGGTATTGTCAGACAGGGACCTACTGAGGTTCAGCCAGATTGTTACATATGAAATGTCGCTTTCTGAACAGTAAGACGAAGGATAATGAACAACAAAAAGTAATTATTTAATCAAAATATGACCAATTTGAAACCATAACCCCTTTCCAACGACTCCTTAAGGATGATGGGTCATCTCTATGAAATTCTTTAGATTAAGTGGTCGCAAATTTAGGAAAAGTACGAATTATGACTTCCCTACTATTAGGCATTTTATTATTAAGTTCAAAATGCTTGAATGATAATCTGTAGGAGCAATGTTAAGGTAATGTGGAGGATTCTACAAGACTTCATATTACTATTCTGTAAGCTTAGACAGTCAGTTGAGATGTGCAATGTCAGGAACTGCCATTGAAAATGTCATTTAGTCTTTATGGAATCCATCTTCCCAACTTACTAACCTTTTCTATTATTTGCAGATAGCTTGATATGGTCACTGTTAAAGTCCTAAAATTTCGAGAAAGCGCTCAAACTGTTGTCCCTAGGCCCTTGGCTACCGCTGTCTGTAATTCTTCATCATTAAGAACAGGTTTGGGCCTCTCTCAAGCTTTATTATTGGTACCCATATTCCCAGACGTAAACCTATTGAGCCAACGCTGAATAGTTCGCATTCTGATAGTGTTCACTCCAAATACTCTGTTGACATAATCGGCAGCTTGAGCAACGTTACGTCCTAACTTGGAATCGTACTTTGAAATTAGTGTAACCTCATGGACAGACAAAACTGCTGTTAGAGACACAAAAACCTCCAATAATTACAAATGATACCTCTATTTACATTGAATCTGTAAAAATACAATTGAATAAGTAAATCTGTCACTCTTGGTATAATTGTCTATCATGTAAAAAAAAACGGTATTTTATGTGTAACAACCCAATAGTTGCAGTAACAATAGTCATGTTTGCACTGTTGGTGGAAGAAGTCATTGTCATCCTAATTTCTCAGTTTATTGTAGCTTAAGCATCTCAGGTATGTAGGTGGGCAGTTAGGTTATTTGTATAAGTGTTTTATTTTCTAGTGACTCGTGGGCTGCATTGAACGAACAAGAGGAAAGTTGTTTTTAGTTTTATTGCTTGTCAGGTTTTTCAGGGAAAGCCAAACCAGATTAGTTTTAAATATACAGATTTAGACTAGAATTAATTCCATGGCCAAATCTTACTTTAGTCACACAACAACTATCAACAACTCCAAATGAAATACCCAGTGATGGATTTAAGCCCTGAGCAAGGAGTATTCAACTTTTTTTTGTATCGTAGACGGGTTTGATACTGAGAATATTCTTACAGAGCGGCCATTGGTGTTAGGGTGTTAATCATAACAGGAATATACATGATACATCAACTATTAGTCATACATAGGTAATAAATTTGCACCCAACTTACCAAACAGACCTCCCTACGACCGACTACCACAATTTTTTCAAGCATTTTGACCACTTCCTGCAAGGGACAATCTTCAATAACCAAGCAGTGACTCAAAACAACTTCGAAGAAATCAATGTTTCCTGGAGCCCAGAATATGCTTCCAGGATAAATAGACTTGTTCAAAGGTATAGATCCTGAAGATTGTTATTTTAATTTAGAGCTGAGATATACTGTTTTGAAGTTGATGTTAAAAAAAACTGCAATTATTTTTGCACAGATGTATGAAGCTTAGACCCACCCCCCGTTAAAAATAACGCCAGAAGAAAAAAAAAGTTTAATATTTTTGAGTCCCCTGCGGATTGTGAGCCCCTGGGCTGTATCTTATCTAGAATATGCTTACTTGAATCCGGCACAGTGAAAGAAAAAGCTAACCCTGAACAAGGGTGCGTGAATTGTTATTCTTATTCCAATTTCATTGGTGATATACAGTTCAGTTAGGGGCAGCATAGGATATAACCACAGATGTTTGCACGCACGCTCGTGTGCGTATGTGGGGGAATTACTATGTGTGTGTGTGTGTGTGTGTGTGTGTGTGTGTGTGTGTGTGTGTGTGTGTGTATTATCACCAAAGAATAGCTTGACAGAGCTTGAAAAAACATGTTTCTCTGGTGAATGTCCACGCGTGATTAGACTTGGATGACTTCAATTATCTGGATGGGCGTGGTCAGTGTTTACACTGAACAAATTTCCTCTTGACATCGTTGCCCACCCACCGAGAAAGGTTCAAGCACAGTAGCAGTTTGCGCTTGTTGACTTACTGTACATGAGATTGTTGATGTTTAATGAAAGACATTGGCAAAGTCGTGAATCAGCATCAGATCTTTTTTCGGTTTTTGCTAATTTAGAAAAGGTAAGCTGTAAATCATTGTTACCAACAATTTCTGTTTCTTACTTCTGAAGAACCTCAAAAACATCTCTCTGTCTATCTATCTATTTATCTATCTATCTATTCATCTAAGTTCATGTCAATCAACGTAAGGTTATCCATATCTATTCTGATATGTTCATATCTATCTATATCTCAAAAAGATCGTGGTAATCTATGTATTTTTGTTAATATATATTTCAATATACTCATATCTATCTATTTTCGTATCGATAAATAAACATATTCCGTAAACAGGCAGTAAATATTAAGCCGGAACGTCCCCAGAACAACCTTTTTGCTGCATATGACAACTACTATTCCCAAATGGTAACCCATCTGGGTAATGACCAAACTCGACGTCACTTGACTTCAGTGACCGCCCGAGAACCGGTATATCCATACGCGATTTGACCGTAAATACTGTCATATATACCTGTCTGAATTCGGTCATTTCCAGGGGCTCCATGCCAGAGAAAGGTGAGTTTACTAATGTTTACTATCTACCTGTCTATTTATTGATTAACACCTATCATAGAACTGTGCTTAGCGAGTGTTTCCCAAGCCATTACTTGTTGACTTGGTGTTTGGTTAAGCTTACCATCTATTTACACTTGTATCCATCTATTTATCTAGCTAGATAGCTAGTTAACTCACCCGGTCTACTCATATTTATCGAGACATGTAACGACGTGATGGCGTTTTAAAGAGCGCTTCCATCAAATAAACTCGCATTATAAATACTTCATTTATTCTCATCCTTCAACCATATTCACTATCTGTCCACCACTAGCCTTTTAGCATCTGTCGTTGGACATAGACCTTCCCTGATATTCACCTGGCCTCTCTATCATGAGCGTTGCGGAGTGAATACTTTCTAAATGGTTCGTCACGTTATCTTTTTTGCTGGTCACAGTTTCACAAGTGATCTCTGGCGATCCACGTTGTGAGTCGTGGTGTCCAGCAGCTGTCTGCCACTCTTGTGACAAGGCAAGCACGTTGCCATTTGAGTTTTCTAATGGATTCTCCGATGTCTCTGACTCCTTCTTTTTTCTCAAATGTACTGTGATCTCTCCATGTGATGATTTTCTTCTGTTGTATCAGTCTGAGGGTCAATCTTTTGGTTAAGTTCCATGTTTCAGCCCCCATAAGTGACTATCGGGAGGAGCATTAGTTGTAAATCCTAATTATTAAGACTAATGTTTTTTTGTGTTGGTGAGCATGCTCTACCGAACATCCGCCCTTTTCTAGCCTTTCGGCATGGATCAAAGTGTAGTATCTGTTCCCCAGCAGAGCCCGAGGCGCCAGTACTGATATTTGCCTGTCGAATGGGCCGGAGACTGTGTTGTGGTTGGCATCAAAGACCGAGTTCGCAGGTGCAATGCGTTAGCCAATGAGGTTATACTGAGGCTCGCACTGCTACGCGCATTGGGAGCCTTTGGATTCGTCCTTGGGCTCTCCTATTATTACTCAGCACAGCTGCAGGGGATACGGCGCCCCGGGGCAGCACTGTTCCATCGCACTTAACGGAACAAGTCGGGATTATCCTGACGCTTTCGTGGCGGCGGTTGCTTTGGTTGCTTAGCAAACCAAAGTCGCGTTGTCTGGAGCTATTTTCCAAGGATTGCTCCTATTTTCCCCACGTAAATCCCCGACCTTGTGTCACATTTTGCTCCGGTGGGAGAGTAAATAAATAGTATGCTCCACCAAAAGCTTGTCAAAATTTAGTGATACCCTGCCTGATTTCTTCTTGGGATTTCATGGAGATTCGTTGTCCTACGTAGATGAAGTGGTTTACTTTCTCAGCTGTACGTACGCGATTTTGATCGTTGTGTCTTAGTCTTTTGACAGATTCGTTTTTCTCGTGTTTTGAAACAAACAAGATGTCATCAATTTCGTCTAATGATCTTCATTGAAAACCATTAAATGGACGAAGGATATAGAGTCATAAAATACGATAAAATGTTCTTGCGTAAACCCGATCGAAATGTCACGTGTTCCCTTATACACAACCCAGTATTGCCAAATTAACAGCATTTCGGCTAGATCTGGCTGATTTTTTCCCAATTTATCCAATAGAAATTTGCGATAGCAGAAAATCTGGCCAATTTTTAAAAAAATGATTATCAGTTTCAATAATATTTAACGTTTTATTCTCATTAATCTATTCTGAAGTCTTATCATTTTACATTATAAGTGGACTTTAAACGGGTGTATGAATATTTCAGCAATAAAGTTAGCTGGAAACAGAAACATAAGCTGATTTTAGCCGTCACAATAGAAATATACGTTTTGAAAAGCTGTCCCCTCCCTGCCCCGAGTTGCTTCCGGTGCCCCTGAAAATAATCATGATGTTTAGCTGCAATGTCAATATTTTGCAAGCCCTGTTTTAAGAAAAGATGTTAAAAATACAGACGGACCACCCATAATCGAACTGGTGGTAACCGATTTAATTAAGGGTGAAATTATAATTATAAGGGGTGTGCCGAAATTGGCAATATTTACACAGTTATCAGAGTCGAAAGGCACTGAATTTAAAATGTTTAGTTTACATCGAAGACTAAAAATAACTAGATACATAAGATCACAGGTAGAAAGTACGTAGACAGTTGTCTGAGGATAAACATTTGTTGAAGCTGGAGACTTTACTTTGATCAAGATGACATGCGCCCCTCCGACGACTGAAATATAGGTGATTTATTTGATGGAACATTGTTAACTATTATTATTTTTCTTTTATATTCATTTTTTAGTTGCTTTCCATCGCAACAGAGGCAGTTATATTTTCTTGATAAAACCGTAATCAGATTGATTATGAGCGTGCGAGGATAGATTTTTTTTATATTTTTGGTCGAGCGCTTTTAACAGTTACTTGGGTCAAGACTACTCGAAAGTTTGAAGATGGTGGAAAGAAAGTTCTCAAGCTTGGAGGTAGTCAGTTGCTCTAAAGGTCATTTTTTTTTAATGAAAACAGACCAGAAGTTATTCTTAGATATCATGAGTGGAAAAGAGCTGTCTATTTTACGCGTAATGAAAACAAAGAAGTGTTCACTTCTCTAGTTAACTTGTATGGGGCAGTTCATTCCAGTGAACTAAGTAGCTCAAAAGTTGACATTCGTGAGACAGAAGTCAGACATAGAACGATGGTTATCGTGGTGGTCTTGCACCCCTTTACTATCTATATTTACAGGTGTTTTCAAGGGGGCTGAACTCTTTATAAAAAATCTCATAAGACCTCCAAAAATAGCCATCTACGTTGCATCATCATCAGTCTTTTAACACCCGTCGTTGAACATGGACCATCCCCAGGATTCACCACATTTCTCTATTGTGGGCGTCACGGAGCCAGTACTTCCTGAATTTGTCTAGTTCGTCTCTCCATTTTGTATTCTGTCGGCCTCCGTTTCGTATGTGATCTCTGGGGATCCATATTGTGAGTCTCGATTTACATCGATTGTCTACCATTCTTGCAACATGACCAGTCCATTGCAATCCAAGTTTTCACGTAGATTCTATGATGACTCCCGTTTTCTCCCTGATATATTGTGTTGTCTTGTGATCTTTTCTTGTAAGGAAAATGATTCTCTCATGCATGCATTGCATGCTTCTCAGTTTTCGGATCTGCCTCTTGGTTAGCTTCCATGTTTCAGCTCCATAAATGACTATCGGTAGGATGCATTGGTTGCATAACTCTTTTTTTTTCTAAGGATTAACGGAATCTTCTTGTTTTTGAATGTTGAGTTTGCTCTGTCGAAGGCTTGCCATCCTAGAGTGATTCTTCGCTTGATTTCTTCTTCTTCTGTGGGTTTCATAGAGATTCGTTGTCCTAGGTAGATGTAGTGGTCTACTTTCCCCAGTTTTGCATCTTCGATTTTGATAGTTGTGCTCTTATTCTCGATGTAATTGTTACATATGACCTTTGTTTTACTGAAGTTCACGTGTGGGTCGACTTTCTTGCTTTCTTCGTTTAGTTCATCTAGCATTGGGTGGATGTCGTATAGGTTCTCTGCGAAAAGGGCGATGTCGTTTGCAAATCTGAGGTTGCTCAGATATTCGCAGTCTTTTTGGCTTCCTCTATTCTCCCACTCTAGTTTTCTGAAGATCATCTCGAGGCAGGCTGTGAAGAGTTTGGGTGAGCTGGGACACGACTACAATTAACACAATGAACGCAAAATCTATCCGATCAAAAGGTTCATTTAAACATATCTCAAAACTGACACAAAAATTGATATCAATACAAGTCCAAATATTCAAAGTTTTAAAAATTAAAATTAGAAAGATTTAGCATTGAAAATGTATCTACAAAAAATCAGAAATAAGAAAAGAAATAAATATACGATATATACCAAGAAAATAATTCAATGTTTGGTCGTATGGCTTGGGGGTTCTTTTTGGCACCGCAGACTGGTTTAATATTCTTGCAGAGTGGCCTACGGGGTGGGTTGAGAGATCAATCATGATCAACTATAAGTCATTTATAGATAGTTAATGGACTCAATTTCATTTTTAAAAGGTTTATCTGACGAATTTAATAAAGAGAATCAAGGAAATAAACTTTTTACAAAGAAAAATCACCAATTTATATCGTTCCGCCGGTAGAACATATTTTGCGGCTCGGTACCGGTCCGTGGCAGTGATTAGGGACCACTGTTATTGCATTTACAAACAAAAATAACTTCCGATCCCTTTGGCTATGATGCTACCATATTTCTTCAGGTTTCAGTCGGTGTTATTTCAGCCCATTATTCCTGACAAATCACTTACAGATCAGCAAGGTTCCTTTGACTCAATTTTTTGGTTTTTACGATTGATTCTATATGGGATTCAAGTTTGGAGACTGGCTGTATCATACCATAACTTAAATATGCGTCTCAGATAAATAGATATGAATAATGTGTACTCATGTTGATATGAATAACAGCATAAATACGTTTATATATATATATATATATATATATATATATATATATATATATATATATATATATATATATATGTGCGTGTGTGTGTGTGTGTGTGTGTGTGTTGCGTACACATCTATCTATCTATATATATATGTGTGTGTGTGTGTTGTAGCGTATTTATTTTGAAATATACATACTTATATACATATATATGTATGAGCTTCTTGAAGTGCTCAACTCATTGATATACACATTTGTGTAGTATTCGTACACAAGTATACACTCAAATACAGATGCTTCTTTACACACATTTCTTCACTCGTTAACGGTCATATATATATATATATATATATGTATGTGTGTGTGTGTGTGTGTACGTGGGTGTGTTTCTAAATTTGCCCACCAAACAATCTACCCGACCCAATAATATACCTATCTCCCACAACTACCTCTATCTGTCCCTGCCCTCTCTCTCCCTTCCCCCTCTCTCTCTCTCTCTCTCTCTCTCTCTTCGCCCCTCTGCTCGTCCGTCCATGCTTACTTACTTCAAGGGTCAAGTAAAAAGAACAAGTGCCCGTCAGTTACTCAACCCGCTTTCTTGTCGGTCAGTCAGTCATTCCGTCGACCTGTGGTTTTCGTCCCGGCTTGTTGGACAGTATACGCTTACCACCTCGCGGCCCGTGGGGGGCATTTACAGCAGCACATTCCTTCGCTTTCATCTGACTTTTCACAATGACAGGTAAGAGACAGTAACAAAGACCTTCAAGCCCTGGCTTAGATTTTCTTACCCTATCCAGTTTATAATATAAACTTCACCCCCATACATACACAAACACGATGTATACAGTATGTATGCGAATGTAAAAATATACAAACCTCTGAAACTAAAGTATATATATGATGCTGATATTACATATACATACACACATGTATACACGCACACACACACACACACACATATATATATATATGTATATATATACATTAATACATAACACACACATACATACAGCATATTCAACAACATGTGTATAATCAGTAGCATATAATGCACACACACACATATATATATATTAAGTAGCATACATTTATTTTGAGTAGCATATATATATATATATATACACACACACATATATATATATATATATATATATATATATATAGTAACATCAATAGCATATGTATAAATATATATATATTGATCTGTACTCTGTAACATATATAAATACGCACACACGCCCGTATATATATATATATATATATATATATATATATATATATATATATATATATATATATATATATATATATCCGTATCCAAGTGATACAAATGGACAGATGGATATTTACATGCCAAATCTGATAAAAAGGGTACATATAGCTCTTGAACTACGCAGGAACTCATTAGTTTATGAAATCAGCTCACTAATCACTCACTCACTATGTTTGGGCAGCTGTTGTCATGCAGTGCGTGGTTAGTGTGTTAATCATTGCAAGTTCGATCGTCTTTGGGGAATTCCACTCATGTTGACTTGTAATTAACTTGGCTAAACCTGATAAATACCAGCGCATTCGTCTACTTGTATGATGCCAAATAAATACAAATATAGAAATATAACTGAGCATATATATTGAATATATATGCATGATGCTGGGGCAATGAATTACATTGCTTCGACATTATACATGTACGTTATATATGTTTGAATATCTTTGGGCGTTCAATTCACAAAATTCTCAGATAGATTTTTCTTCACTCGATGTATATCTCACTCTCCATCATAACAAATTCACATCTCTCTGAATCGGTTCCCGGAAATCTATTTCTGTCAGTTCATATCCATCTATCAATCTATTTATCTATCAAGTACACTTACCAAGAGTGTTATTAGCCCTGTCGGCAGAACAGAGTTGCTTCAAGACTATCTATCTATCTATCTATCTATCTATCTATCTATCTAATTATTTTCGTTCTTGTAATTAGAACAAACATGCGTACTAATATACGAAGTGTGTCTGGAGAGCATACAACCATCTTGAATATCTCGAGAACCGGTTGTGCAGCCTTGATAATTTGGTAATTGACCAAAAAGGACCTTAGTCTGGGTTTACTCCGTTGGCACTGAGACGTCATCGAGAGAATTTCTGTATTGTGTGACCGTTAAATTCACAATGACCGGGTATACCCAGTCTTCACGGCTTAGGTGGGGATTTTTGGCAAAACATCGCATCATTCATATCTACCTGCCCCACCCCCAGTCTAAGATTGACTCCCTGCCAATTTCAGAACGTTGATGAGATTAAGAACGTCATGAGCCATCTGACGGCGGTCCCGATAGAGAACTTTGCAAACTTTTTAAAAAAGTGGAAGAGGATCTGGGTCAAGAGCGTGAGGTAAAAAAAAATGAGAGTACTTCGAACTAGGACTAAAGTTCCATATCCCAACGTGGGATAATTTTTCATTGGTATCAGATGGCTTGATATTTTCCGGACATACATCGTACACAACATACTGTTCGTTTTTGTAAGGGTGTTTGTGCTATATCTACCTATATCTATGTTACACCAGCTCACAGATCGCGAGCGAAGGAAAATGCCATGCCTGCACTCATAGAGATATACGTATCTTTCGCTTCTCAGGAAAATATTTTCTCTAGTAAGTTCGTTCCAATGCGTGTTCACGTACACTCACACATTGATATACAGATGAGATAAACACACAGAATACACATACATACCACACACCCCTTCTCTCCTTTTTACTTCACTTAAACATCTATCTATCTCTGGTTCCCTTGGTCAGTGTTCGTGATCAGATGGAAGCTAGGATGTTTAATGCTGATTTTTTGAAGATGTAACTTCCTGTCTTATTTGGAAGATTGACACAACACAATCCTCCTATCCCAAGAGTACATACATACACACATTTGTACATTGTTAAAAATCGAGAAACCTGCATTTTAGTAGTTTATCTTTCAATGTATCATAGTCTTTCAGTGTCTGTATCTATCTTTATATCTTTCAGTCTCTAAGAATCTATCAAACTCAGATAAATAGATAGATTCGAACAAACTATGTTCGACTCTATCTCTCAGTTTGTTGGAATCTATCCATCTATCAATCTATCTATCTATCTATCTATCTGTTGGAATCTATCTATCTATCAGTCTGTTTGAATCTATCTATCTCAGCCTGTACATATCCACCAAGAGATGGAAAGAAAAGACAGGACGAAACTGGTTTAAAAAGAGAAAAAAAAGGCCAACAAAACACAAACACCAAGACACCAAGACAATCCAACACAATAGAAACAAAAAGAGACACCCTCCTTACTCTCCCCTGCTCTCCCTCTACACATTCAATTCTTCCTAGTGACTTCCCCACTCTCCATCCCATTTCGACGATCGGGCTGTGGACACCCCCCACCGTTACAAACAAACGTCCACAGATCCTCCTTAACTCATTCATATACTTTTTTACGCATAGTGTTTTTTTCATCTTTCATTTCCACCTGTAACTTTTGAGAATGGACGTTGGTTGGTAGTTGGCAGAAGTTTAGCCAGTGAACTAACTTCAGATGTAGGAAAGTTCGTATTGAGTAAGTATAAGATCTTATTTACTTCAGCGAAGTTCTGTGGGAAAGAACGTGATCATCTACCTTACTATTTATCAGTGTCTCATGGTTTTATTTTATTTTCGTCTGTCATTCATTTTTTTTTTTGCGTGGGTACCGATTAGGCTCACGGTGATAGATAGATAGATAGATAGATAGATAGATAGATCTGAACATAATACGCACTTAATTATGAACAGGCTGTTAACTGGCTATCTAGCTAGATAGATTGATAGATGACTGAGAGACGAATACAGGATAGATAGATAGACTTGGATAGATGATTGAGAGAGATGAATAGACTAGGGTAGATAGATCATTGCGATAGATGAATATATATGGTGATTAGATAAATAGATATGAATAGACTAGGATAGATAGATGATTGAGAGAGATGAATACAAAGTAGATAGATAGATAGATAGATAGATAAAGATAATTGAGAGGAATGAATAGAGTCGGAATAACAGACCAAGATAGATAGATCGATAGATATGAACAAACCAATATAGATAGATAGATAGATAGATAAATCGATAGATATGAACAGACCAATATAGATAGATAGATAGATGGATAGATAGATATGAACAGACCAAGACAGATAGATAGATAGATAGATAGATAGATAGATAGATAGATAGAAACTGGAATATAATGTACACAGATAGGCAAATTGACAAATGGACGAAAAATATGAGTCAATCAGAAACAAAGCAATATGACGTCAAAGAAAAGTTGTTCATTATTGTTGTTTATATATCAAAATTATGCAAACTGTATCCTTTCACTGAGCCTTTCACGAGAAGTAGAAAAAGAGCGAAATACCAGACGACATTTTCAATCGTTGCCCGCTGCTTCGTCACCAAATCATTGCGTGTTTTCTCTGGCCTATTTCATTATTTACCTCCTGTGGCGATAAAAAAGGAGAAATATTTCCGAAATTCGTCCTGCCGAGCTACTGAGTTCATGCTGGAGTTACCCCTCCCATCAACCTGCAATTCATAGCGATTTGTCTTACGTGATGTTTTTATCTTTTTCTTAATAAACAAAACTAAATAAGTTGGATTCATGAACATGTTTCATTTACGTTTGTTTTTTTTTCTTCTAGTTGATCTATTTTCCCACCACCACCATCATCCCTGAAAAAAAATAACATCCCCTTTATGAATAAATAGTGGCACACACACACACACACACGCGCACGCATGCACACACACACACACATATGTATATATATAAATATATATATATATATATATATATATATATATATATATATATCATAAAAAGACGGCGAATGTTTGATATCGTGGTTCTTTGTATGTATACATCCAATAGACTCCCAAACGGCCGCAGCAAATTGAATATATATATATATATATATATATATATATATATATATATATATATAGTCCAGACAGTTATACAGCTTCAAACACTAAATACAAAGCTTTTTTCAAATTTTTTTTTGTGTCACTCCAGTCACTTGATTCACAACATGTTATTGTAATTCATGTATTTTTCAAATTATTTTTTCAGTGTTGTTTTATGCTTTACACATACTTCGATAGTATGGTATTCATTATGTTTGTAATTCTTTTTTTCGTGGTAGGACCATCAGCTGTTTATCATGTAACCGTTTCAGTTGCGTCAAGATGGCTCCCCAGCAGTGTTGATCAAATACCTCCCCCTTTAAGTTATGAATTTAATATATATATTAATATAAATAAGTATGTGATATAAATAAATATATGTACATCTTATATCATACTGCACGTGGTTTGTTATTTTATTCAAGTTATCATATATATATATATATATATATATATATATATATATATATATATATATTGATTTAAAAACGGTGAATATTTTTCATCGTGCTGTCTTGCTTGTTAGCGTGTATGCACCTTATAGACTCCCAAACAGCTGTATCCTAGGGACAGCAAATTCGTCTGTTTTGGTATTTTTTTTTTATTTTGGTAAAATCTCTACAAAATATAATGTCCCTTCTCTTAACCTAATAATATCATTGAGAAAATATGTGACACTTCCAGTGATTTCCTCTGAGAATTTTGAAGATTAAAAAAAAAGATAACTTCAAACAAAGAGAGAATATCGCATTAGAAGTCAAATACTGCACTTGACTCAACTTATCAGCAAAATAAGTAAAAATGAATGTATGTTTTTATATATCTCAGGCTTTTCATATATATATATATATACATATATATATATATATATATATATATATATATATGTATATATATATATATATATATATATATAGTAGAATGTGGATTCGCTACACAAACTAGCTCATGTTTCTGTCCTCTCCAGGCCTCATCAGGCGAATCAGAAGTGGCTTTATATTATTGATATATTATTATATTATGTTATACAGCTAGCCTGATTTGTACCACACACACACAAACACACACACACACACACACATATGTGTGTGTGCGTGTGTGTGTTATTCTCTTTATACTTATATATCTATCTCGATCAATTCATATCTATCTATCCATCTATCTATCAATATCTCTATATCTCTGTTCCTTCTATCTATTTATATATCTATCAATTATCTATCTCAGTCTCTTCATATCTATCTGAATGCCCCTAATATCTATCTTGCAATGTGTACCTGTAGGTGCCTATTGAAAGACATTTTTTTTGTTTCTAATGTACACAGAAAATCATGAGCCAATGAATGACGAAGGTTCTTTGTGTCTTAAAATAAACAAAAAAATCCAGTCATAAATGTTCGACAATGAGTTGAATAAAAAAAAAGAACAAGGAACGATTTGTGTGACTGTCGTCCTATAAAAATAAATACACCTAATTATATTTGCTTGAGTGATCTGGTTTGCTTTCAGGTCAGTGACTGATCAGCGTTGTTCGTAACGAGAATCTAGCCTATGTTGATATGTGTGATAGTGCATAGATGTCAGTCGGAGTTGTTGCCTAAAGCAGGGTTGACAGAAAGTTGGGGACATTTCTGGCAAAAAAAAGGCCAATCAAAGAATGTTCAAATGCTAGAAATGTTGATAAAACGCTGCAATACTAAGCGCTTACTAAAAGTTATTTAAAATATTACCACGGAAAGTAAGGGTTCTGTTCAGTGTTTAGCATTACAATCATTGTAAATAGAATCCATCGCATAACCATGAAAATAGACTTTTTTCCAAACTGACAAATTTCGTGATCCTTATTGATGGAAAGACCGTAGACATTTTTTTCAATTTCTTTTAAATAAGATAGTCAAAGTAAATGAAAAAAAGATGCTAAAAATGTTCGAAAATTGAACATGGCCAAACCATATATTCCATGGCCATACCGAAACGTCCATATTCTTCAAAAACGCCAAAACTGTTAAATTTAGCCATAAAATGGCCAAAATGGCAACCCTGGCTTGAAGAGTTAATAACGCCGAAGTTCAGACGCGAAGTTCAGCGGAAAGTTTGAATAAAATTTCGCTGGATGACGAAAAGGCGAGATATGATTAAAGACAATGAGAAACTAATTTATTAGATTTGTAGTACCGATTGCCATCACTGACTAACTGACTGACAAGCTGAAATGAATATGACGTCTCTTAATTTTGTATGGTGCATTCAGCCCCTATACGTCACTGAGTGACATATCGAAGCAAACGCTTCAAGAAAGTGGATTTCAAAGGAGGGGACAGCTAAATGAGTGCGCTTTTAAAGGGAAAGAGTCTCCCTGTTCCAACGTGAGAAAAACTATTGCATCTACGGTCTGACTTTCTGGCGGTATGTGACCCTATTATATAACTCGATGCACCGTAATTATTGAAAACATAAATAAAATCCTTCAAGGACTATGCCGTTACATGGTCAATTATCTCCTTTGATTCAGACAAATTTACGAGAGGGCCCTTGGAATTACTGCAAATGCCTAGTTGGTTTACATCGAGACAATTGTTATTATGATCATATTTGTGAGATTTTGTATATTTTTATTTGAATGTTGTAGTATTATTCTCAATTTACACCAATCTTTTCAAAATTTCATTTTCGCTGAAATATTTTGTGATCATTTTGCTCTAATACCCTTGGGAAACGAGTGAATCCAGTTCTAGCCTCAAGGGTTTCAGGTGTGGAATGGGAATATAGACCGGTCAAACTATTGGAATATTGATATTTCTACAAATTACTATCTGGAATGCGTCTTTGAGTCAGTCAGTCAGTCTTGGAAGTGGGGAATGGCCTTCAGAATATATGGTGAAAGGGCTGTATGGATAGGAAGAAACAGTGAGGAACAAGACTTCTACTTCTGATATAAAGAAAAAAACTAAGGAAGAAAATACTTGACATCTACGGAGATTTCAAGAAGAAAATAAGTATCAGGAAGATTAAGACAAATAGTAATAGTTCTGAATAGGATCGAATGATATTGATAAGGTGGATGAGAGATGTATTATTAGATTAGTATTATCCTCGATAAGCTTGGCAAATTAGATGATCCGAAAAGGCGTTGAAAATGTGTTCAATTTACTGCACAAAGTGAATCGTCATCAATTAGGAGAATTAGGAAGAAAAAAAAATGGAAGACTACGGGGAAAGTCGGACGTTGATATAAACGTTTGGCGCACGTGGGCAATTGTTAATGAGACCCACTTCCGGCTAGTCAGGCCCGTCAATGCTCCATTCTACCTACGTTACCTGGTCCAGTTACTGACCAGGCTCGACGTTAATTAATCTCAGTGATATCACGAGAACCGGTGTATCCAACGTGATTTTGCCGTAGCCCCTTAACTTTTAGTCCTTGTGCTTAATGGAGAGGCATTGAGTACCTTTTATTAAGATCTTTGGATTGAATCACATTCTACCAAATCAGAGGCAGGCATTCTACCACTCAGCCACGATGATTGATGAGAAAGATATTGATATATTGAAAATGTGCATTGGCCGTCATATATGCATAAATAAATGTCTGTGGGTGTCTGTGCGCGGAAAGGAGAGTTAAACGGAGCCCTGAATCCTCTACTCTTATGCTCTGTTGAACAAATACTCTTCGTGACACTAGGTGGCGCCATTGCTAATCGCTGTTCACCACGCCAACGCAGCTTGAACTGTTTGAGTGAATCTTTATATTAATTACATAGTTTGTTCTAGTCTTATATCTGAACCTACTGACAAGGCTATAAAGCACTTCCAAGGACTAAGTATGTTTTTGTAAATCTCTTTGTACGATTACTGGTTTGACGGAGAGGCATTAAAGGACGATTGTTAGCTTTAAGATTGGCAACGTGAAAGAAATTATTCATAAAGCTGTGAATGAGTCAACTAATCGTACTCCCACTCTTTTTTTTTTTCCTTTTCTTTCGTCCATTCTTTCTTGAATGTTTTCTACCGTTTCTCTTTTTAACACCTTTCTTCCTTTGGCTGATTTATAACATTTTACGGTTCATTTTCTCTCTTTAACAACTATTTCTTTCTTTCTTTAATACCATTTTCTACCTTTAATACCCCTCTTTTCTTAAAACTTCTCTTTTCTTTTAATACTTCCTTCCACACCTGTTTCCTTCCCTTTGTTCAACATTTCATTTTTCTTTCCTCAAAACCTTTTTTCCTATCTATTTATTTGATTGTTTTTTTTTCTTCCGTTTTATTTTGATTTGTTTACCTATATACATACCTATCAACATCCCACTCATCATAGAATTTATCCCCTCTAACCTTTTCCATTATTGCCTTGTATAAACTACCAATTAGTATAAAATACCAACCAAATATACGGTCTACCCGCTGCAAAAGAAATACCACATCAACATTTGTATGTTTCATTGTTTTTTGCTAAAATTATTGAAAAAAGCTAGCAAGGTATTCTCCAAATGAACCGAGAATCGCAACGCAATAATGACCGCTTGAGGACTATCCTAACCAAAATGGCCACTATAATCGTAGCCCAGGCACTTCATTATATTACCCTGGGCTTTATAGTAAATACCGGGGTAAAATGTTATGTATCCCTGTTTATTTAACCTGTGATGTCACGTGATTGTCCTCTCTTGTTCAAAAATAATTTTGTGTCGAGCAAAATAGGAAAGACACTGGAAACCACTTTTCTTGCTTTTGAATGACATACTACAATTGACTGATTCACGTTTTATTTCTTGGCAAGTTCTCGTTTTGTTTCTGTTGTACTTTCCCCCAAAAGTTTTCCCCAATTCCTTACTTTTCGAATTATGCAGGTTTCCAGAACGTTCTCTTTGATCGATTTCCAAAATTCCCTTTTAAACTTTTCAAACCATTCCAAACACGTCCTTGCACCTATTGCATCAACACCATTACCATGCTTCTGTTGCACCGTTTCCAAGATTAAACTTTGCCAACAATCCATTTTCTACAAAATGAAAGAATATCTCTTTTCCGTGTACAATTCTCTGCGAGTATGCATACGCAAACAATAAAAGGCCAAGTAAACTTGGAAAAAAAAACAAAACAAAAAAAACCCACGCACACTTCTTAGATTTCCTTATCACTGTGCAAATATGGTGCTGGGAATCTTTGCATTAACTGACTTTGATTTTCCAATTTATACATTATTTTTCTGGTAAAAGTTTGCCTTCGGTAAGATTTAACAAAATGCCGATATTCGGAAGAGAGGTAATCGATTGAGACGCTATGGCTGCTACTACTTACGGGATAATTCTTCAAGTTGGCCATTCAAATGACTAAGAGTTACTTTATTTGTTAGATATTTTTATCAGAGGAATTTCCAAAAGGTGCTAAGTAGTAAAAGTAAAGAAAGCAAATAAATCTATGAATATTTGTATTTTATTAAATATAACTCCAAAAGGATATGGTTTAGGGTTAGTAATTCAGGGTTAGTATTAGGAAGGGCTAGTTACTTCCCTAGTGTAATATGGCAAAAAGGTACCGACCCACTAACCATATTTTCCTTAATTCCAAACCAATGACACATTTTTTTATCATCATAATTCGAGTTGAGAACTATTACCTCTATTTTGGAAAAGGTTTTCGAACTCACCTGTCTATAACCATGTGCACAATCAGCAGTTCTTTTTCTTTTCGGTTAGTTTTTTCTATTCGAAGGTGATTTTTACGAACCATGATTTATTTCACGGTGCCATAGTTTTGCCTTATCAAAAGTTGGTATTCGTGACCATTAGACGATGGCTTGTGAAACTACGAAGCACTCTACGTGTATTTGTATATCAGGGTGTACAGAAAGTAATTACGTATTTCAATGGTAAAAAGTGTCATATGCTAAGGCAAGGCCAGGGTTAAATGGGACGGACCGACGCCTGGATTTAATTCGGCGCTTCTATCTGGCAATGTGCCGTTTATAGTGTACAGTAAAGTTTAACCCCATGGAGTATAGACTTTAAAGAGCAATCTCCAGCAGAATCTGAAAAACCCAATAAACGCAGAATTTTTTCGACAAGTAATCAAAAATTTGCTATCCCGTTGGGCTATTAATAATAATGATGATGATTACATTATTGATGAATAGTATGTAATTAAACTTCACTGGCATTTGTTTTTATCTCCCTTCCCCAAAAAGTGCAATTTTCTGATCCCCCTAATGTTTACCGCACGCACGAACAGAAAGTAAAGGTCGAAATTTGATTGCATTCGCTCGGCGGTGAATCGATTCTTGGTCTCCCTACAGTCTAGGCAGAGATGCTTACCTCTGTTATGACGAAGGCTTAGATACGTGTCTTATTGCCCGAAAAAGCGATGTAGTAGAGAAGATGAGCATAAGTTCGCTTTCACTTCGTTTGATCGACATTAAAGACTGTGTAAAACCCAGGCTACAGACGTTCAATGGATTTGCCTGACTTTGGTGATCGACTTTGAACTTGTTTAACAATTGCCGTAAACCAGATATCCATGCTCAAAGCTGAAATGTAGAACATTCCTGTTGGAAAATTTCCAGTTTTTTTTCTTCATTTTTATTAGAAATTAGAAATGGCATTTGATACCGTGATGTTTGACTGCTACTAGTTGAAAATTCTCGTTAACCAGATATTCATGCTTAAATGTTAATTGCGGAAAAAATTCACTTGTAAATGTTCTAATCTTCTGTTTTGATTTTTTTAATGATAAATTGACATTCGATAGCGTTTTTTCTAGTCAGTAGTGATTCAAAATATATTGTGTATATTCTATCATTCAGAGTCCAGCAAACATTAATTATATCACTTACTCCTAAAAGAGAAGAATGTTATTAATATTCTAATGATCAAATTAAATGCTAATCATTCTTTTAATTATTCATTTTGCCCTCAGGTAGATTTAATCAGATTTACTTTGATAAAATTTTCGAAGTGGAAACAGGTTTGGTTAGTCATTCAATAGAAACCATCACGGAGCCAACATCTTTTTGCAGCATGCCGTCTTGGACGTGATGATTTTTTTTTTAAATGAAAAAAGGTGATCATTGAATAAATTACTTCTCTCGCCTTTTGTTTGGCCAGAGATCACTAAAATGTCTGAATCAAAATAAATAAATAAATAAATAAATAAATAAACGGGAACAAAAAAGTGATAACTTTAGTATAAACTTACGATGTAAAACGATACCATCCCTGAAAACATATTTTGGTTTGGGGTTTAAACAAAAGAAATCGTTCTTTGGACATAATGAGTATTTAAATTTTCAACTATTTAGCACCATTGGTGCGCCCTGTATGCATGATACCTACATACATTGTCAGCCAGCCGGGCCGACTTGAAAACTGAGGAAACCTATGTTGATATTCTTGGTGACAGTTTTAGTTTACGGTTTCTAATACATAATCAACGGCACTGCTCATTGCAGGCCTAATCATTGTTTAAAATAGTTCACTTTCAAACACGTATTCTCAAAAAACGAGTATTTTAACTATATTTGGTGCAGGCTCCCTGTAAAGATCGATCTCATTACACTAATGATGGTTTTGCGAGACTAGGGTTGTAAGCCATTTCTATCCCCATTGCAAGCGTTTCAGGTATATTCACTATATAAAAAAAAACTAACCGGTTCTTTTGATTACCTTTGAAAGAGATTATGTAAATATTTCTTCTTTCTGGAGTGTATGTGGAAATTCTTGTAATTGTGTCTGATTTTCTTTCAGGGTAAACGTAGAAAAAATCACATGCCGCTGTCTACCATTGTCTATTGTGAAAAAACAGGCGATACCATTTTCGTGGAAATGTTCATCGACCGAGAACGCTGAATTGCATTGTGGGGAAACCTTGGATAATTACAATTGATTCTCACCAAAACGGGATTCAAAGACAGTCAGACGTGAGAATTAAAAGAACGAGAAAAGGAACAAAAAAAGAAGTAAATTCTAAAAAAAATACAAACACTGAAAAACGTTCTTATTTTCACATTTGTTGGTTAAAGAAAACCCCGTGAACAGACGACAATTTGACTGGTAGTATTCACTCTCATTTCGTCCATTGTACATCGACCTTTCTATTGTTTAAATAAGTCACCATTGTTAGTTCTAAATTATAGTTCAGAAAAGGAATGGGTACCGATTCTGTGAAACATCTATTTCATTTCCTCTCAGTAAAATACCGAAAGGACGAACAAGAAGAACAAAAGTAAATCGATAGATATATCAAAATATAGATTTTTTTTTCTTGCAAGAACAATTGAATTATGTCTTGGAGATCTCTACCTGTTGGAAATACCTTTCCGGGAATCAGCTGTGCCACAAAAGATATCAAGTGTACGGGCATGTGAGAGAAGGGCAGCGAAAAAGTTGAACAAAGCGAGTGAGAGTAAGGCGAAGGAGAGAAAGGTTGGAAGATAGCAAAAACAAAATTGAAAACGAAGTGTCAGAACGAGATAGATAAAGAACCGGATGAAATTGGAGAGAGAATTAATGAGTGGTGAAAGAGAGGGGATTACAATGAATGATAGAGAGAAAGCAGCAAAGTAAGCGAGAGAGAAAGTAGGGAGAGTGTAAAAGTGAAGAGCAAGTGAGAGTAAAGGACAAAGTGAAAAAGTTTGAGAAAAAACAAATAATGGAATCACAAAGGATTATCATATCATTTCAAAGGTGAGTGCTTTCATTTTCTTTCAGTCTTTTCTCATCACTTTTCCAATGCTTTTCATTGTCAACTATTATGTCAAATATTTCTTTAATCTTAGTTGCTCTTCATTGCAACTACTCCGGCTCGGACGTGAGTTTGAGTCACCGAGAGCTTATCCTTTATTTTCTGCCCCCCCCCCCCGACCTGTGCAGTCTACTCACTGTCGTAGATTGACATCCCAAGTTGTTGCAATGAGAAGCAACGAAAATTAGGATTAAAGAAGTTCTTGTCAAAAATTTAATAATGGTTGACGCCTTCCTCAGTTTCTTTTCGTTAACCTATTATTTCGCCTCATTTGCATGAATTGTGGATCCCTAACTAACATTTTCCTGTCCGTCATTTTACAATGTTCATATTCGTCTTTCATTTTGGAAAATTTCATTTTCCCCACAGGGACTTCTCAAGTCGAATCAATTATCAAGTCGCACGGGTCAGTTTTGAGCTGAGATAGGAAAAAAAAAGCTAATGCAGGTCATTAAGGGCGATTTTTCAGATTTCGTCAAAATTGACTTACTGAATACCTGATCTATCAATTCCCGTTGTAATTATGATTGTTTGATTATCCAAAATCCGTTTTAATGAGTTTTTTCTGAGACTGCATCACTAGATAGTTGTTGCTTGCATACTGCCAACGTCAATTTTCTCAAAACTTTGGTTAGAAAATTTCCCCGAGTACCTGAAACTAAATGTTCCATTTTTTCACAACCATATAAGCTATCAAAATAGGGTCTTGATACCTGATTCGACACGTTGGATCAAATATAAGAACCATTTAACGCAGTGGTTCTTCAGCTTTTTTCGCCTCCACGCCCCTTCTCATCTCATCTTCAAATAAATGACTTGATATGGGCACAGCAATCATTAAAAAATGAATTTTAATATATATATATATATATATATATATATATATATATATATATATATATATATAATCACAATATTATGCTAACACTTGTTAAGAGTTTCCAAAATATTTGGAGAAATTCTTACTTTTCTTTTCTGTTGGCTTGCACCCTATCTTGAAATTATTTGCACCCCACTGATTTACCGTATTTTTTTCCAATGTTTGGAATTTTTTAAATTATTCATATCTGACCAAATATACACTATTGAAATGTATATGGTACGAGATCTGTATTCTGAACATGTATATATTATGCCGGTGGACAAGGTGTCTTGCATCGAATTATCTATGTGAAGCTATGATTGATTGATTCCTGTCAAGGTTGACAATGGGTGTAACGAATGTCTCTTTTTTCCCCCATTTTTTGCTCTACCAAATTAGTAAAGTAGTTTTGGGGATAGTGGTTAGTCAAAGTGATACTTAGTCAACATCGGCAATTAGCGGGGAGGAGAGGAGTCATACTTTTCCCAAAATTAAAATATGAATGAGAATTTACATTTGACTTGCTTTTGTTAAAGTTGACAATTGATGTAGCAGATATCTTTGGGTTGTCTTTTTTGTCGAGACCGGTCACTTAAGTGCTTTCCGTTAAGTGATGTAACGTGACCTTTAACCAACATGGATAGACGATAGGGAAAAGTGTGGAAGTGAACATAAGCAGCCCCAGCCAAAATTTGACCTCAGATCGCCGATTTCGTCTTCTGTTACGTCACATCATTCTACCATATGAATTTGTATCTATAATGATTACATACCGTCTCCATTTTCTTTCAGTTTTATCTATGAGGCATGTTTGATTTATACGATTAGTTTTTTTTTTTCATTTAAATAATTTACGAAAATTTCCTTTGCAAGGGTTATTCAGACTATTGAACTCATTCTTTATGATACTTTTGCTGTTACCGCAACGTTTCAGTCGAACTATTCTACAGCTTTCTTCAGGTGTACTAGCCGTTGGGAAAGACAGGGGCTTCCACTATGCAAAAAAAAATGACTGCTAAAATACCAACCGGTTCGTCTCATTTTCAATATGTCGTCACACAGACGATACCATGCATTGGGGATCATCCTGTGTATAAATATGAAAACTTGGTAGAGAGCAGCTCTGGAGTACGAGATTGAAAGAATCAACACACTTGCTGCGCTAACCTCATCAGCAGACCATGCATAGAATTGAACATCCTATGGTATCAAAAAAGACATCAGGTCTAAGGCTGCATAACCCCATCGTTTGACAATGGATGTAAGCGTTGTTTAAGTGTATTCATATTACCTGGTGGAGTTCAATCACTGGGCCAGGAAGTGAAATCCATATACACTGGTCCAGTGGAACGAGTGGCGTCGTAAGGATGAATAAACTATGATGAGATCTCTCCTAACATGGACTGAGAACAGTCTACCATCAACAAAGGGTTCTGTTCTGAATTCCGGGTAAAGGTACCGATTATGACAGGCTACTGGAGAAGGCTAGCGTGTACAGTGACCACGACGTTGAGATTATAACAACCAAGATGACACTAGAAGGAATAAATTGGTGTAAGATAGTTTATATAATGACTAAGAAACCAGGATAAAGCACACATTCAAGTAAACAGCACGAGGAAGGGAGGGACCTGGAGAGTGATAGATTCCCTGAACTCCAATCCTTGAAGAAACAGGAAAATATAAACATGGCTTTTCTTTATATTTTCCCACCATTCCAAAGTGCCCGACTGCCCTTGTTTAAAAAAACACCCTCGGTCTATACACACATGTGCAGTTTCAGTCTTTCCTAGTGCGTTGTCCACATTTTTCACTCGCCCCTCTTCTCTATAACAACACTACTGGGACCTGTGTAGTGGTTGAGACTGTTGCATTTTTCCTCACTGTCGCCCTTCGTCGGTGCTCGTGACCAAATAAAAGCCAGAATTCTGAATGTTGTTCTTAAAGGCACACACTGTCTTTACTCGAGATATTAGTGCATTATAATCTTCCTCTTTTATAAAATATATATTTACTTATTTAGCGAAAATTCTGGATAGCAAGCGGAGAATATTTGTTTCCTCTTTATTGTAGCCATAAAAAGATCCAGTTAGCGCAGAAATAGTTGAAAAATTGTCAACCCAGTTATTGCCACTGATTTCGCGAAATTGATTCTGTTCGGCGAATGAATTTCAGGAAATACGATGTCCAAATACTTTTGGTTCAAAGTTATCTTATGAACGGGTTAACTAGTGCTCAGAGAAGAACATCGTAGAAAGAAACTCCTGTAGCCGGAATTATCACTGAGGCAGTGGTCCCCAAACTTTTTAGTGGAATTGCCCCTCTCCAGAATCGTACTATAGCTGATTGCCCGCAAGCAAAATAGAACAAATCAATAAAACAATTAGGTAAGTAAACAATATATTTTCATTAAAAAGTACATCGAAAAAATCGAATTACCCCTTTGGGGATAATTACCCCCTACTTTGAGAATCCCTGTACTAAGGAGTTAAGCTAAGCTTTGTAAATATCTTGGGTCTTTAACGTTAGTCCCCCATCACACTAAATAATTATAGCTATTTGAGCTCACGGTATTTTTGTTTGCTAAAAAGCCTCCATCACTAACTAGCCGAGTTGCCGAAATGTCCTCAGCATTTTTCTTTATTTACATCTATTTAGCAAACAAAAATAGGGTGAGCTTTAATAGCTATAATTATTTAGTGTGATTGGGCCTAACGAAAAAGACCCAATATCTATACCGAATCAATGTTTGTACTCGTTTAGCAGGTTCATGAAACTGTTATAGCTGTTATGTCTCTACTAGCCCCTTTCAACCTTAAGTGCTACTTATTGTCCAATTGTGGTCGCACGCATTAACATGTGGCAATCATTACTATACTGAGAGAAATATGCTATTTTTTCTGCATTCACTCATCCTGGGTCAAGAGACAGCAAATTATTAGACAACAACGTTAAAACCGTATGGTGTGTCGAGTCATAGTTCACAGTAATGCAGTTTATATTATATTTATTAATACCTGTGAGAAAATTCATTAGTTTGCTGATCATTGCTATACGATGTGCGTCCAAATCTTTTTTCTAATGATCAACTCGTTGATCCCAGTTGAAAAAATCATGGATATATTTGGATTGAGACGTTTTTTAGAAAATAATTCTGAATTCGTTCAGCCAGGAAGAGTGCATAGTTCAAAATGGTGGGTAGGAGGTATTTTTATCAGCAAATGTTTTACCCGTATGTGAAAGAGTCAAGTGTTACGGACAGCGAACCAAGAAAACCAATGTTCATTTTTAGAGAAGATAAGGCGAATTTTAAATTTGTGCTTAAAGACAGGTCGGTCACCAGAGTGTATCGAGTAAAAAATCAAGGTTCAATTGGTTGAGACATTTACAAATGGCCCATCAGATAGTGGTTGCTAGGTTTCTTTTTTCGTGTCTCCCTTTGAGCAGATACGTCTGTTGAGCCAGAGATCGAACTGTACGGCTTGATTTAGTTGTCGGGGAAACCAAGGATTCTAGTTAAGATGTGAAACACCGAGACGGGTAACCTGTAGAGAACTCGGAACATGTATGTCTGTCCAAAGTAGTTCTTGAAAATCTATATGTATATAATTTGGTGGCATCCGTCTATATTTTTGTCTGTCTGTCATTCTATTACACCTACACCATTTGGCATACATGTTCAATGGATCTAAACAAAAATTTTTAATGTTTAAAATTTTTGGATTTTTCGAAAAGATTTTTCTGCAGGATCCCGATAATAATGATCAGATTTAGCTTACGTTTGACCTCTGAGTGGACGAAACAGTACATTGTAGCCAGAAATTTTGAATTAAGGCACTACTAAAATGCACTAAATATCGGAGATTTGCAACTGAATGAGAATAGTGTGAGGTCTGCGTTCATGCTCATCCCGACAAGGATCTGATTCTCATCTATCTAAAGTCTGATTATGTTTATAAGTATGTGGCGTCTAAGTAGCTGAAACGGTGGATCAATGCCAGAGGCATTGAATTAAAGTACTGGTAAACTGTTTTTAACCTCTATACACGCCTTCCACGAGAACAACCTGAAAACCTGCCCCGAGGGTAGGTTTTCACCAAATGATAAAATATGCCGATGAGGTTTCATCTGGCTTTCTAGTGAAGTCAGAAAGTAAATGAAAACGTACTTCTCTTCACCGCTTCTAAGCCCGTAAAATCTGTCCTCCTTGAGAGCTATGACGGTTGTTCTCACGTCTCTCGTTTTTATGGCATTTTTATTTCGTTTTTTCAGTTTAAAGAGCTCGTGGAGTCTCATCGAGTCACAATACTCCTTACATATGCTGTGTCCTTAGGCAACAATCCTTCATGTTAGATCAAAGGCTGCACACAAAGTATTTTATTTCTTTCATGTTTCCGTACGAGAGAACATAGGTCGGTGATTAGTGAATGCAAGAGCTGTCTATAAATTTTTGATCGAGCGCTTCCCGCTATCTCTTTAGCCTCTTTCAAGAGGTAAGACCTCAATGATAGGGAATAAAAACCGTGATTATAGATGTTAATTTTCTCATTTATTTCAATTTTCACTTAGCGTTTCTACTTCATGATGGCGTAACTTGGAAACGCTAAGTAAAGAATTATCTCATTTCCTCTTCGCAGCCCTCTCGTATCGCTCTCCCTTTCTCTCTCTATCTATATACATGCAAGCAAGGATACTCAGCTTTACCCGGGCATATATGGTTTAAGGTTGTTATTGCATTCCACGAATAATACCTTTGTTACCTCTGGAAAAAATTCTCAGTTTTGAGGGGAAATTTTTAGGTGTAATTTGTTTATGTGGGTTGAAGGTGTGTGGCCTTTTTTCCTTTTTTTTTTTCACAGAAGTGCAATAGAGGCCACTTCCATTGTCTTATGATAAAAAAACCTCAACACTGCGTTCGAACTGTGTCATGATCTATGTATGTATTTCAGAGCGAAGTGTAGGTAATTTTTTTTAGCTATGGCTAGGTATTGTTGCACTAGTAAGATATTTTTGGCACTATGATCCACCCATGTTTTAATGCAAAATGCAGTTCAACGCACCATGTTATTATGGGGGTGGCATTTGCTAAACTAAATGTTCATCGTAAATTTCGTCGAATGCTGTTTTGTAACTGGAGTCTTTTTTGTCAATGTAAGTCAAGAATGCCAGATCACGTATTCAGACATACCAGGTCTTCCACGTTTCGAAGCCAAGTGCTGCCCCTCACCATGCATAAGATGAATTAGTACAAATCACTGTATTGCAAAAGAAAAATGCCTGTGAAAAATGTCTCTCCCCGTTTGCAGACCTACCATGTCTCCCGCATTTCGTGGTTTATAATTATGATAGGTTTTCAATACACCGAAATAGCTGTTTTAGAGATTCTAGAATTGAAATTGGGGGTGGAGGGTATTTATAAGGAAATCTAAGAATTTCTAAACCTTGGCAGTTCCGCTTTTTATCTAAATTTTTTCGATATTTTAGATATTTTCTCTCCCACATACAGTGAGAGTAGAATACTTCCATCCGTACTGCACAAAGCACAAAATCTTAGACCCCCCCATTGTTTAGATGAAATTTTGTCCAGAGCAGGTATTATTTTTGGTCAATTCTATTAATAATCTAGTCTGTATTTTCTGAGTTGAATTTCTTGGATTATCACTATTTTTTTTCACTGTAGTCTTTCCCGTGACTTATTTGCTTTTGAGATTTGAAAAAATGTTATTTTTCACATATTCATTGATTCAAATACAAAGAAAATCTATTCAATTCACTTGGGAAGATTTAGGTTCACTTCGTAAAATCACGTGTTGTTATGGCGGATACTTTTCCCTTGTTCTTTGAGTTTAGAATAGTCGTGAAAAAAGTAATGGTGAGGGGCGACTCCATGACAACTGCTGTGTGTGTATGAGTGTGTGTTTGCGTTTACAATTACTAGTGCTACATATAGATGATCTGAAGAAGACTGAAGACTTGGAGTCACCATGAAGCACTGAGTTATCCGACAATGTCTATTTACATATGCTCTATCGTTGATATCGAGCACTGTTCATTTTTATATAACTCAACCCAAAACAAAAATAACCATGTGTATAATATAATATAGGCTTTCACATCGTGAACGAAAATTTACAGAAGTATTTCCCTTTCTGATGCGGATTCATTGATGGTTGATGAGGTCAATATCAGATAGGCATGTCTTGCTACGGTGGCTACTGAGGAAAATTTGAGATGATGATGACAAATTTCGAGGGAGGGTTGTTTTTTTTATCCTTGGAGATGGTCTATCGCCTTATTTTCCTGTCCGCTGTATCAGCAGTAGTCGGTGCCACATGAGTTTTTGTACCTCTTATTTGACGCTCCTCTGACTCTCAGACATTTCGGCAACCACACCATGTCACCTGCCCAGAGTAGGTGTATCTTGTGACTTTTCATTCCTTATATTCTGGTCGTCGTCATTATGATCTTGATCAGCAGCGACCTTTTAACGTCTGTCGTTGGACATAGACCTTCCTCATGATTCACCACACCTCTCTATGATGTCCATCGGTTGTCTGCCATTCTTTCTATATGACCAGCCCATTGCCATTTTAGTTTTCTAGTGCATTCTATGATGCCTCGGACTCCTATCTTTTCTTGGATGTATTGTACTGTCTTGCGGTCTCCATGTGAGGTTGAGCATAATTCTTTCATGTGCACGTTGCATGGTTCTCTATTTGCGGATCTGTCTCTTGGTTAGGTTCTATGTTTCAGTTCCATAAGTGACTATTAGGAGGATGCATCGGTTGTATACCCTTCTTTTTAGGATTAATTCTTGTTTTTGAAGATTGAGCTTGCTCTGCCAAAGGCTTGCCATCGTAGGGCAATTCTTCGCTTGCTTTCTTCTTTCCCCTCTCATTCTTTTTTTTCTTTTTTAAGGGTCTCACGGAGAATCGTTGTCCTAGGTAGATGTAGCGATTTACTTTCTTTTGTGTAATCGATTTTGATCTTAGTCTTCTTATTTTCGACGTGATTGTTGCACATGATCTCTGTCTTACTGAACTTCGTGTGTAGGCGGACTTTCTTGTTCTCTTCATTTATTTCATCTAGCATTAATTGAAAGTCGTGTTAGATATACACCCTCCCAATATTCGCTATACCTCTCGATCGTGGAAGTCACGAGCCACTACTTTTCTGAACTTTAGTTCGTCATGCCATCTTATTTTTGCCGTCCACAATTTCGTATATGATCTCTGGTGATCCATGGCGTCGGTTGTGATTTACAGCGGTTATGTCATTCTTGCAATATTATCAGCGCATTGCCATTAGTGTTTTCCAATGACCCTTTTCTGCACCTCAGGTCTTACCCTTCCACCTAGATAAACTGTAAACGCCCCTTCCATAGACCATACATTCGATTAAAACTAGTACGCATACAGACGAAAAGTTTTTATGATGGTTATGACAGATTCTGAAAACGTTGACACATGTGGATACTTTTTTCTCGAAACAAGATTTACGAAGCACTCTGTACAGAAAGCGACGGAGATAAGCACGGTAACCAAATGTTTTGGATATTGGCTTCTACTTTCACTTTCATATTTCGTTGGGGAGATATCTCGTCGTGAAACAATGGCTAGTGATCTAGTTGCACAAACAATTAATGCTGTACAGAGTTCGATCCATATCGAATGCCTCACTATAATTGACTTTATCTACAATTTCGGTGCTAATTGACCGGACTTGTCTGCAGCCATCGACATACCACCGTGTATTCATTTGTCAAACCCTAGAGTTGGAGTTGACTTTATTTTCAACCCGTAACAAGAACGAAAACAATCCTCACCTAATTTATGGGATTAAAGCTGAAACATGGACCTCAACCAAAAAAATTAACCACTAAATCGAGAACCAAGTAACGTGCATAAAAGAGAATCAGGCTCAACATCACGTTGAGAGATCACAAGACAGCAACAGAAGTCAGAAATATCACAGAAACCATTTGAAAAACTCAAATGACAATAGGCTGTCACGACTCACAATGTGGTTCCCCAGAGATCATATGCGAAAATGTGACCGGTAAAAAATGAGATGGTGTGACTAACTAGACAAGTTAAGAAAGTATTGGCCCTGCGACATGAAATTCTTCCCTGTTTGTCTTGTCATGTCAAACCAAACAGATAAATAGAATTAACATTTCCCTACGTGATCCAAAATCACGATCTAGTGATTGCTTGGCGGCTCCCTTACCAGCTGAGCCAAACTAACAAATCATATACTAACGAATTTATTCATTTTATGTACAATACAAAGATTGCAATAATTATCATGTTAAGATGGAATCGAAGTGTAGAGTTTGACATTGCATCAGCCAGGCTTGTTGTCTCTCATAATCCATGCTACAGTATTATAATCTAATGTTCCCATTATCTACGCTCTAACCAAACCTCCTGAAATGATTGATCGGATCCTGTTTCTGCACAGCATACACACCGTTACTGTTCACGTTGTATAACCCATAGAGCTCATTTTAAAATCAAATTTAGCTCCCAAAACACTCCCAGTACGTTATGCTCCAAAAGTAATTTTTGTTTTTTTTTACCGGCATTCGACATATGCATACACTGATCAACCATATCAATGGAATATGAAATTTTCTGAGTAAAGAATATAGTCACAAATTTTTCAGAGTTCGAAGTTTCTGGTGATAGTGAATAAACTCCACCTACGTAGTAGAATTTTTTGATCTGCACTATAGTTTCTTAGTGATTAAAAATTGATATCTTTTTGTTTCCGCCATTAAAACGTTTCAGATATTTCGGTTTTATTTATTTATTTTTTTTTTCATTTTAGCTTTAAATCTAAGGTACTTGTTACACACAAGCACGTTATTCAGCATGAAATATGGCCATTCCCGTGGGAAGACGATATCCTGACTGATGGTATTTAATCTTGTACACCCACCTTTCTAGAACTTGAATTATTCATCGCTGTTAGTTCTCAATTGCACACCGGAAACGAAAAGGATATTGGTATTAACAGTGACTTCTTGTCTGTTTGTATGTATCATCGTTCTGTGCTTGGAGAATCCAAAGTGTCACATGGTTAGGTACACACGTGTCATTGTCACTGAGATCTGCTACCCGCTTGCCAGGCCCGTCGAACTTTCGTTTGTACGGCATCCTGTATTCCTTCACGGTCATCCATCTAGGTACTGACGTGGCTTAAGTTCACTGATCTTACGAGAATCTGTGTCCGACATGATTTGACCGTTTCTCTCCCCCCCCCCATTAGCTTTGCGAAGAAGTTCCTCAATCTTGGCCCTCGTAAACAAGTAAATTATCCCTTTCCAACGACATAATATCTCTATATTTGATCATTTTTGTTTTCGATAAGGGCCCTACAGCGAAATCAGTCATTATGAAAGATGACCCTAAAAGAAATTTGCCACTAATCAGGAATGTCTATCCAAATTACTTCTACTCACCGAAGGCCCTTCTAACATATCCTATTGGTTTCATTAATCGTCTGAAAAATTCCTATGGAGCCGTACTAAAGTTCCAGGACAAAACGAATTGAAAGAATCAACAAACGTTTAACATTGTTTAGACATCGAACGGGGATGACTCAGCATAATCAATTTCCTTTCTTTCCCATTATGAATAAACAGTCGGAATATTGATGAAAATCTTCCCTTCAAAAGAAGCTCATACAGGAAAATTAGCATCAAGATCTATAATTAACGTTCTTTTCCGTAAAATCTGATATCAGTGGAGTCATTCTCACACCGGACCCAACTAATGTACTTAGACTCCCACAGACTAAAACTAAGCGTAACTCTAACTACCTACACAAGTGCACATCTACGTTTCGTATTAGTCAACTGTAGATTTTACTTATTTATCCCTGAAGTGTTTATTTTTCTCTCTTGGAATATCGAAAAAAATGTTGATAGACAGAGCAGAAAAAAGCGAAGTAACTGCATTAATTAATTTCAGCTCTTGAATCCCTTTTAACTGCTACACTATACACATTCGTATCATTTATCATAATTTGGCTATAATGGAGAGAAGTTTGTGTCTTCTGGGCACCAAGATAACTCGACAAATGACCACTGTAAAAAAAGTTAATATACGCAATGCATATTAGTGAGTACAGCAGACATTGCAGTGTTGAGTTTGCAGTTGTTTGGATCAGTGGTTCTTGAGAAATCTAATGAAAATAAATCTGTCTATAGTAATAGCTTCATGTCGGCCATTAAACTATGCTCTGCCACTCATAGCGTCACTGCTGTAACACGTCTTTAAAACGCTAGCCTTGTCGAAAACTGAGTATAGTTTCTATGAATTATCTCCCTTGACTTTCACTCTTGACTGATTACTAATAATAGTTACACGCAAGTATTTCATTCGAAATTATTTTACGTGAAAACTATGGCAGATGCTCCACGCACCATACATTCTGGTACCTTCCAAACGTGCGCGTCTGGAACGGGCATTGCACTAGTTTAGTAAATTTAATCTCATTTGCCAAAATAAAGCACAAGTAGTCTTATGTAGCAATTTCTAACGGTAACTCTTAGAAGAAAATAAACAGCATTTACGTAAAGGTTAAAATATCTCGGCTAACAGAGAGTGTGTTGAATGTAAGGTCTATAACGCCAAAGAACAAAAATCTTCAAGACGCAAGCCAAGTGTTTTCGCAACTATTCGCGCGGAAAGTCTGTCTAGATTCCGACAGTTCTGTCCGCGAAGCCATTGGTTCCTAACTAGGGAAGCATGGCCCCAGGGGTGCTAGAGGTGGGGGAGTAATTTCAAGCTGGAGCGTGAGTTTGAGCTTGCAGGAAAAACTGAGAATTTCTCTTATTTGGGGAATTCTATGGATAGGTGATATCGTAAACGAACACACACACACACACACACACACACGCGCACATATATATATATATATATATATATATATATATATATATATATATATATATATATATATATATATATTCACATATTTACAGTACTCAGTTCAAAATAATCATTTGATTAATGATCGGTCGGATTGAGGTCTGACCATTAAGGGGGGGGGGCTGTGATGGTAAATGGTTTTAGAATCACTGCGCTTAATTGACAACAAAGGAGACCAATAGAGGTAATTCCTTAAAATCTATTTTTTTTAACGCTCGACACCGTTGTTAGACTATGAGATTTTTTTTGCATTTTCTCAAATTACTTTTTGACTCTTTTTTTTATCCTCTATCGTTCATCTGATGTTTTCAAAGAAAATGAAAAAAATAAGCGGCTGTTGGAACTTATATCCTTCCAAATTCTTCACCAGAATTCAGGACAGACAATGGTGACAATTAAATAACCGAAAGATGGGTGTTCAGTGGACGGGACCAATCACCGTGGCCCAGTGGTACAGTTCTCGCCTCCGGTCCGCAGGTTCAATCCATGGCCGAGTCATACCAATAATTTTTTAAAAATGATACTCAATGTTTATCTGCTAAGCACTCAGTATAAAGTATAGGGTTGAGATAGCCTGAAGAGGGATTCCCTTGCTGCCTTTCCACTCATTCTTTTCTTTTGTCAAACTCCTTTCATCGAATTTTGACTCAAATTTTGTATATGACAACCATGACGGATGACAATGACCAGACCAAAAACCAATGACCTCATGCATGAATGACAGTGACGTATGCAAAACTGATGACGAAATCACTTCCATTTCTAAATCCTTGCTCAGATCGAATTGTTTTGCTAAAGTTTGCAAATCCCATTTACAGGAGTCATTAATATAAGAGTTGAAACGGGACTGATGGTTTTAAAATAACACTGTATGGATGAATGAATTCTATTTTGTTCACCTCTTGGATTTTAATCAAGCAAGGGAGCCAATCTTTCTTCTCTATCTTATTCTTTCCTACTCGGTTGGATTTATCCTCCTTTCTGTATTCTTTTTTTTCCATTCTGTCCATCTATCACCTTTTCAGTAAGAGGTTTTCGGTTCCTTAGACCGCGTCATTGGGGCCCCCATTATGTGCGAGTCTTGGCTGCGATAGTCCGATTGAAAAAGCTGCAAGGAAATAATACTAAGGGTGTCTAATCATGGCGTTATGGATAATTAGTGTGTTTAGCAGATCATTTCTATTGGCCGCTCCAACGCTGTAGCCTCGTGCCAGACTAAGCTAAACTTGGTTGATATTTCGATACTCATGAAAAAATCATGCTGCAGCAACATAGAATCTGGTCAGTATTTATATGGGTGACATTTTTGGAATAGAAATTACTGTAAGTAGCGGGTTGCCTGGTGTCAAATTATGGAAAGCTTAGTGAATATGCTAAATACCTGTTCAGCTTTACGGCCAAGTCACGCTGAACCAACTGTTGTCCGTCTGGTCTCTGGAGTTGAGCAATATCTAACCTGGTCAGTGCTTAAATAAGTCAAGTTTAAGAACTGCGAGTGCTGTAAGCAGCGTCTAGCTTTATACCAGATTACACAAAGGTTAGAGAATAAAACGAAGGAGCAAATTGGAATTCGAGAGGTGAAAATAATGAAAAAGAATAAGTAAACCAATATTTTAAAATACATGTATTTCTTCATTAGAATGAAAGAATTCCTTACTTATTTCTGTCATAAATTTTCGAAGGTATGGAAGACTTGTCAGAGTGGTCGGTAAGGGGGTCGCCTAATAATCACTCGGTTGCAATTCCAAATCATGGGGAGGGAATACTAATTTTATCTCTCGATTTAGTTCAACTTGACAGGTCAGATAAACAGTGGAGAATTTACTCCCTTGAATTAGGCGACAATTGTTTCCTGTTGTTATGGAGGGGACAAAGTCAACTCCAGACTTGGACTGGATTTTGACAAAACCGTGACAGGCAAAGTGTAACCAGAGCTGGCCCTAGGGTGCCCCGGGTAAGCTGAAATTCGGCAACCTTTGAAGTGTAGTATTATCTTAGAGTCTGGTACTGTACTATACTGTTTAATACTAAATATCAATGATATAAATTGTATTGCCTTAATGCGGGCTGTATTTGATTAGAACGTCTTAATTGCAGCAATTTTCTTATTTTGATGGTTATTATTCTATGTAATTTATTCAATTTTCCATTGGTCTTGGGAAAGACTCGCTGTCCCAGACACATGACAGGCGCCCCAGGTGACTGTTCATGTTACCAGTACCTTGGGTTGGCCCTAAATGTAACCCATGCAAAAGACGGTTGTCTGAAACCCGTTTTGTATCAAGGCCAAGGTTGTCACAATGACAGGTTGATAATTCATTTAAGAAATTGTTTTGATTTCAAAGGGGGTTATCGAAAAAGCAGAAGGTGGAGAAAAGAAAAAAGCTAAAAACAAAACAAAACGAAACGAAGTCATCCCGACAAGAGGAAGTAATTACTCTAAAGTTCTTGCGCCAATTTAAAGCTCTCAGATCTTTTACACGTTAATTTCCGGTACACGCTAACTTCAATTTACTTTCACGTGAACAATACTTAGTTCAGTCCATCTTTCATTTTCTTTTCTCCTTTCTGATTACACGCTTAGTAATTTTCCTTAAAAGCGTAGATAGATTTAGGGGGCCCAGGCGGAGACTTGGATCCTTGAGTGAACTCCTTCAAACACTTAGTGAGATTAGTCAGTAAAAATACAGTAGGTGAACTATTATTTTCAAGCTGGGGGCCCGAGGGCCGTCCTCAAATATGATACCCCTCAGCTACATCTCTGATCCCTTTTTTCCATTTGTCTCCTGTTTTCTTTTTTTTAGGGGGGGGGGAGATCGCTTTTTCATTCCATTGTGTTATTTCTTCTCCATCGTTATTTTTATTTTTTCTATTTTTGGAGTAAAATCTTTTTGAGGGCCTTATTTTGACGGGTTTATTTATGAAAACAAGATTCTGGAAAATCTAGATGTTTCTCATTCTATTCCAAATGTTCTCCAGGGGAAAACGCTACTGATGTCATAAAAAGAATTTATTCCGACCATATCTATTTCTCGATGGAATCTTTTTACTCGGAAATTTTGACACTACTGTTGATCAATTATTGACTATGATGGCGAGTTCTTTAATATCTTTGTTGTTCGAAGCTGTACAGCTTTTAGGCCCTTTTGAATGTTCACGATCATTGGAGTCAGTTGTGTGGGTGTTTGTGGGGGGGAATTGGACATTCCCTCCCAACTTGGATCAGGCCTTCTTACCTTTTAGGGTGAAGGAGTTTGAAAGTTGTACGATTGTTTCACGTAACCCCGACTTAATGTTCCCATATAAAAAGGATGGTATCATTCTCCTCTGGTAATAGGGTTACTCCTGGGGTATATCACGAATATATCCTTCGCCCTAACCCCTCTCCTGGGACAAGTGACAGCGGGTGCCCATGGTTATGATTCAGCACAAGCGAATATCTCTCTGTATTCTTGTAATATTTTTCTTTCCTTCTACTTTCTTTCATTATTTCGTCCCATGAAATATTTCCCTACTCTTTTTTTAATTTACATCTTGACGCGTCATGTAGGTTGGATTTTTCTTTGTTTCGGATCTCTTATGATTGGGGGCGATGGTGTCACATTCTCTACCAGATCATGATAAATCTGTTGGGGTTCGACAAAGTTATTTCTGTTTTTGTCGTATGTATCATCGTTCTCCGCTTATATCCTCATTGAGCACCGTGGGCTTAGGTACACATGGACACTTGTTATTGACCCACTTCCGGCTGACTTGGCCGGTCGCTTCGTTTATTCTGACCAATGCACCGTTTATTTTGATCAAGCGGCAATGCTACTGAATTAGCATTTAAAAGAAAATCCGAATATTTCAGCTCGTGAAGTAAACTGTGAAAAATATACAGCGTTTTATTTTGATTGACTAAGTTAATTCCCTTGCATTGCTCAATGGCTCAAACAAGTTTTCCTCGTGTCTTTTAATTGAAAATTATTTGCCTTGTTCGGGTAATCGGGCCAGTCGGTTATTTGGTCCTATGGCGGCCCTACTAAACGGAATATACTATATTGGGTCTTTTTATCTTGAAGGCTTCTACTGTGATGCAATGGGTAGAAGTTAGTCTCGATGCTATAACCATTGACTATCTCCATTTGGTAAATCAACTATGAGAAAGCAATAGGAAATAAAATTCCACTTGCTGAAGCATTTGTCGACTTTGATAAGGCTTCCGACTCAGTAGAAACCCCCAAGGTCATCGATGCTATCATTCAAAAAGACGTACATGTAAGTCTTGCAACATGTATACCAACACAGCAGTTCATTTATTAGGCTACATAAAGACTTTGTGCTCTTTCAACTCAAAAAGGGAGTAAGACAAAGTGATACCAGTTCACACAAAATCTTCAGAGCTTGTCTGGAGACGACCTTCGGAAACCTAGGCTAGGCAAAATGAAGGAATCATAATAGACAGCAATCCCCAAGTAACCTTAGATTTGCGAAGGGCATCGCTCTTAAAAAAAAACAAAAACTTCAAGATCTCCAAACAATGCTAGGCTAAACGAAGAGAGCAATAAAGTTAGTCTCCATATGAACTTCAATAGAATGAATGTCATGTACCACAAAATGTTGAGGACAAATACACAAAAATCCAAATCGAAAACGCAGAGCTGAAGAAAGTAGACCACTTCATCGACATTGGACAACAGATCTCTATGGAACCTTCGAAAAAAGAAAGCAAAGAATCGCGTTAGGATGACAAGATTTCGGTCAAATCCAACCTTCAAGAACAAGAAAATCCTATCAGTCCTAGAAAAAAACGGTATACAATCAATGCTCCCTCCAAATAGTCACCATCTTAGGGAGGTCTGGCGAATCCTGAGGAAGGTAAATATCCAACGACAAAGAGTTGATGATGACTGTTGTGATGGATTGGATGTTATTCTCACTGCTATAGTGTGTTCTATCGACAAAGGTGTCCTACTTCTGTCCCAGTCTAAGGTACTTTTTTCATCAAATAACTATAGAGGCCAAAGGTACTAGAAAGACTATTCATATTAGACCGTTGGAACGAGCGTGCTAAGTGAGGTGAGGTAGTTCTGTATCTCACACGTTAAAGTCTGTACAAAGTTTGAAGGGCATCATGTGAATACATATATACAGATGTATTTACACGCATATGTGTATGAATTGTCTGCTTGTATGTATGCTCATACGTACACACACCCACAAACTTTCAGTTAGAAAATCCCACGGAATGAAAAAAATGCGTCAATAAAAATGAATGACAAATAAAATGTTCTCTATTTATCATACATCAAGAGAGAAGAGATAAATCACTTTAATGTTGACATTGACTGTCATGTTTCTTTAATGTCATTCATTTTTGCTAACACGTTATGTATGTATGTATGTATTACTCCTTCTAATAAACACGCTTTGCATGTAGCTACACAATGTATAAAAAGCTCAATGGATCTTTCTCATATATCACGAGATTAATCTGTTGAATAAAGTACACACATATGCCGCTCCTGAAAAAGTTTGCTGTACGCCACTTTTCACTTTTGCGAAAATAGCGTTTGATCTTATAGGAACACGCTACTTTCAAATATCTGGGCAAATCCCCCCTCTCCCCCCATCTCTCTTTGTGAGCACGCCTGTCTCACATGCAGAAGGTCCCTGGTTCGATTCTTAATACGAAGGTAAACATTTCTGTATACACCCTAAGCGTCCTACCAAGGAGGGGGGCAAAAAACTTATAAGAATCCTGATTTCAACAAGACTTGAACCTTGCAAGGATGAATAAGCTGATGCATAAACAGGAAACCGGGACTTCGTCTTGGGCTGCCATACTCCGTTGGGACTTGTCTCTTATAAGGCGACACGCTTGACCCTTTGAGAGGGGCTAAAAAGATTATAGATTTGTTACATAAATCCTGAAATCTACTTCAAATAATTAAATAATGAGTATTGGACATAATTGTGGTAAAGCTTTAAGTTATGGTAATATATTTTCCACAGTTGCCACTAGTTGGTGTTCGAGTCAAGGTAAAAAGCCATGATTTTCAATGACAATTTTCAGCACAGACAGACGGTCTCCACTTGAAAAATTGACGCAGCACAATCTTCTCACCTTCAACCGCCGATTTGGTCTTATATAGTATTGAAATAATGTAGTAAATTACGATACAAACATGCAGATCAGGTAACAGTATCGTATTAATTGCTTTGGGAATCCGAACTGTACTACAAATTTTACTAAAAGTAGATTTGAGAAATTCACTAATGTCTGCGGTTAGAACATGTACGCTATTGGCATTTTTACGTTTCCCTATGCGTCATATTCTGGAATACCAGGAGCCTGACACGTATGATTGGCCTTACATACTGGGGCCACCTTATCACATGGGTACACCCAGCACCTTCCTGCGTACCAAGTTCAATACGTTTTGTCCGACGGCCTCAAATATTTTCAAGTCGGACTCGCTTATATAGCAGCAAAACGTTGATTTTGCGTTAATTCTTTCATGGATCGTTGGGACGAGGGGATAATTCGGTAGAGCTGAACACCTCAGCATTAATGTAAGACATCGTTAATGTATTCCTACAAATAAAACGGAAATGAAAGTGATAATCATAACAATAAAAGTAAATCGAGGGGCGAAATGTGTTTTCCTGTCAACATCGGTTGATTTCAAACGACATTTTTTTCCAACCAGTTTTATCAATGTCACCTTCAGGGTCCGATTTAGGCATTGTAGGGCTTGTTTCATATGTTATAAAAGGGCCCCAATAAATTAAAAAAAAAGCATAAATATCAAAATGCATATTTGCAAAGTAATTAGATATTATCTTACTTTTTTCATTTTGATAGGCAATGACTCCAGTTTCAAATGGCTTCGTATTTGTGTGTGTGTGTGTGTGTGTGTGTGTGTGTGTGTATGTATCGTACAAGCTTTACATTGATACCACATTCTCATTATTTACTGCATTACAAAATAACGCCAATTAAAGGTGATAATTGGCTAAAATTGTCAATTCCAAACACCCAGTCGTTCATAAAAAGAGGACTGTATTGTACTATAGTGATAGAGAAAGTGCAAAATCACTAAATCTGTGTACATTTAATGCAGGCCCTTGAAATTGCAGGACCGGTAGCAATTACTACAATGTTTATCTGACATTGTAAAGCGCTCTATGATCCACGAGTACATCAGTAAATACGATGTCTGTTCGGAAAGTATCCAGACATTTGATATGCACGAAAAAAAGGCCTCAGAAAATACTGGCTCTGCGTCGCCCATGATAGAGAAATGTGGCGGATCCTAGGGAAGGTTTATATCCTACGACGGACGTTGAAAGACTGATGATGATGAAAAAAGGTTATTATTAAGCAATGATGCTTTGATCATTATCATCACTCTTTAATCGTCTGCCGTTGGACATAGACTTTCCCCAGGATTCTCCTGACGCCTTTATCGTGGGCGTCGCGGTGTCAATACTTCTTGAACTTGTCTACTTTGTCTCTCCATCTTGTATAATGCCGGCCTCCGTTAGGCATGTGATCTCTTAGAATCCATACTCGTCTTCAAAGACCACAGTTGCACGAGAGGTGGTGAGTGTTTTGGTAAATCAGTCAGTCAGGGACGGGCATCGCCACTAGAAATATTTGCGCATCTAAAACGGACTGTTGTTCACCAATGAAAGTTCGATGTGTATGGTATTGGTTCGTTGATTTAAAAGATAAATAAATAAAGATAAAACGCTGAAAATCTCTATAAGACAGGAATTCCAGAAAGCAAAAAAAGTAAGAAAAAAAAACTGAACATGAAAAATGATAAAAGCTGAGTGATGATGGCATGTGGGATAAGGGGTTTGTTTTTGAACAAGAATTAACTTGATCCAGCTAAATTGTTAATCCAACAAAAACCTTGAATCCACGTATGTAATAAAAAAAGGGCTATTATGCCTTGTATTTATTAGCCGATGTAAACACATCGCGTGAGGTAGCTAAGTGATGTCTCTGTAGAGAAGGGAACGACATTGAAGTAACCTCTCCAGGGAGCAAGCGTATGGGGATCCTCGGTAGCTAAGTAATGTAACAGTCATTAAAAAAAAATTGCAAAACAGTCTTATTTCGATTGAGACTGCTCTCATTCAGTTAAAGCTAACATCCCTGGGAAAGGGATGAATTCACAGCTCTATATTTTGTCCAATCACCAAATATTTTGACCAAAGTTGTCTCTCCGCTTATTGAAGTAGAAGCGAGTGTCTAGGAAAATCTCTCTTCCATATCTACCTTACTGATCAAGACAATCGAAGCAAAATGAGTTACCATCCTTTCTCCACATTGACAATGGCCAATGAACACTGTTGACAGAATCATTTTAGATGAACGCAATTCTGAATATAATGTCTATACAATATTGTATTTACAAATGATGTGGCAAATTCTATGAATATTTTTCTGAAGTTTGTTTGAGTTTATATCAGTTATTTACAATTATCATCACTGATAATAGTAATATTGCAATTACAGGAATATTACTTTGATTTTTGTATTATGAGAATTCATTTAATGTTTAGTTATACTATCCTCTAAATCGGTCAATGAGGCCAATTGTATAAGATCAGCCTAGAAAAAGAATGAAAAAGCGCACTAGAAATTCAATGTTAGCCTTTATGGCCATTTTAATCGCAAAAATTTGGTTAAAAATAGAGCTAAATGATGAATTTTCGCACTGCCAAAATAAGGAACGCGATAGTGTGGTAACGCTGGGTTCTGCGCTCCTCCAAACTGATGAATGGTTCACCTAAGAAGAAATAGAATTATTTTTAGGGTGAACGACTTGATTTTCTCGGATATTAATATTTTTTTTTCTCTACCCACAAAAATATTTTTTTGGTAAGCATGCACAATAGAAAAACATTGTTTCTAAGAATCTGATTCTAAGACTTATCTTCACTCAATTTTTCAAAAAAAAAAATTTTAATTTTTTTTTTTTTTTTTTTCAAATTTTTCATTGTAACCCTTAATCTCCTTTACATGTTTTACGATGTTCAAAACCTTGAATAGAATGGATAAAAAAAACAAAAAAGAAAAAACTTCTAAGACTTAATTTATGGTTTGTTTCTTTTGCTCGCGATACGAAATGAACTCTGAATAAAATGATATACAAGGGATAACACGATAAAACCGATAAAAAAGTTTGTTGAATAGAAATTTGAGAGAAAAAAACTTGTTGAGTAATGGAGATGGAATAATCTAAGAATCACTACTCTGCATTGTACAGCTGGAACTGACAACTCTTGCTTAAACAGTAAAGAAAACAAATATATCATAAATATTTTAGCTGCGTATTCAAACAATGTAAACAAATATCGAAATATTTTCAAAATCAACAATATTTTGTTTTTTACTTAATTTAAGTTTTAATCTTATCTACTATTGTTATTTTTCAAAATACACGGGGTTAATATAAACTCTTCATCATTTATGATTTTATTACTAGTTGCTTTTGTCATAAAAGTCTGTGTCAATAAACTGAACTGCTCGCTGTAGCAAAGCTAAATAGAAAAATAGCTTCTGACAAGATATGAACTCGCATCTAACAGTTTGGGAGCCCGTTTTCAATATTTTTCTCTAATTCTCATTACTAAGGCATGAAATAATTTTTTGTTCGTCGTACGAAACTACGACTTCTAAGAACTTCGGTTTCATCACTTGAATGTTGCCAATTTAGATGTTTTATATCTTTGGTTTTAGGTATAAGAAAAATCGATTATAGGTATTTTTGGTATTTTTTATTTCTTTTTTTTTTCTCGCTGATCAAGAAAAAATCCTTTAAACTTTACACTGCCTTGATATATCTGAAGACATTACTTATATATCGAGAGAATGTCAACTTTGCACAATGGCCAGTTGTCGAGTAATCGCAGTGCATACACAGACGGAAATTTCTTCAAATGTGGTTAGATTTTTTTAAAACTATTGATTACATGCAACTGGGTCTATTCACATTTGCGCCATGTGATACGAAATAAATCATTTTCGACACATGAGCCGACATTTCAGTCAAAATATGTTGGACTTCTCCCTCACCATCTATGAATATTTAACACCTTAAACATTCTCTATTACTCCATTTTCGTGACCCCTAACCCACCTTCAATGTCTTTTTTTTTCTTTGCGAGAGACTCTTGTAAAAAGGCAATAATTTGTACACGCCTGTTTTCATATGTAAATATAGGACACGGCTCCGTTTTCTGTTCTATTGAATCCTACATTGACGTGTGGTCTGCCTCTTTCTCGTGTAACTGTTAATCTTCAACAGTTCGGTCTTCCTCGCCAGGACGTCCATTGTTTTCATTCTAGCGTTGGCACTAAATGCTATTAAAATTTACGGCCAGGAGAACTAGTTTCAGGTTACAAAAAACGAAAAGGTTTAAACTTGTACGACAGTTTCCGCAGAAATATGCATATCTTTACTGTTTTAGGGGTTGCTTTAGCTATGGTGATAGTGATTATCATTTTAAAATTTCAGAGTGTAAATAGATAGGAAAAAAATTTAAAAAATAGCACCTTTTAAACATTGCAAGACACAATAACAGATTTGATTAAAAAACAAGATATAATCTAAAAAGGAACAAATACAAAAAGGAACGAAAAGCATCAAGTATAGAATGTTGAATCCATGATATACAAAGCAATAAATACGAAAAAAACGTTTTATACAAAACTCGGACAACTTGATTTGAACCAGCAAAAACAAAGAAAGAAAAAATAACATAAACACAGGAAATGGATACGAAAATTACTAAAAACTGTCTTTCGATGATGAAACTAACAAATCCTCAGTAATCACTCTATCGAATTCGTGAAACAAATTTGTTCTGGTAACCATTAGTATAACAATTATCTCAGCTTTACTTTTTATTAAAAAAAAAGTATCGAGCACATCACTTATAAAATCAAATACTACCATACGGCATGTATACAATACAATGTGTGACGGTTTCATTTCATAAAGTGCTCGATACATTCCATATTAAGTTGATTCAGTGTAGAGCTTAAAGTATAATAAAGTAAGAATTCGCTACTCTAACACGTTTCTGTCCTGACTAGGCTTCTTCAAGCGGTTATGAATGTGAGGAAGGGGCAGCAAGAGTTCGTGTTTTTGATAGCAAAATTGTTCATCTAATTTGATACCATAATGTATACTTAGGCACATCAATGAGTCTAATGATGAAAAAAAACATTCAATTTACGCATCAAAACATTATTTTTCAACATGAACTCCTTCCTTTTCAATGAATTTAACCCAAGGTTTCTCCATTAATCACACAGAACGATATTATACAATGAAAATTCCATATAAGAAAATAACTGTATCAAGCTACGAACTGATTTGTGTCCTCCATTATTTTATATGGCAAAATCTTTCGAGCAATCCCAGACTAAAAAAGTATTGCATGAGATTTTTGCTACATTCGTCAGTGCTGCCACTATTGAGAAAAAATGATTACTTTTAAAAGTGCATGTTATTTTAGGGCAAGATTTCAGGATGTCTTGAGTGCCCACGAAGTATCGTATGATAGAAATGCGTGAGATGAGACAGTTGAGCATACTGTCATTTTTCAAGCGTTCTACATCTGCCTCAACAGACGATGAACCACGAAATCGAGGCTGGCAGACGTAGGTTATATTCGGGGTCTCGAAAATGTTTTCAATATTAATTGTTAATGTTTCTCCACTTTACGCCATTTCAGATAGTGGTGGAAACATGCACTAATGCAGGTCTTCCGTAACAGTGAGATGACGTAAAGCAGTCTTCCGAGAAACGGGGAATGAATATATATATATATATATATATATATATATATATATATATATATTATATATATATATATTATATATTATATCCGCTTGAGAACAACTTCAGCTAGGACCGAAAGTAAACCAACGAATAATGTAATAATGTACCCTACCAAGTATGATCATGCTCTATGGAGTAGAATAATTCCACTTACGGTAACATAGATATAAAACTGGATTACATTATATCCCCCAAAAAGGTATTAAAAACCAAAATAGTAGCCAAAAATCGACTGTTAAGCTTTTCATGCCTCAGTGAATATAGCAGTCATTTCTCTAATTGGCAAAATTCAAGGTATGCAAGTTTGGACCTGATCTAAAAATGCGTGTTTCAGTGACTTTAGTTACGTTAACACCTATTTAGTCCATATGGCACCACATATCGGAAGTCTTTCTGCTATCATATGTATATGATATTTACAAGGACATGTACCCAGTGAATGTAAGCATTTCGTATCTCTCGCACTCGTAAGTAACCGGACGTCTCAACCCTTAGACCTAAAGAAACCATGAAACCTGTTTGGATAATTGTAGTATACATTATTCAAAATTCAATGTGGCTGGTTATTCTGTGAATTCACAGGAAACAACAGACAGTCGATTACTGATGTTTACATTCACTGGATACATATCCTTGTAAATATTTTTTGTATATATTAATAGCTCTATTTACTGTGTTTAAACATCTACAACGAATAAAATGTTTTCATTTGTTTGTAATAAATTGAGAGAATATATGCATCATGAACGATATGTACGTAATTCCTTATGTTTTCGTTAGTCTCAAAACTACTGGCATTTTTTTAATGTATTTCAACAAATATTATTGTTCCCATGTCTACAGCATAAGTGATGGATATTAGCATCTGACAAAGTGAATTAAGAAAGACAGTCTAGGAATTAAACTTTCTCTCAGACGAATTATCTACGGTAGTGTGCGAAACAACGGTGATGATCGGAAAATAAAGAAATGAGTCCCTGGTAGGATTCAAACCCACGTCATTTTCTGCGGGAGTGCCTATATAGCTTAAGTATGCTCTAACAACTCGAGACGTTATTTGGGCCGAGTTGGCCTAGACAGCATAGATAGAATAAACAATTAAAGAAATAGGCTGCTGCTGAAATCAAACCTGCTACTGAAACGAGATACTGTTCTTACCAGTGGGGTATCTAGCTCAGTGGTCAGTCAGAGCTTAAAACGCCCCGAGTCTTTATTTAGCCTGATAAAGAAGCTGCTGAGACTGTCTACATATATCTTGCAGCACTTCGACATATACTAGCACTGCACCTTGTAGAGTGAGGCCCTCCATAACCTTAGGGATTTCCACGGAGTCGAAGGCCTTTTTGAAGTCGATAAATGTTACAGAGATAGGTAGCTTTATATTCTGTGTTTTTTTTTCAGCTGATTTATCGAATGCACGTGGTCCACGGTCGAGTAGCTTCTAAAACCAGCTTGCTCTCGTATTTGGCTTTCTAGTGTTTTTGTGATAAGTTTATACATGCAATTGAATAGGCTTATAGGTCCGTAGTTGTTGAGATCTTAAGGATTATGATTATAGTGTTCCAATCATCTGGGACTTGACTTCGTATTAGGCATAAGTTGGATAAGACCGCCAGTCTCTTTGTAATGATCTTACCGTCTTTTCTGAGTTGGTCGATGGTGATGTTGTCTGGTTCAGGGTCCTTTCCTTTCTTAATCTGTTTGATGGCTTGTTTCTTCTGGGGAATCCTCGAGATGATTGCTCGCGTCTTGCGTATCCTGTTCACTTTGTAGTCCTTGTTTGGATGAATAAAGTTTATAGTAAAATTCTTTGGCACGTTCGACAATCCTTTCTCTGTCAGTTGTCCGATCACCATTTTCGTCGAGTATGCTGGTTATTTGTTTCCATCCTGTATTGAGGCCTCTCTTTAGAGCTTTGAAGCCCCCAACCTTTTTCGAGAGTCGATTCGATGACTGCTGTCGTGTATCTTCTTCTGTCTTCCCTTCGTTTATTCCTTAACTCTAATGCGGAAAAACTGAATGATGATGGACCTCTGCTCCTATTCCGATAATAATTGAATCAAGGTATCCTTAAATGCATCAACTTGAAGAATGTATCAGACTCTCGACTGCTTTAAACACAGCGGAAAACCGTTTCATTTCTGATATAAAAAAGAACTTGTCATGCGAAATCCGGTAATGGTTTATTATCGCGAACATGCCCCCATTAACAATAATTCTGTGACCTTTATAACTACCTTTAAGCTTGGGCAACGAAAGGCATTTATATCTGACACATTTATAAGAGTCATAAAATGTTAGTAAAAGAGATAGCTATTATATACAGTATATGACTGGAAAGCACACAAATGATTTTACTGACATAAATGCTTCAATTCACATCTTTATTAACAATTACATGAGACAAATGAGAGCCCATTCGAATGCTTGTATTCACGACAGCGGATTAGCATATTTTTCATTGCTGCATGCAAATGTCTTTTGATTAAAGAAAAAAAGCCGTTGGCTGCCGTGATGTTTGCATTCAATTCAACAATTGGTGTTGGATATTTCTGATAAAGTTTCCATTCGATGATCCTCATAGGAAGAAATCGGGAGGCCTTAAATTCCGGTTGAGTGATTGCATTTGTATCAGATATTAATGCCCCACCATATATATATATATATATATATATATATATATATATATATATATATATATATATATATATCTCATTTTATCACTTCTACCAACGAAGTTGGGGAGGTGTATCTATTTGGTCACGTTTTTCAGTTTCTGTCTTTCCGTCTACTCGATATCTCCAAAAGTACCCTAAGAATTACAATGGCATTTTGAGGAAGTATGAGTAATCAGGTGAGGACAGGGTGGTTAAATGGATCAACGAATTTTTTTCCTTTGACTATGATATTTTTGTATCTTTTTTCCATGCATTTATGAATACGGTCATGACTGTCCACACGATGTTTCCAAAAGTTCTCGATGAATTTCAATGAATTTGAAGAGAGTTGGAGATTGGGCTAGGGAATAACTGGGGAATAGATTCATTCAACGATGTTTCCAAAAGTTCTCGATGAATTTCAATGAATTTGAAGAGAGTTGGAGATTGAGCTAGGGAATAACTGGGGAATAGATTCATTCATAATAACCCCCACCACCTCCACGTCGTAGTCATTTGTTCGAACCTCAAAATATCGCAGGGGACCCCATCTTTGTCTATACAATATTTCCTGAAATTATCCATGAATTTCAATGACATTTGATAGAAGGATGGACAATAGGCTACAAAAAACTGATTGAATTATGGGGCAGATCAGTGCTCGAATCCCTCCCTCCTTCCAGCAATGGCGTTGGTAGAGAGATGCACCGTTTGAGTACTTTCAAGTTGTCTATGATTTTAAGAACCGACATTATCATTCCAAGATAAAGGAACTCTTACAACCATTTTCTGTTTACCGTTTTGTTCTGTGCAAAAAAAAGAGACCCACTTATTCCTTGCGGACTATATACATCATCATCACTCTTTCAGCATCCTCTGCTGGACCTTCCGCAGGACTCGCCAAACCTCTTAATCATAAGCATCACAAAGTCAATACTTTTTTAGATTTGTCAAGTTTGTAACACCATCTTATATTTTGCCAGCCAGTTTTGCGCATGATGGGGATGTTGTGAGTCGTGATGCTGGCATTCTTGCAACATAGCCAGCCCATTGCAATTTTTCTTTAACGACATCAGCAGTACAAAAAAGATCTGCTGTTTCGTTCTACATTTCAGTCAGTGCAGTTTTGTTTTGTTTTGTTTTGTTTTTCTGTTGTTGTTTTTTCACAAAGTAACCAAATCCGGACAAGAGACATTAGTATTACTTGACAACGGAAGTTCCGACCGAACAAAAAAACTTTCTTAGTACACAACGTTTTGTAGATGCCTTATTTACTGTTTACCTTGTAATCTGATCATCATGGTTATTTAGTCCAGTCTTGATAGTCCTTGTACTCCAATAACAACAGGTACTCCATCACCCCTACGTTCCAGATCTCAATTCCCAGATGCTGATACTTGATAACCTTTTCTACTTCTATCTTCATTATTTAAATTCATACATTTAAATGTTCACACAACAGGTCTGATAGTTGTCACCGGGGACTGAGTGATAGTAAATCTCTTTATATTCCCAATAACCTCTACACTATTCTCGCAGAATCCATCATACAGCTGCTGTCTGGACAGCTCTAACACTGTAGAGGTTGTGATAGTTGCGTTGAAACACAACAAAAATTAAGACGAAAGAAATTCTAGTCGAAAACCAATTATTGACGACAATTACAGCATCTAAAAACAAGAATCGGAATTTCTCTATAAAGTTTAAGCGCCATTATTGCCAGATCATGTGACCCTGAGTAGATAATATTAGTTAAAAAGAATCTAATCAAGGATCAACTCCCTATCAAGATTGAAGTAGATCTGACTTAATCCGAGAAAATTGATTTTAAAACAGTTCAAATGTCATTATTGACAGATCAGGTGAACCTGAGCGGTTCTTTTAAACAGGTGAGAAACAACTTATCAAGAGACACCTTTCTACCAAGTTTCAAGTAAATCTGACCTGAAACGGCTGACAACCATTATGGGGGCAGTCCGACCAACGGACAGACATTGCCTCTTAGAAAATAAATCAGGATAATGATAATTATGATTATAACTATGAAGATATCAAATCATTAGTCTAACATCTTCACCCCACCCAATACTACTGATGCAGGCTCTCCTACTCTCTTGTCAAACACCAGTCCGGAGTTGGCCGTGTTTTCTCCTCGTGACTACGAGAACGGGGAACAATCCTCGCGTAATTCGAAGGAGCAAATTCTTCACTGTCTGTCCTGTCACGTTGAACCAAACCTATACACCAAATAAACATATCCCTACCGTGATTTGAAATCACGACCTTTCGATTGGTAGGCGACTCTCTTATCAACTGAGCTAAACTGAAAAGTTTTATACATCTATAAATTTATGATGTAAACAATACAAAAGTTGCAGTGATCATCTTCAATTGGAATAGACGTAAGAATGAATGGAGTTTGGCCCTGCAGTAGCCAGGCTTGTCTCCTCTTCATTTAAGACGAAATAAGTAGGAGTTTTTATTGTTGTTGCTGCTGCATCAGCAACAACAGTTTCCTGTTATCGTTGTTATTATCGTTGTAAAATAAGGCTTGAGTCGAGCATTCTCTCCTACACAGAACTACAGGTTCTGAATGGTAATATAATAAAAATTCCATTTTTCCCTGGTTGTCGAGTCACGACATGCGTGTTTATCCATAAGTTCTCTTGTGGTCAGGATATGGGAAGATCATAAAAGTCTTTTAGGTTGTCTTACAACAATGGCAACTTGGTGCGCATGTACTTGCGCGTTTATCTCTCTAGGGAGGAGAGAGAGAGAGGCAGGCAGAATGTTCTGTTGAGATAATGTGCGTATGAGAGAGATGTAGTCTCTCCAGAGTAGAGAGGGTGCATTAGATATTAGTGAGAAATTCTGAGTGTGTGTGAATGAATCACGATATGTGTGTGAGTGAGAGGAGGTAGATTATTTGTATGTGAGAAAGTATGTTTGCAACAAAGAGCGTGTTGGGTTGGGGAAGACACTTTGCGAGGAAGAATGTGTTCGTGACTGGACCTGTCCGGGTGCATGCCAAAGATCGAGAAAGTGTGTGTTCTCAGGAGAGAGAAGAATATTTCATGCGTGTAGGAGCGGGGAATAGGATGCAAGAAGAAAAGATTGTGATTTTGAAAATGCGGGGGAGAGAGTGTATTTCGGTAAATGTGCGATACAGATATTGTATTCGTGAGAGCGATTGAGACTTCATATACGTGTGTATAACAGCATACACACACGAATTGGTCGTTCATGATTATGGTCTATCTATATTTCTGCGTGTTTAGAGTAGAGGAAAAGTCCAATATTCATTTGGAAGACCAAAAGGCGGGAACAAAAAAGGGTTCAGCATTTACTACCGGGTTCATCGCGTCCTGTTCTCATTAAAAGAACGCTCCTTTTTCACTTCGTTTCTTTCCCTTGTGTGTTGCACAGAACGAAAAGGCCTTAGGATGTTTAGATTGGATCTTAGAGTTCAGTCGCAGATACGACGCCAGCCACTCTAGTCATTTGGTGTTAAAGGCCCTCGAGGTAGAATACATACTTTGATAATCATGTATTCAAGCAGGTCTATACACCGACGTAGATAGAGAGGAGGCAAAGTTTGCTTTGAAATCCAGGATTTCAACAAATTAATGGCTCTTACCAAAACGTGCATAATGCAAATAGATAGGCAAATATTCGTAGTATAAGAGCAAGCCCGATATTAATTAACTACTCGTTAAAACTGCATATATGAGTCTTGTAAGATATATGTGTGTGTGTGTCTGTGTGTGTGTGTGTGTGATGTAAATTTTTCACCTCGTAATGCTGAAAAATAATTTTTCATACTTGTATATACAATATTGTTACTGTGTCCTCTTTGAAAATAGGCGCATCTAAACTAAACAAACCATGTGTACATAATGGGCCCAGGAAAATGTTAAAAGTTAGAAATTTTGAGAAAAAATTTCAAGTGATTCTATCAAGTATAATGCTAAACTAAACCCTTGCTCCTCACTGACCGTCCAGTTCCGTGGAGCAGAGGGAAGATACCAGCCTCCGGGGTTGAAGCTTGGTTTCGATCTTGCATCGTGGTATTGGATAGTCTATAGCCACATTGGAGAGTTGTAATACAACGAAACAGCTGTCTGTGGATGACACAACAAATATGTATATATATAATGTTGCACGATGGCTCACTCGGGAGCGTTCCGGAAAATGGAATCGACAAAGCGTGCTCAATATATGACTTACGATTTTCATGTTCTCTTGTCACTATATATATATATATATATATATATATATATATATATATATATATATATATATATCTTATCTCTGAAACCACCCATCCGTTACTATCTTATGGGCTCAAAGAGTAGTAATTGTACTGTTACCTCAACTGTCAACTGTGATAGAGAATATCGCAGGCACACAATTTAAGAAAGAACATATTTAATATTCACATGGTTGAACACTCAATAAGAAGTGACATGAAAAACGAGTCACGTCTGTTGTTATACTTATTGATCCCATATAGGCTTATGTTTTTTTGGTAACCGACGTATTTAAGCCCTCGCTTTAAAAAAAATAAATGTGCAGTAAAATAACATCCATATACAACACATTATGATAATAATCATCATCATCATCAGTCTTTTAACGTCCGTCGTTGAACATAAAACTTCCCCAGAATTTGCCAAACTTCTATCATGGGCGTTGCGAACCCAGTGCTTTCTGAATTTATTTAGTTCATCTCTTCATCTAATATTCTGCCGGCCTCGGTTGCGCATGTGATCTCGGGGGATCCACGTCGTGAGTCGTGATATCCATCGGTTGTCCACCATTCTTGCAACATGGCCAGCCCACTGCCATTTGAGATTTTTGATTGATTCTATGATGTCCCTGACTCTTGTTTTTGTTTGTTTGTTTTTTTCTCTCTCCGTGTGAGGCTCTGCATGATTCTTTCATGTGTACGCTGCATGGTTCTCAATTTGTGTATTTGTCTCTTGGTTAAGTTCCATGTTTCAGCTCCATAAGTGACTATTGGGAGGATGAATTGGTCATACACCCTTCTTTCATTAATAGGATCTTCTTATTTTTGAAGGTTGAGCTTACTCTGCCAAAGGCTTGCCATCCTAATGTGATTCTTCGCTTGATTATACCCTTTATAAAATAGCAAACTGCATGTAATATGACAAGACTCTGGAAATTACACATTGGAATAATCGCTTAAGGGTAGGTGGTGTATGATCAACACTGCTGGGGAGCCGTCTTAATGTGACTGTTTTGTTTTTAAACTCCTGAAACGGTTACAAAGTAAACAATCGATGATTCAGACAAAAAAAAATCAGTTTCATAATATCTAAATGTAAAACATTAAGAACAACTGAAATAATTACACGAGTTACACCAACACTTATTGGGGAAATAACTGAATGGGGTGACATTTTTTTTTTTTTTTTAAATAGCAAGCTGATCTTAGTATTCTTCTGATTCAAGTCGAGAGAGGCATAAAGTTTTACTAAAAAGAAAAAGCATTTATCAAGATCCAAACGTTGGGAATATTGAATCGAATTTATCAGAACTGCAATCGAAAGGAATCGACAGTGAACGATTGATATTTTTCTGTCATACAAGGGTTTATTCATTGATTTGCTTTTCATCATATCGAACAATTCCACTTTAATTGATTTTTGTCTTTCTGATTGAATGACGTAAAAGCGGAACTGTCTATAATCATTCCATTTACACCAGATTAAAGCGAGGAATAAATGAAAGAGAGGAGAATCTGAAACTCAGATTTTGAGGAAATTGAGAAGAAAAAAACTACGATGAATAAATATTGGTTTTGTTGCGAACGTTTAATTAGTAATAGAAAAAAAATCCATAATGGTTTAAAAGATGTAAATAAAAAAAAATGACTAAAAACCACCGTTTTATAACTCACTTATTCTTTGTTTTTTTTTTTGTTTAATTTAGTATTTTAAAAACACAAATCAAGGAAAATAATTTTTATTCATATTGCAGCCAAGTAGTGTGTTTATAATTTGAAAATATGAACCAAAATGAATCTTAAAAACAAGAATGAGAAAAAGCATCTTTATGGATTTAAAAAAAAAAAGAAAGAAAATAACCTAAACATTCAACAATTATTAAAAGAATTAGAATGTAAAAAAAACCCTCGAATATACTTGAATAGAATTATCGAGAAAATCGTAGCTTAAAAGAAATTTAGCGATGTATATTCTACAAAAAGATGCTTCTCTTGTGAAGTTCAATGGGTTCATTTGAAGGTCATGATTTCAACACCAAATTCAAAAGAAAACGATCCCAAGAACCCACAGGCTAATATCCCGGATGTAATGAGGGGAAGTGCATTCACGAACAGAGCAATATTCGAAAACCCACCAGACACCTAAGAAAGCCTGGTGGGTATGAGATCAAAACGTTATGATATAGACGAGGAAATTTATCTGAGCACACGATTGAACGACTGTAGCCATCAAAGATTTGTGCGTTCGTTTGTTTATTTGTCAAAGCAAGCCTGGACTTACTGTTTTGTCGATAGGCTTGGAAAATGGCTTTTGTGCTCCACTAGAACCTTTCGAAAAAGAGCTTTTTTTGAATTCGTTCCTGACGGATTTAATATCATTAAGATTCTCTAGAATATAGATGGTTCTACTCTTTCTAATGTATTCCCGTGGAAAATGCCAGTTATGTCATAAATAGAATTCCTTCTCACCATATTTATTCTTTGATGAAATTTATTTACATGACTTCAAATTATGACGTTTGACATTGTAATGGCATGTTCTTTCATTTTTTTTATTTCTTTTCTCAAAAACATCACTTAAAGATGTAATTTAAATTATATTAGCTACAGCTACCTTGAACTCCTGTGATGATGAGTATATTCTATTTTGTAATCTCGATGGCAAAATCAGCTGAGATTACTTAGTAATTTTCTCTGGTTATTTCATCATCTTCAATCTTTTCTAGTCCGTTGTTGAACATAGGCCTTGCAACCTGTGGGGAAGGTCTTTATATTATGGGCGTCACGGAGCCAATACCTTCTGAACTTTTCTAGTTTGTTTCGCCATCTTTTATTCTGCCGGTTTCGCATGTGATCTCTGAGGATCCATGTTGTGAGTCGTGATGCCTAGCGGTTCTTTGTTGTTCGTGCAACATGACCAGCCCATTGATATCTGGGTTTTCTAATGGATTCTATGATGTCTCCGACTCCCGTTTTCTCACTGGTATATCGTGCTGTCTAGTGATATCTCCATGCGATGTTGAGAATGGTTTTTTTTTCATACACGTTGCATGATTCTCAGTTTGAGGGTCATTCTCTTGGTAATAAATATCAATCACGTTTTGTCTTTAAAAACTGAATTGTTAGGGGAGTACAATACAATTTTCGTTAGTAAAAATAAAAGAAATAAAATCATCGTAGGAGAACCGATCTCTATTAACCGAAAAATATCAAACTGTTTTTTTTTTCCTAATTAAATATTCCATTGAGTATAGAATTTTTGAAAAAGTATATTAAATCTAGAAGTTCAAAATTAATCGGATCACTATGGGGGAAACTACTAAGTACTCAAAGAGCGCATACCTTTCCCGACAGCGCACACTGATCCAATCAGGATAAAGATTTCTGAATCCAACCCCAAATTTAATCGTTTCTTCCTAAGCCCATGACCCATCCTTCCATTGAAATCCATCGAGAACTTAAGGAGATATACGGAAAGACATGAGCAAATACATAAATGTATAGGGGTGGGATAGAAAAACATGTCTCAATCAGAAATTCCTTGATCAGTCCTGAAATTTAATCATATTTTCTTTACTCATTGGTTTACCTTCGCACGAAATTTCATAAAAATTTACTGAGAACCTCTGGAGATATCCTGTAGACGGACAGAAGGAAAGACATATCCATACCCGACTTCGTTGACAGAGGTAAATGAATTATGATGAGTTCAAATAAATTTATAATATGATATATTTTAGAACCAAACTGGAATAGACAACAGGGAAAAAGGAACAAAACAGATAAAACTTGAATATGAATCTGATAGAAAATAAGATTACAACAGACACATAATTCTGGATGTAAATAATAAAAAATATTATTCAATTTTAAGCCAAGTCAGTAAATATGATAAGAAATAAATCTACCTGTCAATCATAATGAACAAAATATCCCCTTGAATATCAAGCTGAATGGCATCGTTACTTCTCTACGTTGCAGGGGCTAGAGCTCATATATATATATATATATATATATATATATATATATATATATTACTACAAAGATGGCAAATGACTATCTTGCTTGCGCATGTGCATCTTAAAGACTCCCAATCGGCTACACCCTAAGGGCTACACATTCGTCTTAAAGATTATCTTGAACCCAGAACAAACAAAGGATAGGTGGCATAGGTGATCATTCCGGGTCAAAGCTACTTTTCCTTACTTTTATTTGAATAATCATTTTTTAATTTAAGAAAATCAGTGGAAGTGAAGATGGCTCAGGAGTCGAAAGTACAGAAGATGGAGTCGGCGGGTAGGGTTCAAACTCTGACAGAGAGAACTATTAGATCGGCAAACTTTCTGGATATTCCTTGGTTTTTAGAGAATTGTTTTGTAAGGGCCGGTATTTGACGATAGGAAAAAATGAGTGAAAACAGAAGAAATAATTTTTTTTTTTAATTACAGGAAACATGAAGAATGACAGCTTTAATATATAAAAACCAATAGGGCGGGGCCAATAAAGCTAACCATGCAATCTCTGCGTATATTTTTTCATGGCTACTTGATAATTCGACAGGGTCGACTGAAGGAGAAACAAAACTGTCCCCAAGAAAAAACTCAGATAGACTCAGTGTAATTTAACTGTTTCTATGGCAACCACGCACCTCTGACAAGAGAGATGCGTAGGCGCTAATTCCGCCAACTCTCGGTCAATTTTGGCGATAAAAGAACAAAAATAGCACCAAAAAGAACCCAAGACATTTTTCTTTGTTGCTAAGTATCTTTCTGTCTCTTCTGCATACTCATGAATATTAATAAAGAGGTAAAAAAAAAATGACAATAATTTTCCTAAAAACGTATAATCATTCGAAAATGTATCCCCTTTGGCGATTTTCATGGGTATCAGATTATTTGGCAGGGTCAAATAAATAACAGATTTAAAAAAAGAATAAGGTTTCCCTGAAAGAGTTCTTTTCAACTCCAGTAATTACATTGTAATCTACTATTGGGAAAACTGAGAATTCAATATCTTCAGGAATATACGTCACAGAACAATTGACCGATATATGGTGGAATTAACGCCTACCTGTCTACATTGCCAGAAGTGATCGGTTGCTATAGAAACACTTAAATTACATATAGCCTACTTACTTTTTTCTTGGTAACATGTTTGATTTTCGTTCAGTTGATCCTGCCGAACTCTCTGGTACCCATGAAAAAATGTACACAGAGGGTGTATGTTGAGCCCTTTTGGCCTGTGCCCTATTTATCTTATATTAAAGCTGTCATTGTTCAGGTCACTTGTAATTTTTTAATTATCATTTCTTCTGTTTTTATTCATGTTTCCCGATCGTCTCAAACCTAGTACCCATAGAAAATGTACGCAGGACGATGCTTGGCAGGCCCCGGCTTATATTCTCATATATATACGGAGAAAAAAAGAGGCTGATAATCATAAGTGGGCGTTGACAAAGGAGAGAAAAAGGATCAGCCTGAAACAAGATGGGCAGTAGTAACTGGAATATGCGCAAAAATATAAAAATGAAAAGATTCATAAATCGATTGAAACAAGACATTTCAAATAAATGATGAAGGACAAAAACAAAAACAAAAAAACAAGCAGACCCCTCCAGGAATTCGATGATAGATATGTGTCAAGGTGGAATGATGACCTGTGTAATAACTTTCTGAAATGACAATGTTTATCTGGGTCAGTCTATTTTGTAAATAATGAAGGGAGGGAAGGAAGGAATCTGGATGGAGTGAAAGTAGGAAGGAAAGAAGAAAAGCAAGAAGATAAGATAATATTCGAATAAGCTGAACGAAAAGCGAACAGCGAACCAAAAAAAAACAATACTGATATCTACTAAACTTGAAAAAAAAAACGAGAATCAGGTGGATTGTGTTGCGCCAATATTCCAAATGGGAGAATCTGCATTGAAAATCACCATTTGGAATGCTGTTTTTAAACTAGACTCTGGTGACGGCGTGAAATACGTTACTATCTAACTTAAAAGCGATATTTTTAACATAGCTGGACTATTGATCGATATATAAATATTGTTGATAAAATTCTCGAAAAAAAATTAAAAACAAAAAAATATTCCTAGGACTGAAATTTCGGAACATTGAAAGCTTAAAGAAATATTTTGGTGGATCTCTATTTTTAGCATTTAGGTTTTAGACTTTAATCAATGAAATACAATTTTTTTACCCCCTTTTTTTTTCAATCATATTTATTCAAATCCTAATATATGATGCAGATTTGTGTGCAATGAATTGTTTTTCGATGGCTATGCAATAGATGATGTCCCTCTACCAAGAGATTCGTAATGTTCCTGTTGTGGACCCCGAGCATTATTTGTTGTTCTCCAGTTTCGAAACTAGTGGCTTCAGATGTCAAAATAATAGTTTTTTCTTTCCTCCTTTATCAACTGTATTGGCCTTAAAACCTATATTGACTCAATTTATTGAAATCTGATTAAAATCTTATTTTGTATGTGTGTTCAAATTCACTGCACTCGGCTTGAAAAAAAAAGATGGTTTTATTTGGTATTTTGGTAAATCATGAAGTTTTGAGAATTATGGAGGTATGGCCATATATTGTCAAACTACAGTTCAAACCTGGAGTTGACTTTGTTCTTCAACCGTAACAAGAACGACAAGAACACTCTGCACCCATTTTAGGCGAGTATTATTTAACATTCCTTGACGTGGTTAGGAATCATGAACAACTGATTGGAACTTATCTCTTGCCGACTCAGCTAAACTAAAAAATCTTACATACTAACGGACATTTATGCTAGAAATACGCAAATAAATACATTCATGAAATTGAAACTTTTAAATCACGACCAAGTGATTGATAGCCAGCTATTACTGACTGAGCCAAACTGACAAGTGTTACAAATCTACGAGAATTTATCTGACAGATACGCAACGGCTTATTCCATTTTAATGGATAAATACACTTGTATCTTTAAAACATTTTAATATTTTTTTGATTCTGTCTACCATGAAAAGTTGCCGTAATTACCTTCAGTCGAAATAGAAGTGGGAGTGTAGGTTGCCTCTGCAGCAGCCAGACTTGTTAGATTTCCGTTTTGAAATGTTTTTGCTTCCGTTGCAAAAGCAAAGTTTCTTCCTGTGAAGTATGAGACAAGCAATGATTTTCGACTTCATTTTTCGAATGACCCATGGATTTTTACGAGGCTTCAATGCGAGCCTAACGCCCATAATAGACAGCTTTACAGGGTCAAATAACTCTGTCTTGTGCTGCTCTCTACACATATTTAGGGAAGTGGAGAAATGGATTCATTCATTTCCCAGGGCCATTTCTGTGAAGTGAACGCCAAACCATCCCAGCCAGAGTTTGAAATCTGGTTGCCAATCAAGTTCTCCATGTCGTTTACTGTTTGGCCACCCGAACCGTCATTGGGTTTGTTTGTTTGTTTGTTTGTTTGTATCTTTGTTTTCCAAAGTTCATATGAAAGTATCGTTAGGTATCACATTTGTTCCCTGGAGTGAAAATTTCGATTCGGTCAAAGCTTTCAAGAAACCTTATTATTCAATATATCTGTTATGTCTGTTTGAGAAATACAGACTCTCAAAAGAGGAGGAAATCAAGCGAAGAATCATTTTGGGATGGCAAACCTTTGGCAGAGCAAGCTCAACTTTCAAGAACCAAATGATCCCAATAATCCTAAAAAGAAGAGTATACAACCAATGCATTCTCCCGATAGTCACCTACGGAGCTGAAACATGGAACCTAACCAAGAGACAGACCTGCAAACTGAGAAGTATGCAACGTGCACATGAGAGCATCATGCTCAACCTTACAGCGAGAGATCACAAGACAGCACAGTATATAAGGAAGAAAACGGGTGTCCGTGACATCATAGAAACTATTAAAAAACTCAAATGGCAATGGGCAGGCCATGTTGCAAGAATGAAAGACAACCGATGGACATTACGTCTCACAACATGGATCCCCAGAGATTACATAAGAAACCAAGGTCGACAGAACACAAGTTGGATTCAGGAAATACAGGCTCTGCGATGCCCGTGATAGAGAATTGTGGCGAATCCTGGGGAAGGTTTATGTCCAGCGACGGACGTTAAAAGACTGATAATGATAAAAAACGGTTATATATTTTCAAATCTTAATTTTGAGGGCATCTGTTTGCATGATGTGCAAGCCAATTGAAATGTCAGATGAGCAGCTGAATACATCGCAAAAGAAGAGAAGGAATTAAAGCGAGAAATTTTGTAATTTATATGCATTGAGGTATTGCATGTCTCCTTGGATACAATTAGATATTATCACTCAGCAACGTACAGAGAGTGGAATTAAGTAGCAGATACATTTTTGAAAGGGTAATTTTAACTCTAAATCATCATCATTATTGTGTCGTCGTTGGATGCAGACCTTCCTTTGGATTCACCACTCTCCTTAATCGTGGCCAATACTTTCTGAACTTGTCCCGTTCATCTCGCTTTCATATATTCTGCTGGCCACGATTTCGCGTGTGATCTCTGAGGAACTAGGTTGACATGACCAGCTCATAGCCACTTGAGTTTTCAAATGGAGTCTATGACTCCTATTTTTCCCTAATAAATTTGGTTTTCTTGCCATCTCTGCATGTTACATCGAGCATGATTCTTTCAAGTGCACGTTGCATGGTTATCAGTTAGGGAGTCTGTCTCTTGGTTGGGTTCCATGTTTCTGTTCCATAGGTGACTATCGGAAGGATGCATTAGTTGTATACCCTTCTTTTTTGGACTAATGGGATTATCTTGTTTTTGACGGTTGAGTTCGCTCTACCAATGGCTTGAAATCCTAGAGTGGTTCTTTGCTTGATTTCTTCTTTTGGGGATTTCGTGAAGATCTGTTGTCCTTGATAGATGAAGTGATCTACTTTCTCTATCTCTGCGTTTTCAATTTTGAGCTTTGTGTCTTTGATACAGTTTCAAAATTGACATAATTTTGTCTAAAGATTTTTAAAAAATACGAATATCACGAAAATGTTGAAACAAGATCAAACGTTGAAAGAATATGTACGAAAATCAAATCTATTATGAACGATTACTTGTCAGTCTCTTTGCTCCTGTGTGTCCATATCTATCTATCGACCAAATACTCATTCGAGAGTTGATGGACACATTTTCCATCACCCCATATCTGTAACTGACAGTGAGTGTTCGAGTCCTGGTAAGAGTGAAATGCCAAGTTCCGAGTCAGAGAGGCCCTTCCCACTTATAAGATCGCTGTAGCATAATCTTCCTTCTCCATCTATCCCTTCCTCTGCTATTTGATATCATGATGGACGAAGTTAAACTCCATAAAAAAGGTTGCAGTCGGTGTTCAAATCAAATCAACAACTATATACATAGTATTATTTTTCATAAATTATTATTATAATTTAATTGCAACAATTTTTAACCGGAGGTGTCATGTATCCCATCAGCACCTTCCCTCATGTGACCTCAAACGCCCTATATAGGGATCACCTCTAAGAGTAGTAGACGGTCTGAAGATTGCACCACCAACATAAAATTTTTTAATTATATATATATATATATATATATATATATATATATATTACCAGTCAACGATTGTGGTATTTATGTTATCTATGTATTGATCAATTCATAGAATATATCTAGTTTGAAACCTCATTTTTGATCACATAAGTCTCGCCATCTTTTTTTCTTTAATCAGCTTTAAGGAGAGGATGGGTGTAGGACTTGTTATCCTGACAAACTTACACATCAAACTTTGTTTAGTTTTGTATGCTGTGTCAGCTACAGCTGTCAGTCAGACTTTAGCTGCTGGTCACAGTCTCAAAAGTCCTCTCTTTAAATAGCTTTAAAAAGAGGAAGAGACTTGAACTAATGGCTTCATCATGACTGAACAGACAAACTATGGTCTCTAAATGAATATGTATGTATATTCAGCTCGTAATATATATGGATGATGATAAGAATTAGATAGAAATGTCCACCTCTGTGCACGAAGGACCATTTTTCTTTTCCCTCAATGCAAATTATAGTCCACCTGACTTGAATGAATTGTAGTTGGACATTTACGCGTGACAAAATGATAAAAGAAAAATGAACCTCACAAACATTAATCATTTTCATTATAAAAAAATGTAGCAAACTAAAAAAAACAACAGCACCAGTAAAAAATGACACTCATTTGCCATTCTCATCACTCACCCTCTACCTAAGCCATTCAAAACGCATTTGCTATTCTATTAACTACGTGCCTCCCACCTAAGGAGTATAAATTTTTGTTCCTGTTACCAATTCAACGTTTTTCGTGCTAAATTCATACCGTTTACTGTTTTAGTAGTACGAAAATGGGCCAAATTAGTACGAATGTGTTTATTCATTACGACCATTTTTGGTGAGTTGTTTTTTTTTTTACCACACTTAGCATTTTTATGATGTGCAATGACCATTTTTGGCATATTTTGGTTATTTTTTTAAAATTAAGCGCTTTTTAGCATTCATACGTGCGTGGACGTATTTCATATGTAATTGGTGTAATTAAAAACGCAGATTTTAGACCGGCGTCGGTGGTTTAGATATTTGCGTTTTTTCCATCAGTCAGTTTTCGAGTCCTTGCGAAAAACGAGAATAACGAACGCCGATTTTCAAAGAAATGCAGGTCTCCACTCCCCTATCATTAAATGCGAGGCGCTAATGCCAGGGAGAACTGCATAGTTAACTCTGCACCAGTGGTCTGTGTGCTATCCGAAGAGCTGAGATTTTGAATACTGATCTTCGAGGTTGGTTATCCCTTCTTGGGAAATTAGCGCAACGCTTTTTTTCCTTTTTTATTTGAGAAAAGACTCCTGACCAAGTTGCATACTTCTCACCAGTGCCAAGTAAAAAGATTTTTCATAATGCTGGTCGGCATGTCCTCTTTACTTGGAAGATTGGTGCGATACAATTTCCCTATCCTACTGCTTTGCTTTGTGACGTTGTAAACTAAGCTTAGTAAATATGAATTGCACAAAAAGCGCTGACTCCTGAGAAACTAGCAGAACGAATCAGACTGAAGACATAGAATAGGAAACCAAAATCTCAAAGAAGGGAAACAAGAAATAAAAAATACAAAAAATAAAAAAATAAAAAACAAACAACTGATTCCTACAGGGTCGAACACGTAAAAAAAAAAAAGAACATCTACGTTCCGAAGAATCTAAATGTTGTTGATAAACCTGTCGAAATAAGCTTTTTTGAAGGGGTGTAGGAGAGTACTGATGCAGTTTTTTAAATCTGTCGACAAAATGGTATGACCAGGAGCGCTGGAATATTCAAACAAACACATGCATATATAAAAAAAAATAGAACTTTTTGCTATCTTTGATGGCTACGGATGTTCAAATATTTTTCCTACTCATTGAGGGTAGAGAGAGAGAGAGAGGGGGGAGAGAGAGTATGTGCGCACGCGCGTGCAAAGTTTCTATTATGGATGGTTAGGACTGAAAAGGGTAGAGGAAAAAACGTATCGAAGATGAAGAGAAAAAGTAATGAATTCTAATTAAAAGAATCTCTATAGTGATACCAGATAATTTAGTCTCGTGTTCATAGCTTTCCATTTTCTCATTCTCCCTATCTTTCCGTTGCAATCTTTCCTCTATCTTTCTTTCTTCCTTCCGTTGATTGATGGCGTAGGAATAGAATTGTTCTCTCTCTCTCTTTACCCTTCTTTCTGTACTCATCACTTTTTAGTCTTAACTGGAAGTCTGAACTTGTCATCGTTGTTAGTTTAGGAAAATAAAATTAAGTAAGAGTTTGACGGAAGGAGAAAGTGGGACAAAGAAGGAGGAAAAAGGATTATAGAGATCAAAGACTTGGGCTGAAAAGGGAAGGTCGAATCTTGGACTGCAAATGAGATTTCATGGTCTATTGACTCCTGTGTAACAGTCGCATAATACCAATCACATTTCCAAGGCAAATTCCAGAAATACACGTTATCATTCAATGACTATAAATAAAGCTCAGAGACAAACTTTCGACTAGGCCGAACTGTATTAGCCAAATATAGGAGGAATACCTCGAATATATGTTAATATATTTGTTCCCAATGTAGCTATGCTGTATAATACGTTCTACCCTTCCCTCAAACACGTCGACTCTAATGTTACAAATTACCATACAAGCCACAGATCAATTGATGTCTCTATTGACACGGAACGTTTTCCACATTTAATGTCAATAAACGAGCCCTGAAGCAGTCCTTCTGTTTAGTATGGACACTTTTATGTTACATTTCACACAGCCTGGGCATTGAAAATGTAAAGTACATTTGAGAGAGGGGAAGGATGAGTGAGAAGGAGTGAAAACAACAAACATCTTGTTTAGAAAACATGACTGAATTGGTTTTATCCCCAGTCTACACCTTGATCCATCATCATCAGTCTTTTAGTGTCTTTCGTTGGACATAAACATTTCCCAAGATTCACCAGATGGGAGTTGCGAGTTCGTCATCCGATCTAATCTTTTACCCGCCATATTTTTGCATACGATCTCTGGAGATCTACGTTGTAAGACGTTATGTCAAGCTGTTGTCTGCCATTCTTGCCACATGACCAGTTCATTACCATTTGAGCTTTCCACTAGATTCTATGATATTTTAGACTCTATTTTTTCCCTAAAATACTGTGCTGTCTATATCTTAATGTGCATGTTGCATGGCTCTCAGTTTGAGGGTCAGTCTCTTGGTTAGGTTCTACGTTCCTGCTCCATAGGTGACTATCCTGAGGATGCATTGGTACATATATACGTGTGTGTGTGTGGAAGTGGAAACGAAAAACTCAAGAGATAGGTGTAACATCTCGAAATCTTTTATCATTCTTTATGCACATTTCGATGCATTTCGACGAGAGTCAGCCATCTTTTCCACAGAAAATATTTGCGATGGTTCACTGAAAATGTTGCTGTTTACGTATTTTTTTATGCTGCGGTAAGAAATGGGGATATTTTTGTGTTGTTTGCTTGTTTAGTAGAAGCAAGTGAGAGGTATTTGTATCTTAAGCCTTACACTCACAGGGACAGAATACTAACACCCTCTGACCCTGCCTCTTACAGTCCCATCACATTTCAAACCAAATGTTACTCTCATCTACACAGATATAAACACCTCCCCGCTCACTCCTACTATACAAGCAATCAACATAGAAATATCCCCATTTCTTTCCTTGGTATAAAAAAAAAATACGTAAATAGCAAAATTCTGTGAACCCCTGCAAATATTTTCTCTGAAAAAGATTGCTGGCTCCCGTCGAAATGCATCAAAACGTGCCCACGGAAAAATTTTAAAAAATGAGATGTAACACCTATTTCTTGAGTTTTTCTCTTCACCTTCCAATTGTCATTTTCATCAACATACTGTCAGATCACTTCATATTCATAATACAAACATATATATATAGTGTGTGTGTTGTAATTTTGTCTGCCAAGATATCTCCATGATGCACGAACAAATAGAAGACATCAGCAATTTAATTCTGTATGCTGCATCAAATCAAAATATCATTCCTTTGATTGATACTCCGTAAGTCTCTAGATTGTTGACAGACTATGGCATTTCAGTCTGCGCGCGAAGTAATTAATTCATTTTCTCAGCAATCGATTGTCCTTTGATATCTCTTAAGAAGTTGCTCCTAGTCCGAAAGAATTCAAATTTAATGATGTGAGAGGGAGAGAGAGAGGTTCAAGGACATGTTGTTATTTACATGGATGCAAATTAGCATTTTTTAATAGATGGTCAAGTTTGGTAAAAGGCTACAAAAAATAATGAAATTTCAGATTTTGACCGATTTCAACCGTAGACAACAAGGAATTATTTCATCTTTTCGTTTAATAGGGGGATGCAATGGTGCTGGGAATAGTTTCAATGCTTTTTCAAGTCAAATGAGAAGAAAGAGACAACAATGATTGTACTGAAAATAAATTATTAAAATATATATGTCTAAGCACTCACATGCTCTAACACACAGCATGTTTATCGCTAGGTTTACCATTTTGACGCATTATCTATGTCTGTTTCTCTCCTTTTTTCTATGTCAATTTCTTTCTTTCTATGTCTCTTTTTTGCTCTCTTTCTTTCTTTCGATGTCTGTTTCTCTCCTTCCTTTTTCTATGTCAATTTCTTTCTTTCTATGTCTCTTTTTTGCTCTCTTTCTTTCTTTCGATGTCTGTTTCTCTCCTTCCTTTTTCTATGTCAATTTCTTTCTTTCTATGTCTCTTTCTTGCTCTCTTTCTTTCTTTCTATGTCTCTTTTTTGCTATCTGTTTTCCTTTCGATGTCTGTTTCTTCCTTTCTTCCTCTCGATGTCTGTTTCTTCCTTTCTCCCTCTCGATGTCTGTTTCTTCCTTTCTCCCTCTCGATGTCTGTTTCTTCCTTTCTCCCTCTCGATGTCTGTTTCTTCCTTTCTCCCTCTCGATGTCTGTTTCTTCCTTTCTCCCTCTCGATGTCTGTTTCTTCCTTTCTTCCTCTCGATGTCTGTTTCTTCCTTTCTTCCTCTCGATGTCTGTTTCTTCCTTTCTTCCTTTCGATGTCTGTTTCTTCCTTTCTTCCTTTCGATGTCTGTTTCTTCCTTTCTTCCTTTCGATGTCTGTTTCTTCCTTTCTTCCTTTCGATGTCTGTTTCTTCCTTTCTTCCTTTCGATGTCTGTTTCTTCCTTTCTTCCTTTCGATGTCTGTTTCTTCCTTTCTTCCTTTCGATGTCTGTTTCTTCCTTTCGATGTCTGTTTCTTCCTTTCGATGTCTGTTTCTTTCTTTCAATACCTCTTTCTATTTATTTCTAGTTAGTTCGCTACCAATGTCTGTTTCTAGTTCGACGGACCGATGTCTAATTCCAACTGAGGTGGTACGATATTTTTTATAACAGAAAGTTCATTGTATCATAAGGTAGCTAATTTGTGTCGGGTATCAACAATTTGATAAAAACGGTGTGTTGTTTTTAATGGTTGATTCGGCCTTGTGACAAGCGAAAATTTCCTTTTAAAAAAAAAGTATTTCTCTTCAGAAATTGAATAGTTTGTGTCTCCATTGTACTTGTTTTGGGAGAAATTTATAATCAATCTAAAATTTTCGTCTGATTCTAGGAATACCAGTCATATGTTCGTATTTTCCTTTGTATTGTAAATATTTTTTGTTCGCACTGTTTTGTTATAACCTCAGTCAAATATAATAGGAGAAAGCATCCGAGAGAAATACAAGCAAAACAGGTGTTTTACTATAAAATTATAAGCATTTAATTACAAACAATGATGTAATTGATGTTTGAATAAATTACAGGCATGTTACGTTGTAAAATACTGATTATACAGAATAATTGATAACAAATTAAAATAAATTAATGAATTAGTACAGAAAAGCATGAGGAAAAAGAGGAATTGTGCACTTTATAAAAATTGCTTTGAAGCAAATCGAAAGGATATTTTACGCCTGTAAAATACAGAGGGACCACACCTTCATAATAGACAATGAAAATTTGGCACAAACACGGTTCGTGATGCTGAATAATAGACAACGCACAGAAGTTTAAACAAGTCTAGTTTCGGGCGGTTAAATAACTGTCATCTAATAAGGTTTTGAATTACTTTTTTTTCCTTATTTTAATTTGCTTCGCATGTGCTTATTTTAGAAGCTAGCTAGTTCTAACTTTGAAAAATGTCTCAAAGTTTGTTCTAAAATTACTGTAAATTTCATTTTAACATCTAATAGTTATGTCACATCTTTTTTTATTACATTAAAACACACCAGAAATGTTGTACACAAATACTAGCTACTGTTACACACGATTATCACTTTACAATAGTCCAGGTAAGCAAACGTAGATTCCTATCTAGTCCGTATTTAACCGGCTAAAATCTTGAACAGTATAACCTAAGATCTACACTGTAAACAATTTCATTTCAGATATTTGTTCTCGATGTTGGGGAAAAAAATCATCGTGTAACATCTTTTTTACATTCAATACTTTGACTAAAACATTTAGTGATACGTTGAACGAACTTGAAGAAATGATGGAACGCCGTCGTATTATTTACAAAGCACTAACAGCTTCTAGGCGCCATCTTGCTGAGTTCTCTCATCTCAAAATGATTTGTGTAGCTGAGCATCCTGCTACGATGCAACCTCGTTGAAATTGACTATTTTCATGTTTATGTTTAAAAGCCTGGCTGTTTATATATATATATATATATATATATATATATATATATATATATATCAATCAGTATAGCAAATGGTTATTTTATCTCATTCTTTTCCTTCAACCCGCTCAACAGAATATCATTTATTCAGTTCACTGGAACACTTTCTGAATGGCAAAACTTTTGATAATATGGAAAAAAATCACCTTCAGCGCTATCAGATTTCGTTACACAGAATACCAGATTCTTTTCACGAAGAATAAACATTCCTTTCAAAATGGGTTTTTGTCGCTGTTAATATTGATGATTATGTTCATGACAAATTAATTCAACTTCAGATACATTAGAACCGGTTTATTCCATCTCCTGAAACACACACACACACACACACACACATATACATTTATATATATAAAGCCTACTGTTGGGCAAAGAACTTTCTCATTTAGTCCTCTCTTGGAGCCATGTTGATATTTTTCTATTGCTAAGCGTTATTCCAAACATTGGTCTTTTTCTTGAATTCAATTCTGAGTGGTTTCGTAAATTTACGGGTTTTGCATTCACACACACACACACACATATACATATATATAATATAATATAATATGATATCTATATATATATATATATATATATATATATAAATATGTGTGTGCGTGTGTTCATGTCCTTTTATACTTCGGTTTTCGATTCCCTCATCAATATTTACTCCAGAACCATCTATTTCGAAGCAAATATGAATTCCCACGGTTACTACACAACTATCTTCGCATCAGTGAATTGACTTTATCCACTCTGGCTGGTCGGGGTTGTTTAACTTTTGTTCCTGTTGTCCCCGCTTCCCTCAAGAAATCTTTTAAATGCATCAAATTAACCTTTACTGCTCAGTAAATAAGACCAACCTTCGAATGAGATACGCAAGGTCATGGTCTTAGAGAAGAAAATGCGTCTTTTCATGTACTTTTTTGCCGTGGGAGCGACAAGATTTTCGGAGACATCTGTAGCGAAAAGGTTTTCTCTGTATAAGATTTTTACCATTTGATGTTTGGATTCGAGACACGAGATTTTACAAATACAAAAAATAAAAATAAAGAAATGAAAGACTTGCTCACGTTCCGCCATTTCAACAGTTTCGAGAGGCGATTTGATACTACCAACAACTTTTTTTATCTATACATCTGATACTTCTAATCTCTCTCACCATCTCAAACTGCTCATATCTATCTCGGTCTACTTATCGATTTATCAAAAATCTGATATCTCTGTCTATATCTTTGTAATACTCAATCTACATCCTCCTTATCTACCCTCATTTTGTCCAGATCTCATTCTATTTCAGTATACATACATAGGGGTATTCAGATATTTACGGTTGAGGATCCTTCCTCTTATCTGAGTACGTTCCTTGTGCCAAAGATACTGTTGCTTTTGATATCAATCTAAGCTAACAAATAAATTATAAGAACATGAAAAGGAAGTGGTTTTTGATCCATATTGCTTGGGAGCCACGGTGGAGCGGCCTTATTCAGTTTACATAGTAAGATTATTTCCTACTGCTATAAAGATTTATACACACTCTCTCACACACACACACACACACACATATATATATATATATATATATATATATACACACACACAAGAAAGATAATCATCTCAGTTTAATCTTGTTAATAATTTACTGATGTTAATTTCTCTCCAAGAGCCCTTTGCTCTATCAGTTTTATCTTCTTTTTTTTTGAGATTATTAGTCTTATTAACTCTTATCAAATGGTGTTATAGATATTTAGAAAGCTTAGATCAATCTGGCACACGGCCAAAAGAACAGGGCACTACATGAGGATCAAACGCATTAGCAACTGGTCGAACAAACAAGGTGCCAAAAAGATTTACTGGGATACTCCGTGAGGATTAGACATGATACACTAGCAATCTGAGCTCCATGATCGTTTGTTTCATCACATATTGCAACACGAGGGTGGACGTTGACATGTAGCAAAATTCCTTGACTTGAGAATTGTCATTTTTTTTTTCTGTTTCGCTGCATCATTCAAACAAGCCAGTTGCTCATTGTAGTTTTGTGCAGTATCTGTTTATCCCAGTTTTCAGCAATTATCAATAAAGAACATTCCTTGAATCTAATCTAACAAAATCTCCCCACTTCCATTTGTCTTATTCGTCCTTATACCAGACGGAGATGAACTTGGTGAATATCTATGAAGATCTTATTAAGAACAGTCAACCCAAACTGTCACCATAGGTTTCTTCAGTTTTTTAGTTGGTCCGGCTGGCTATGTATTATCACGCGTGCAGGCTACAGCTAGAGGGCTGAAAATCTGAACCTTCACTTAATTTATTATGTCTGGAGAAAATTTTTTTTTCCTAATTCCGTCCTTGGGTGGTTCGATTTGCAATGTACATTAATGGTAAACTGACTCCTTAAATAGTGTCCAGCCGCATTCACGCTTCTTTTTTCGAGAGTTCGGACGTTTTTTTAATGATTACTGCCCAACAAAATGCAAGAGCAGAAACTTATTAATTGACCAACCCTTCCCATTTTTTTTCAATTGATCACCCCGAACACGGCATGTTGCTAGAAGACGTTGGTCATGTGACTGTTTCTATTGAGTGACTAATTTTTTTTTTGTTTTTTGCTTTGCAGTCTGTGTTGAAAGGTTTCATGTCTCCGGGCGCTGTATTACCTCATCGCCAGTGTGGCACCGGTCTCTACCTACGGGAAAAATCCCAATCCATGACAACAATGGCCAGTTTAAGAGATTTTGAATCCGAATATCTTTCCAGTGATCCAGAGGTTTTTGTTGGTAAGTTGCAAGTTTCCGTCAACCTTCTGCACCACTTGTTATCACTCCTCCTTGCTGCGTGTCCCGTCCATCTCCATTTCTGTCGTTTAATCACTTTATGATGCCCTGTCAGATCCACCACTTTCTATCTCTTAGATAGCATTGCTCTTTCCATTGAACTTTGCGTGTTCAACAAGTCCATAGTCTAACTCAGACATTAAGTGAATTTTGTCACTGTACAATGTTCGATCTATGTGAATAATGAGAGAGCTTTGGGATAAAGTGCAGTGACAAGGAGGGTGAATTGGTTAGAAAATAAATATTTGTTGTGTAAAATTTTTTTTTTCTTTTCATTCTTAGGTCACGGACTTATTAATGTTCGTGTGTGTGTAGTATTTTTAGAATAGCTCTATTCTGTCTGTTAGTTATTCTCGCATTAATTCCTGGCCACTAACTCTCTTTCCTTTTCTGATTTTCAACACATAGCAAACAGATTGATTGTCGAAACTTATTAAAACTAATTTGGGGCTAAAAGAGTTGCAAAATCTGATGATTAATCATCAAAATCTACTTTCAAGCGCGGATTTCACTCTGGCGATTCTCATTTACCAAGTTGGGAATGAACTTCACTGATTGCTTTAATCAGATAACATAATTATATTTTCTATCTAGCATAACTTAATCAGAAGAGTTCACAGAAGTGATTGAATCGTCAGTGAATTTCGTAAGTCGTGGCAATTACGATCCGTCAACCAAAACTGCCAATATAGGTGTTTTTTGTTTTCAAATGGATCTGGCTTGCTGTGATACATCGCGCACGCAGACCGCACAAATAGAACCAGAGGGCTGAAAATTTGAACTTTTACTCATATCTAGAAAAACGATTTTGTTTTCTCATCCCAAATAGTTTTTTTTTGTGGGGGACGGCAATTTGCAATCTTAGTTTAATCTAAATTGATCCCTTAGTTTGTTTCCAAAAGCATTAATGCTTGTTATTTGAAAATTGAGTCTTATTCATTGAAAACCTCTTTTTCATCTTTTTTAGTTGATCAGCCCTTCATATGGCATGCTGACAAAAGACATTGATCACATAAGTTTCTACTGAGTAACTAACCAGAACTGTTTTCGTTTTGTAGTTCTTTTTTTTCCAATTAGGAAACCAAGAAAATGAATTCACGAAAAAGACTGACGGTTAGCGTTTAAACACTTGTTTTTCTCTTCTTGCTCAACCCAGAAAAACATTATTTTCGCACAGGATGGTCACTAGCGGCGAATAATGGATTTATAACGAGAATTCAAAACGACGAAAATCACGGCTTGACCCAAGACAATTTTCATCATACAAACCTCAATGAAATCTAGTGTAAACAAAAGTTCTTCGTGATTGGTGGGATTCAAAGGGGATTCTTCATTATGAATAGCTGGGACCTGGGCAAACTGTCATGGCGCAACACTTCAGTGGGCGCTTGTCTTGTCAGGGAAAAGAAGTTAACCGGCGATTTCACTGAATGTAAACGTTAAGTTCTTCCACGGATAACGGAAGATCAAGACTTGACCAGTTCACACTATCACTTCTTCTGCCCCATACAACACTCGTTTTCTGAAAAGCGTATCGAACAACTTAGTCATCAAAAAATTCTCCGAAGTATTCATCGAATCAAAATCGGAATGTTTCTTTTTTTAACGGAATAGAGAATTTTGCTGAAAAGTGGCATAGGGTAATAGAAAGATAAGGACAATACTTTGATCAGTGAATAACGATGCTATGAGTGTATATGGAAATGAGATTTTGCCAAAGAAAACGCTGGAAACCTTTGCATCATCATCAGATGATAATTTGAATTAACAAGTGCCGAAACAAAATTCCTGGTGATGATGATAATGATGAGAATGATGGTTGTGTTGTAGAAACAGTAGTTTAATTGCTAACAGCGGTTGTTTTTATTACCTCGACAAAAGTATTATTACTTCTAAGATGGTAAAAGCAACGGAACGCGGACAATCATTAAGTTTGGAATTGATTTCTTGAGATCGGAGAACGCCGTTGGGAAATTTGGTCGATGCAGTAAAGAAAAACACAAGAGTGGAATTAAAGAGAAACATGGTCCGGTCTCTATTACTAACAGGCTTTTATACACACACACACACACACACACACACATATGTATATATATGTATAAACAAAAAGATAAACAGAAATAAAGAAAGACAGGTCAGGTTAGTCACTCAATAAAATCATCTACGTATCCAACATCTTTTGACAGCATGCCATGTTGGGGGTGATCCATGAAAAGGTTACTTCTCTTGCCTTTTTGTTGTATCACGAAAAATGCAACTGGATTCGAACCAGGACCAATATACCATAAACGTGCATTGCAGAATTCCAAAAACAAACAATTTTTTTTCTTGACAGTAGTAAATGTTTAAATCTTAAGCTTTATAGCTTCATTGCCGAGGCCTGTATGCGTAATGCATACATTCATAGCTAGCCAGCCAGCCGAACTAACTTGAAAACTGAAGAAACTTATGCTGGTTGATTCGGTCGACGAATTCCAAAAAGGAAAAAGATTGAAAGAAAGGGAGATAAGTAGAGAATGGAGTAAGTAAAGAAGTAATAGGGAAGCATAACAAACTTTCTTGTTGAATTCTCCATTACATTTCCATATATCACCAGGAAAATTAAGAATGTAAGTATATATAAATATATATATATATATATATATATATATATATATATATATATATATGAATATTAAAATGTTCACCTTTTCAGCTCTAGATTTTGAAGGCAGGCAGAACAGCCCAAGATGGAAGATTGTCACAGTCTTGTTACAATCTACATCATGGCCGTTGTGACATCTGCAATAATTCTATTATTAAAATATCACTCTGCATTCTTCTCTGCGTATATACATACGTCTGTGTGCGTGCACTGACAATCTGGTTTCCCGGAATGAAACAGCATCTTGGTATTAGATTTTTTTTCAAGTACGGCTAGGAAAGAACAACTAAAAAAATATGTATTATAATGAACTCATGAAAAAATAGGAATGTTATAATATAACATATCTTATACATGTGTGCGAGTAATGTGTCTATGCGTGTGTATACTTTTATGATAAGTCAGGGAATAAATATAAACTAATATACATAGTTCATTCCTGTTATCTCATATGCTTTTTCTCGCGCAAGAAACTTTTTAGGATAATTCTATATCTGCGACTTTAACATATGGACAGTAAGAGAGCACCTCGGTTGGCACTTGGTGATCGAAAAAACGCCGTCGAAAATGCTGGTGCGAATAACTTATGGAATAATACTTACGATAGTCATGATAAGTACGACTCAAATACAGACAGTATTGTATTAAAACAATAAAAGGAACTTAAATCAACCTGGATTAGCGTTCTATTTGGAGCTAATTTTGGATCCCCCTTAAACACTGTTCACCTTTTATTCTAAAATTATCACATACCAGCTCGCACCAACTCAGTGGTTTTCTTGTTTTAGGTAACAACCAGACACAAAAAAAATCCAAAAATAACATAATAATATCAATGGTATCCATACGACGAAAGTTTAAGAGTCCCTGTCATATATAAGTTATATTTTTCTCTTTTACGGCAATGTCTCGAATGTAGTAGATACAATACTCTTTTACATTGTAATGATAATAAACTTATTGATAGCAACTCAGCAGTGCCACGATCTGCACCCTCTTAACCCTATCTTGGATCTGTAAGTGTTCCACTCCGCAAGGACCATTGAAAATCGTTCCTACCTACGGCTCAAATAGTTATATGCATGACTGTCACTATTTTCATGGTTGAAATCCAGAAAAAAGCCAGTTTTCAAATTTGCTGACATCAAACGAGGAGTTTTTGGTTACAAACATCCGATACTTTTTTGTACTTATAAAATCAAAGACACCATAGAACGTCCTTCTTTCCAGATACTTATCTCATCAATGATGAAAATGGATGTGTTAGGCAGAGACCAGTGTTTGCATGTATACTTACACTTGTGGGTAGCCATACGTTTTGATGAGTATTGTGAGTGTCTCGCTATGATAAGATGTGAATCCCGAATCTGCGGCAAATCTTGCTATTTAATAATGTACAATGCCGGAGGCCAGACTCTTCTGAACGTTAAAGGCTTTGTGTTGATGTTCCCACACTTTGTTACTGGATAAAGACCTTCAACAGGTCAGAATAATAATCTTAGATCTTTTTTCTCTTTTCTGGTCTTACTGTTCCTGTTTTTTTCATCTTCTTTCTCTCCTTTTTAACTTTCTATCTTCCTTTCGTTTGTTCTCTCGTACTAATCTCTTCAACGTTTTCCCGATTCATTCATCTTTCTGTTGTACGCATTTCTCTTACTTTTGTCCCTTTTCTTCCTTTCTAATTCATCGTTTTTCCTTTTCCTCCTTTCCTTCTTTGTTCTGTCTCACTCATTTTCTTTTCTTTAATTTCCTTTATCTTTATTTCACCGCCTTTTCCCTCTTTTTTAAATCTTTCTTTCGTCCAATCATTCTTTCTTTCTCTTGTTGATCCTTTTCATTTCATGCTTTCATTATCCCTTCTCTTTCCTCTCCTTTTCTATTTTCTCTTCCCTCCCTCGGTCTTTCTTTCTGTCTTTCTCACTGCACCCTTATTATCACTCATTCTCCATCTTTCTGCTTTTTTCTCTTTTACCAGTAAACCTCTTATTTTCCGCGAATCTAAACACCCCCTACCCTTCCATTCCACACCCACGCATGCAACACACCTTCATCTTTATCTTATTTTTTGTCCCCCATCTTACCCGTGCCCCTGCTTGTTTTTTTGCCGCGAAAATAATTTTACTAACCCCACGTGATTTTTCGATGAGGTGTTCCCACACTTTAGGGACGCAGTTAAAAAATCTTTTCTTCTTATTTCATAACAATTACCTCCCGAACCGAATCAGCTTTAAATCATTCAAAAAGAAAACCTTAAGAATCATATTCAAACTCTTTAGGCAAGATTAGCTTTTTAATATTCAAAAAAATCAGATCATAGATGGACCAGATGTTGGCGATTTTACTGACGAACAGATGGCATATTTTGAAACTACAGATAATCGTTAGTTGAAACAGGAGATGTGACTATTGCTCGGAATGTTTATTTCGTACAGGTATAATTTTGGCAAACAGCTTAAAATTCTCGGGATAATTTTCTTCTATCCTTTCAGAATACCCTTTGGCAGTTATCCAACATATGCAGTTATTTAGATTAAATAAAAACCGGGTAATTTATTCTGTATTAGGTGACGAATTCGTTGATATTCAATTATATGCTACTCTTTTTTACACTGATAATCTTGAATTGTTTTTGTTTCAGTTTTCGGTCTTATCTTGTCTTTCACAGCCGAAAAGAATTCTTGTAAGATTGTATATCTATATATTTATGTACATACTTTTCCTTGTAAAGTCTTTAAAGGCATATCTATCAAAGATAAAGTTTCAAATCTGCTCGCGAAAACACCGAGATATAATTTACGAAAAAGAGGCAAAAATCTCTTACTCTTGGAGATCGGATTATTTGTTGACGTTATTCTTTACCGATGGGAGAGGAACCGTTTAGAGAGAGACTCTGCTCGCTAGATGACTGTAAGTGGAACATTTTAAACCATTTGTCTTTTTAATGCATTATTTTACAGACACGCGTTAAAGCTTGACACCTCCTCACGCAAAGTTCATTTCGATGTAGAAGAATGATATATGAATGCCTTTACACGCGCACATTATGAACAACAAACACTCATACGCACACTCAATCCGCACACATTTATATGAACACACGCTCATCCTCTCAAGCACATACGTACACAGTCGCGTTATTCAGCTTAGGGACATATATATTGGATTAAAATAAGGCCATCAAAATGATACCCCAAAAAGGTCAAAAAAGCTTTTTTTCCTAATAATCAAAAAGACATTTTCAGAAGGGGTGTAAGGAAGTACTGATGCAAAGTTATTTCGTCTTATTGTATATATGTACACTGTAAACCAGGGTTTCTCAACCTTTTCACCCCATCGACCCCATTTGGTTATTTCTTAAAATCTGTGCCCTAGCTCAACTTCCAACTCCTTGGAGCGATATTGTCCCACCTCGATTGGGAACGACTGCTCTACATTAACTTATGCCTTCAGCCAAATACATATTCACATCGAGTAGTTTCACTTGACATTTTCCAAAAAGAACATTGTTTTTCATTATGTAATGTCTTATCTTGGCTAAGCCAGGTAATTTTCATATTGAATTTTTATACAGCCAATATTTCAAGCTTCAGTTCGACATATGCGTGCTTGCATCATGAAATAATCCCACGACGAAAGCAAAAATGATTAACAATTTTTATAGAAATCCATACTTTATAAATCACCAACAGCGAGTAGCTTCCTTTTATCACTTTCCTCTACCTACATGAGACAAGAGATCAATTTTTTTTCTAACTCCATTTGCATGAGAAAATCTATTGCTGCTCTCAGCTAAGCTTTGCCGCCTCCCTTAGGGGCTCTTTCGCCCCTGCTGCAAATGCTTTCTCACAATACATAGATTAAATCACGTATTTGCCCTTTTCATCGAGATGTATTTTAAGGTGATTCATTTAGACACTTTGTGTGATATAATGAATATTTGTCAAAAATACCGAATAGGGATTCTCCAATGTTCTGATATTTTTTATCAAATAACAAATACACACAAAAGGAGTACATGAAAAAACAAACATTAATATCAAGTAAGTTGACCAAATCACATCCACAAGACATCGATGCGATTAGTATTTTTCTCTTGACATTCTTTCATATTATCATTTCGATCATTAGCATTCAGGGGCTTGTTACACCGGATGTTTGATTTATCGCTTTACCATAAGGTCTCGATGGGATTGAGGTCCAGTGATTGGACTGTCCACTGTAGTGTTATCATCTCAATGTTATTACCCTCTACTTAGGCTCTGATTAGTCAGGTGGTTCATTTCGGATTGTCATGATGCTGAAAACTCAATTAGAGATGATTTAGGCGTATGGCAGCATGTCCTTATCTTATAGTACTTGATAAGGAAACCACAAAACCACTTAGACAATTGTGGAAATGTCTGCAAAACCAAGAAAAGAGAAAGAAAGAAGGAACAATCAAATATTTGCTAAATTTAGCTTAGTCTGAAGAAAGATCAGAATTGCTGATCATGTGAAATCAGAAAATCACACACACTCATATATATATACATATATATATATATATATGTGTGTGTGTGTGTGTGCGCGCATATTTTTATTTTGAACTGCTGAGAAGGGATTTTTATGAATCAAAATTCATACAGTCCCAAAGTTTCTATGAGTACGTACCATGCAAGTCATCTGAAATCCGATCACTAATATTTCAAGGTGCTTTCACGTAACTATTGTTTAATTAGTTTTTGAGTCTTATTGCATATAATATAGTTATATTTTAATTTGTATTTATAATTTTATTCTTTATTTTGGGGTTCGTCAGCAGTTTTTCCAAACGCATGTTCCGAGAGTACTAAAAAACAGAACATGTTTATTCCTATGGCACTCCCAGAAATACTCACATATGTTTATATGAATATAACTACTCAATTCATATCTGTTTATGAGGTGCATGAGTATAGTCATTTATCATATATATAATTAGGCATTGCATAATAGATATTACCCTCATCATTCTAGATGCCAATACACCACAGATACGCACACGGGTGTGCATGTGCACACACACACATGTGTCTGGTTGCGTGTGTTTTGATATAAGCAACGCAATAAGAATAATGTAGTACATTGGCTTTGGGAGAAGATTGCTATTTCTAACCTTTGCCAGAAGACAGTATTTTGAATGCTGATCCTCAAGACAGACATGTTTTCTTCTTTGGAAGATTGGTGCAACCCAATCTTCTTACCTGCATTCCTATCTACCGTTTCCTTCACACCCCGTGTCATGCTACGCGAAACTTCGTAAATATGGTAATTTTTTGCACTCTTTACTTCTCAAAAGCAGACTTTTAAAAAACTGAGAGCTTCGGAATATTTACAGAAAGCAAGGAAAATGTGCTGATGATGGGAGTCTTTTGGATGAATCAATAAGTCCGTAGCCTGACTCAGTCATTAGCTGCATTTTGGTCTGAGATTTCCACTGTGTAATGCTCTATTTGAAACTGTCAACCAAAACTGTCAATATAGGTTTCTAGAGTTTTCAAGTCGGTCTAGCTGGATGGGTATCTATTTATCTGTCTATGTAGGTGTGTATTACGCGAGCTGGCTGCAGAGCTAGAGAGCTGAAAATTCAAACATTTGCTTCCGATCAGCCCCCTCCTTTTTAAAATTGATCACCCCAAACACGGAACACTACCAAAAGACGTCGGTCAAGTGACGGTTTCTATTGAGTGACTAACCAGACCTGTCTGTGAATAATGTTCACCACTGAATTTAAGTTCAGTTGGTAATGGAAGAGATTGTGCTTGAAGATAAATACGTTATGCGAAATAAATGCTTTTCGTCATTAGGCTACAGACTTATTGATTTACCCACGTGCGAGCAGATATTGCCAGAACGTTTGGTGCCTGTATTTTGCTTTCTTTCCTTTGTTATCATTTTTTTTTAATTTCTGTCTGGATGGAGTTTAGTCTACATATCTTGTGAAGAAAGGATTTGCAGAAGCGTGAGATGTTATGGCTAGTGAGTATTAAGCTCTGAATGTGTCCACAGTGTTACGTACTGATAGACCGATTGAAAGTGAATCATAATAAATGGCTGTAAATTTACTACGGAATGAATTATTTAGACGAAATCTCATTAGGCGAGACAGCGCGTATAGACTGACATATGTTGATATTGTTAGAGAGAGAGATTGGGGTGAAACTGTAGATTTAAATAAGGTAATTGAACGCGAGAGACAGAAAGGGGTTGGAGAAACGAGTAGGTTATAAATTAGAAAGTAAAGATAAAAAGGAAGGAAGGAAGGAAGGAAAACCAAGAAAGAGAGGAAGGGTGAAAGGGAGGAAAAAGGAAGATCGTGAAAGGGGGGAAGAAAGGAAGATCAGGAAAGGGCGAAGGGGAGGAAGAAAGGAAAATCAGGAAAGGGTGGATGGGAGCAAGAAAGAAAGATCAAGAAAGAAAGGAAGGGAAAATGAAAGACGAAGAAAGATAGACAGGCGAAGAAAACAAGAAGAAAAAGTGAACAGAGAAAAGGGAAGAAGAAAGAGAAGCACGCAGCTATACATACATATACAATAGACTTTGGTCTGAAACAGAGAAAGAAATGGATAGACAGTGGAGACATACAGTATTAACGCGTCCCGTGCAGAGAAACGTGATATTATGTACATCCGATTACGACTCAACTTGTCACTTGTACAACAAATGAATGAAAACACGCCCTCTTTATTCCCCTTGTTATGCAACTAACTAGGGGAAACGGGTGCAACCCCCACAACATCAGCGACCGAAATGGGCTGGCTGTCATGACTCCTCTGATATTGAGAGCTTCTATATTTCTGCATAACAAGACCAGAAGCTGACATCTAGGTTTCTTTTTATTTCCACTATATCTTTACACAAAATCTTGAAACTCGATAGAAATGTATACCAACTAGCTGGGGTACTTGGTGTTGTCTGAGAAATAAAAATCCTCCATGCACATAAAAGCAAATAATTTATAGATATTTCATTAAATCAAATAAGGTGCATACCACTTCTCCGCTGTACGGGCTGACATTCTCTGTCGGGTAGACCCGCGCAGGCCAGCGCACACCCTCGTGCAGGCCTGTTTAAGCCCTCCTAAAACCTTAATGAAATTTCTGAGATTTCATCTGCTCACTGTTGGTGTTGGTAGTTCTCACGTCAAAACGGACTACTGGATTTAAATTGTTTGGTTTGGATTAGTGTTGTAGATAGGGCTAAGGTTTTTGCTTCACGAAAAACACGTTTTATTGTCTGATTATGGTTAGTTTCCTTAAAAGGATCCCTACACAAACACCGAGAGAAAGAGAACTCCACATCCGCGGTTACTTTTAACGAATAGAAAGTAAGGGTACAGTTTAGCATTAAAGCTACTTTGTAAAAAGAACCCCCTTTTATAAAACCTTGAAAATATGCATTATTGTCCATTTATTCATTTGTCATTGAAGTTGGAAGAGGTAAATGTATTCACTCGTGTCAGTCTGTGTGTCCACACAATATTCCTGAAAGGGTAGGCCTTGGGCTAAGGAAAAATTGTGTGAGATTTTTGACAAAGAGGCGCAGAAAAGAGATCCATTGATAATCGAACTGACTCATGTAGATAGTTCTACGCTGTCAGTTTTATAGATTTTTGAAGCACGTCGATTTACCAATTGGCGATGGGTAGGAAGGGTGTGCCTTGGAAACCTGCATTTGAAATCCTGGTGTTGGTCTAATTCACTTCCATTTCACCTGCTAAAAAGGTCATTAGCAAATTAGTGGCCTTTATAGCAACGGTCAGAATAGATATTAACTAGGAACAGATTGAGGTAAATGTGGAATATGATGTTGAGCGAGAGAGAGAGAGGGTGGATAAAGTTTTGGTTTATTCCAGTGGCTGTGCTCTTAAGGCAACATTATTGGTTTTTTTAAATATATATGACATTTTAAGACCTTCAGTATGAATTGCATTTTTCTTTATTTGTATATTTTATGTATATAATTCATAGCCAGTCTCATCCTATCAAAAGGTTTACGACCATAATCATGGAAACAGATTTTCAATGACAATCTAACGCCTCACCGGGGAGCTCTGGTTAGCAAGTTAGTCTCGCAGACCGTTGCTACTGTAATGCGTTACTAATGTGAACCTGTACCAGATTTAGCTAATCTCAGGAAATATCAGTCATGGATGCCTCACCGTCGAGTAATGGTTAACGAGCTAGTTTGCTCTGGTGATACTCTTTGGTTGCCCCACAACTGTAGAACTATAACTGCATTCCAAACTCGAAAGTATTCTGAGAGCACATACCTCTGCCAACACTATTGTCAGGGGAAGTAATTGTACATTTATCAACCCCGAATCTAATCACTTATACCATGACCTATTGCTCTACCTCCCTCAAAATACCATTGCAATTCATTGGACAGACATGTACTTTCGGCGATTCTATGTGATTCGGACATATAACTATGGCATAAGGGAGGTAAATGTGGATGGATCCGTCCGGAAATCAAACCGACCTTCCCTTACTGCATTGCCCACCTTTCTATTGAATTTAATTTAAATTCATTGATTGCTTTAAGAAAATTCATGGACAGATGATAAGACGCAACCGAATACGTATACTTCTCTAATATCGTTTGCAGGGTTAATAATAATGTAATATATGTGCGTATCACCATAGAGTAGTGGTTAACAAGCTAGTTTAAGTGATCTTGTAAGCCTGAGCCAAACTAAAGTAAGTTGAGCAAATACCTATATTGACTACCTTTAAATTTAATACACCTGACATTGTTTCACTGGCGGTTAGATAGACAATACGACAGTGAAATTGTCAACAAAAAGGAAGAAAAAGAAATTTATTATGAAAAGCTGTGCGCCTACGGTTAAAGTGGTTAGTTTCCTGTAGTCGTGTAATTCGAACCGAATAATTAATGTTGTGTACGAGACGAAATAATGACACTCGTAAGTTGGACAAATATAGTTTTCAACATCAGGTTACCTGAGATTCTTATCGTCTTATTAATCACCTTCCTATATTTAAGATATAACCTCGAGCGAACGAGAGAGAGCAAACGAGAAAGAAAAGGTGAATAGGAAGTCGGTTCTGAAAAGAAATTACCTGGTTTAATTCATAGTTTCACACATTTATGCGCCCTCTCCCAAATAAGACGAGGCATACCCAAGGAGGGGGCTAGCATGTAGCAATGGTTAGTGTCTTATTCAACAAGTGAATTTAATATAAAATCCTTTATTTAGAATTAATCACGTTTATCCGCCTTCCGCACCCATTAGGCTCGTCATTTCCTATTTATGGAATTTATATCATAGTTATTTGTACATTGATAAAGGATTTAAAAAAAAAAGGGGGGAACTTCACTATGATCCACATTTGATATAAGTGGAGTTATCTCCCTTGGGAAATTAGATCAGTATGATATCGGAGTGACCGCGAACGCAGATCCAGCACTATTATCATTATTGAGTTGGAAATTGTGTCGGAAATAGCTTTATTATCTGAGAGCATTTTATCGGTATTGCGCTAACAAAAATCTTGCTATGATGTGCCGCTTTTGCTGTTTTAAGGTAACAAGAAAACGGACAAACATGCACACATAGGATCATTATGATATAAATACGTACCTATTTAGTGAGTTTGAAAGAGAGATATTCTAGTGTATCTTTCTTCTGTATTTTGTGTCTTTTGTCCAGGACTACCAAAAAAAAAAAAAAAAAAAAAAGACGTAATATGTGGTTGCATGAAATATTGATTGGAAACTGTCACAGGTAAATCTCCCGATTTGCAGTTTTTTGCTGCTTTTGTCCATCCAGATGAGGTAGTTATGGGAGATTTTTTTTTATATGGAAGTTAGTGAGCAATTGGTCAGGCAGTCGCCGAAGTACTCACTCATTCTCTGTCTTATCCCCGACAATCATCTTAACATGCCAGTGTAAATCGGAATTCGGACTCGGTTCGCAGATTTCGTTTTTTTTCCTCTTGATCGTGGGCGTCACGCTGCCAATATCTTCTGAACTTGTCTAAATCTTTATGCAATATTATTTATTACCGAACATAATTTCGCTTATGATCTGTGGAGATCCACGTTTTAAGTCTTAATGTCCGGTGATTGTCTGATAGTCTTGCAACATGGCCTGCCCATTGCCATTTGAGTTTTCTAATAGATTTTATGATTTACCTAACCCCTGTTTGCTCTCTGATATACAGTGCTGTCTTTTGATCTCCCTAAGTGAAGTTGAGCATGTTTCCCTCCTGTGAACGTTACATGGTTCTTAGTTTGAGAATTATTTTGAATGTTTCTATCATAATTATTATCATTATTATTATTAGTAGTAGTAGTAGTATTTGGCTACATGTTTTTCTACCTGGAGTTTTCGAAAAGCTTACAGCAGTAATTTATATTCAAAAGGTGGAATGTTCTGTATAATTATAAGAGTCAGTGTGCAATAAAATCAACTTCTTTCATTCCCTTTGTTCTCCTATTTTGTTTTCAGATTTCCTGAGTATCAAATCTCTCAAGAAGAGATACGTGGGAAGCAGCAATTCAGATAATGGTGTCTTTTGCCAGTGGAACCAAATAGTAGACGATGATTTCGAAACGTTTGTCCAAGAATTCCCCATAGATGACAATATCTCCGAATGCTTTGCTTCTTCTTCGGACGATACAATTAAAGATCTGGAAGGAATAGTGTCTGAGGTGAGTTCGAGAAGTTAACGCATATATGATAGAGCAATGTGGAAATCAAGTTTGAGTTTTTATTCTTATTTCCGTGACATGTTTCGCTTAAGGCAACCATTGACGAACAAAACACAAATGAAATGAAAACTGATGAAACAAGGGAAAAAGTGGATCTCTGAGACGGTGGGCGTGAATTTATCTGTGAAGAGAAAACTTGTCCTTATCTGAAACTGGTAAAGATAGATACATGATCATCGCCTGAAGGAGATGGTGGCTGCGTGTGTATAAGTGTATGTGTAAACGAATGTGTGTCATTTGGATGATAATTGTGTGTGTTTTTTTTTATAATGAGATGTTGGTCAACGTGTATGTGCATCTATAGCGTGTTTGGTGATGGAAACTGTATTGAAGGTGTGTGTCGTTGTGTATGCGTATGCACGAAAATGTCTTTGTTTCAGTTGTGCATATAATGTTCGTTTGTGCTGTCACATGGTGTGTATAATGTAGTGTGTGCGTGGGTACGAGTGGGTGTATAGTGTTGGGTATATTTTCATGTGTACTAATTAGTGTATCAACACGTCGTGTTGTTATGTATTGAGCTGTGTGTATAATGGAGATGTTCTCCTCAGGTTGGGGGTTTAATATCATACATAAGTTCTGCTCTTGTGTACATCTCTGACTCCTGTAATAGGTAGATGTTCCACGGTTTCCTCTCATCTGTTTACATGGCTGACTAAGCTGAGTTTATTCGTTGATCAAGAGGACTAAAATGACGGAGAATAGACCGTCAGAAAAAAACTGCAAAATCGAATCCTTATATACCAAGCGCTCACCCACTTATGGCTATAATCGGCAGTCAGTGACTCATATCGAAGAGAACGCTGACGTCCCAGCGTGGACCTTTGTCTAAAAGAAAATTTCATCAATCCTAAAAAGAAGGGTATACAACCAATGCATCATCCCGATAGTCACCTACAGAGCTGAAACATGCAACAACCATAAGATTGACTCTCAAACTGGGAACCACGCAGCTTGTACATGGGAATCATGCTCAGTATCACACGGAGGGACCATAAAGCAACACAGTAATTCAGACAGAAAAGAGGAATAAGAGATCTATTAGAAAACTAAAATAGTGATGGGATGGTTATGTTGCTAGAATGCCACACAACCGGTGGCCATCACGACTCACTGCGTAGATTCCAAGAGACCATATGCAAAACTATTTCCGGTAAAATATAAGATGGCGTTATGAACTAGCCATGTTCAGAAAATACCGACACCTGCGATAGAGAGATCTGGGAAATCTTGGGAAAGGCTTATTTCCAACGACGGATACTAAAAGACTGATGATGATGATTCCCGATTCACAACTGCTAAATACAAAAAATATTCATTTTTTTTTTAGTGGTCCTTTTCCTATACTTCTCTGATAATACCACATGTAAGTATATGACCAAGTTTTCCGTCTCATCGGTGGTCTAAAGGAAACGTGTGACACAGTAGAGTATAACTGTAAAAAATAAATAGCATTGAAAGTGTTATTATTTGTTACAGTCAAAGCTAAGCTGATTTGTGGCGCTGAAGTTAGGGTTTGCACGTATTTCGTCTCCACCGAAAATCTGAATGTATCGTCTTGTCACCATGTACATTTATGTGATGGGTCGGCGATAAGAGACAATAGGCTGAGAGTCGGGTAAAATAGATGTTACGGCTTGTCTCTCGCATAATAAATAACAAATTTGTATTTATTTATGCATTCATGCGACCAAAGAGGATCGGCTAAAGAGTACATGAGTTCTTTTAATGGACAAGTGAATAACATCCGCTTTTATTCATCAAGAAAATGTGAGGCTAGATTTTAGATGCTTCAGGCAGTAGACTGCAAGTCACGCATTTCCTCCTATGTAACGTCAACCTCCATCTCCGGGGGATTTAGGTTCATGGGAAATAGATTACTAAGTAGAAGAGGAGCCAGTACCGGATTATTGGGCTGCTGAATAGGCTGGAACTAGGGGCCCTCAGTATTTAGGGGGGTCAAAATTACTTCACAAGAAAAGATAGCCATGAGAAAAATTTGTAAATGCACGATGTAATTATAATAAGTATGTATACTTATTTTTACGTTGGGAATTTTTACCTACACTAGAAATCGTTTTGAAGACCCCCTGTTTCATGGTCATTGTATTGTGTTGAGTGTTCCCGGCTCATTGGTAGAATGCTCGCCCCCGGTTCGGAAGGTCGTTGTTCAATCCACCGCTGAGTCATATAAAATACTAAAATGGTACTCAATGCCATTCCTCGAAGCACCCAGTGTAAGGACAAGGATTTAGGAACCTCTTTCCGAGGCCTAGCGGTTATTGCCAAATCATGTTGGATACAGCGGTTAAGCAACGTCGAACCTGGTCAGAAGCTAGATAGGTGACCATTTGGAAATACCAGGTTCCGTAAGCAGAACGAAGCATCGACGGGCCTGACAATCCTTTGATGGATGTTTCTAAGAATTGCCCTATGTACCAAACTCTACAGCACCCTCGATGAGGGCATAAGCGGAGAATGACCACACTTGCATACATACATTCCTGATGTGTTTGTCTCGGGGGTGGGGTTATTGTGCTATTTGATTCTTATCGTTGGTAACCTTTTGTTAAGCGTAATGTAACAAGGGTAGTGCCTATTCCAAAAGTGCAAGATTGAAAGGAGCCGTATTTGGGGGATGTTGAGCTGCCTGCCATAATAGTCATGTAGAATAATTTTCCATTCTTCGTACGAATTCGTCTCTGCACTACCTTGTATGGTGATTATTATATCTAGAAAGTCAGCTCGTTGATTTATCGCAGTGCTTGCGCGCGCACACACACACACACACACAAACACATTTCTTCAATAGTAGTTAAATAACCTATATTGTACTAGTAACACTAAACTAGTTCCGGTGGGCGGTTTCTGTAGTTTATCTATTCGTCGGTTTATTTCATGGCTCGTTGTGAACTAATGGAACGGAAAAAAAATTTCATTCAATTTTTATTTAATTACTTTTTTTTTCATGCCGTCGCTTTAATAATAGGTGAATTACAAGAAAAACGAAAGTCGAGCAAGTGTTTAACTTTTTGTACTTGAGAATCTATCAACCGTTTCTTTATCCATTCAAGATTAACTTGTTAAAGTGCTTAATGCCTGAATTCATTTTTATTTAATAGTTAAAGAAAATGATTCTCCTCTTAAATAAAAGAATTCTCCCTATTTTGAAGAAATAAAACCATGACAGGTGCATTTTTCCCCATCAGACATTTATCGCAGGTTAGATAGAATAGAGTGGCCATGGAAATGATCACAGGGAAAGGATTCACCTATGCGTTGAGATGACCTGATTGAAGGCTGGACTCGCCCAGTCGATTTAATTTTCCGAGATATCAACCAATTATGCTTAATAGCGCCGCCATATTTTCTCATCACTAAGGCGACAGACGACCTATGTCCTTCAAAGAGCATGATAAACCATTCGTTAATCCGAATAATCTCAAAACGAAAGCTTGCCGATATGAAACCATAGACATTTTGCAGACGACATTTTCTGGCGGCCATTTGAAGGTCAGCGGAGCCAGATAACTTCTCCTGATTTCAGACCGTGGAGGGTAAATAAATCTCGTTTTTATTGAGTTTCCAGCCTGTGTTCCCTTCGTCTATTAAACTTATTGCTTCTATCAGATAGGCACCTTTTTATTATCTCATTGTCTCTGAGAAATGTTAGTAAGAACAATAATCAAATTGTTTTAATTACTTTTACCGTCTATTGCAACACAACGACGGATAATTCATAAGGAAAATACTACATATAATTGTATCCTAATAGTGTGCAAACATTTCAACTAGGCAATAAAATGATTCTGACGAAAATTCAATTCTTGTAAATATCCGTAAGAGGTGTGACTTTGATGATTTTATTTTGTGTCTCAATTTTAATGAGTATGCTTTGTTTTAAATTTCACGTTGAAATACTGCTTACATTCTAGCAGACGACCCAAATGTATCTATCATTAGGTAACCAAAAACTTTGTGTGATTTATTTTGACTGACATGGAAGAAATCATTAACAATACAAGTAAAATGTAATTAAAAAAATAGATCAGAAATATTTTGATTAAGAGCTGAGCAACCATAGCTGCTATGGCAAAGTAGATGTACACATTCTAACACACACACACACACACACATACACTCGTATGTATGTCTAAACAGCTTCAAATGCTGAACATTAAAAAAGTCACTTATTTCCCATTATCTGGTAATGCGATTTATGTAATTTTCTTCAGTGTTTTTCCTGTTTCACGTATACTTTGGCATTGTGGTACAATGTATGAATTTTCTCTTGTTGGGATCATCAATTGTTCACCACGTCATAGTTTCGGGGATACTAAAAACAAAACGCTCATGTTAATTTGGCATCCCAGCAGTGTTGATCAACCCCCCCTTCTTACAATATAGCTTATGTGATACATGTAGTTTAATTATCAAATAAAGTATCCTTATATACATAGCTCAACTGAAACGAAACCACTTTCTAGCAGGAAGTAACATCTCAATATTTATATATAAAATCTGGAAACGCATGTAATAATTACAGATGTATTTTTATTCGTTTGTTTGGAAAAAACAGCGCATTTTGTATTATATGTCTTTTCTTTTTTAAAAAAGTATTTCCATTATTCGGAAGCACAATTAGGATGATAAGAAACCTAAATCTCTGCGACGAAACCTCTTGAGAAAGACGAAAAAAATAAGCTGAACAAGTTTTAATGCTTATCGGGCGTATTTCGGGTCAAACAGACAACGATTCACCATCTAATCAAACAAAGGCGATTAGAACACTTTTCTCTGATGCCTTATCTGATTGATGACGTCTAGACTCTCCGAAATTCTCTCAATTTGTTTTTAGTCTATTTCCAATGTTTTCGAGTGGAAAATGCCAGTGATGTCACAACAAGAATTTATTCTGACCATAATTATTCTTGGATATTCTTGCATATAATCTTTAGATGACTTCAAATTCTGACGCAACTTTTGTTCAATTATTGACTGTGATTCTGTTTATAGTTACTGTACGGCGTTGGCTGAGGTATGCGCTCTCTGAGTGCTTTCCAATTTGATTTTTTTTTCATTCAATTCTGCTTCCTATGCAGCTGATGTGAAAATCAGTCGTTAAAAGACTAATGTCAATGTCTACCTCGAATTCGCAGTAAATTTATTAAGTTAATCTCATCAAGTGGGAATCATATTTGAAAATCTTGATATTCTTTCAAATGGTGACAAAACCAAATTAAATATGTTGCCCACCTGAAATCTTCTGAAAATCCAATTTTTCGAATTAGAACCATTTGTTCTCGTTTCATTTGATTAGAATCAAACAAAAAAGCTGTAGCAACTGATTCAAAGGCTCCAACAAGTCAAAGAGAAACTTGATGGCTGTAATTTAACAAAAGAAAGAAAATTATAAAGGCAGAAAAAAAAATTACGTTCATAATTCGTTTTACTCTCAAGGTACTCAGTTTTTTGCTTTATTGCTTTATTTTCTTTCATCGTATATTCAATTTCGTGTTGTATAATCGGATAATGTACATGTGTGTGTGCGTGTATACATATACACACATATATGCTGTGTGTGTATATATATATATATATATATATATATATATATATATATATATATATATATAAATGTTGTAGTATAACGCAATTCATAATCACACACACACACACACACACTCATAATATATATGAGTTTGCATCCATAAGTCTGCCGTAGGACACGTAGTTGATAAATGAATTCTGATCTGAAGTACTCACCGTATGATGTTTGATCTACGTATTTGATAGCCACCGCTGAATTGAGTGTATTGACAGTGAAGGAGATTATATTGAAGAATAAATATTAAGTGAAACAAAAGCCTTTTCATCATTAGGCCACGGATTTATTGATGTACCTACGTATTGAATAATAAGTAGAGCAGGCCGAAAATGAGACTCAAATGCCTTTTTGACTAGAAAACCATTGAATGGAATCATTTGGAAATAGCCAAATATCAACACTAAATGAACTCAAAACCTCACGCAGAAAAAAAAAGAAATGTTCCTTGAATTTTGTCTTCATTCGCTGTATTTGAATAATTTTGTAATTACTCTGTATTCGATGTCGAAAACAGTGTTGCTCTGCAGTTTTTTGTTTATGATCAGCTAGGATCAACCCGGACTCTTTTCTACACATTTGCGAAAAACAAACAAACAAAAAAAAAACCAGTCATTCCTACTTCTATCTCGACAGAAGATGATTACTATAACCTGTGTATTGCACATACAATGAACAAAAAATATACGATACATATATTTTGTATAAACGTATTTATCTATACGAATGAAATAAGCCCGTGCTCATCAGTGCGATAAATTTCCGTTAATATCTAAGACTTGTCAATTTAGCTCAACCAGTAAGACATCTCCTGACAACCTGTTGGTCATGAGTCCGGGTGATGGGATGAAGGTTTTACTTATCAGTTTACACCGATCATTTTGGTAAGGATTTTTGTTGTTCTTGTTACGGTAGGAAAACAATGTCAACTTGAGACTTCGTACTGGAATTTGACAAAATAAGGGAGACTGCCTTATAATTAACACTTAAGTTATCACCCTTGACAAATGTGACATACAGGAAATATAGATATCACGCAGATTAATATTTAAAAAAAATGATTAAATAATTATTCTAATTAAACTAAAATTCTGATAACATTTTTGTTCTTCCCTTTCTTTTTTTCAGGATGACTTGAGCGCGGTCAAAAGGTCGAAAGAGAAAAGTTATAAAGAAGCTCGAAACAAAGTATCAGAGGCTGTGTGTAACATTGAAAAGAAGCTGGCCGAAAACCGGAGACTGAAAGGCGGGACTAATTTCTTTCGAAGAAAAGGTAAACAGAGTGTCATGCCAAAGAAATCCTTCTCGGTCGACGATCTCCGAACGACGGGTACTGGTGCAGATTCGGTCAGTCAGACCAAGACCAAAACACCGTTCAGGCGATGTCGGGTTCTACAGGAGCCAATCAATAACCAAAGAATCGAATCTTTATCCCACGGCAGGTCGTCGAAACCGGCTATCGATTCGATTTTAGAGAAAAAGAACCCAAGTGTTTTGGATCAATGGGTGAAGGAGAAATCTAAGGGTGTGGAACCTCTTAAATCTTGTTTACGCAATGGGGACGCAAAAGAAGACCATATCAATATGCGGCTGATAAAGGCGCGGCCATTAGCACCGGATAAAGTGCCGACTGGGAACTTGAAATTGCAACGGTCAGGCCAGTCTGGAATAATCGGCCATAGGGTTTTACGGAAGGCTTTGAGGGATTCGGCTAAAATGGTAAGTAACAGTCCAATTAGTCTCTCTCTTGAAACGTTTTAATCTTGTGAAATTTCAATATCACCATGATGCAAAATCAGCTGTCATAATTTCCTAGCTCGTAAAACTCTTTAAATAAAACGACAATGATCTTCGGGTGATAATACTCTTTGTAATCTACACAATAGATATTAGTTGGATCAAATCACATTTTCATATAAAGGAACGAACCCATCCGAAGGAATTCGTTGTTTCTCTCGCTAACACCAGCGTAATGGCTAATGCAATGACCATAGGATATTGCAATAGGAAGAATGAAATCGTGAAGAGTAGCAGTGAAAAGTCTAGTCAATTTGACTAAATATCGAGTGTCAAAGGGTTTTGCAGGAAGTTTTTGCGATAAACTTCGTCCTGTTGTTCGATCGATTCTGAACAAAGTCACGTTCACGTGACGCTACCGCGTGAGTACGATATCATCTTTACATGATATCGACACAAGACCGTGAATTATTCACACCCAGAGACACACGCCGAGATTTACATTTACTGCTGTTGTCCTTTCCTGTCAATTCAGAGTTGTAGCGCTTTCGATTTATTTACGCAAAAGAAAAAAAAATATGAAGGCGAAGTACAAATAATTTACCTTTTATCAAAGTAGCACAAACACAGATGAGAATACAGTAAATTTATGAGGACAATAAAAGAAGTGTTATTCTAAAACGTGTCGTCCGTAAAAATGCAATAAGTCTGAATAGATAATATCGTTTTTATGCCAATCTTCTCTGTGGAGAGGCCCTGTCAGCATTCAAAATTCTAGCTTTTATCTGGGCTTGAACAAGACCGCTGGTATCGGTAAGAATATGTAATAAAGACAGACCTTACTGTGGGCAGCTGGCATAGAGCAATGGTTTAAGAAAAATAAGGTGGAAAGCCAGTGTTTGTTATACAGTAAACAGTTAGAAGGGTTGCACACGCCCTGATGCCAAGGTCATCCACTGGAAACTACACTCAGCATCTCAACATCAAGCTGACATAGCTTTAAACTGTTTATACAGAAATTAAAATTGTATTTTCATCACTTGATGAGAGTGGAAAAACAAAAGGAAAACGAAGCACACTTAACTTACCTTCCACAAGAGAGAAAAAAAGCTAATACACCGAAGAGAATACAACACATTTATTATATACAAAATGTGTCTTCCATAGAAACGAAGAGATAATATTGTTTGTATATCTTTTCTTTAATTCTTATATCCAGTTTGTGATTTGCTTTGAAGTCTGCATATCAATGTTACCTCTGCCCCCTGTTATCTCAGTTAACGATACATGGACGGTACACAGATTAAATCAAGAATATAAAACGATATGGAGATTAAATCAGCAATATGCAAACGAAATTAACCCAGAAAATAGAATCCTGAACAAACGGAATATCAAACGTTGGCTCGTAAAACTATGGTGATATTTGTGAGCCGAAATATGCACATATATATGTGTGTGTGTGTGTGTGTATTTGTATTTGCTTATAAACCGCTTCCTTCGATATCGATATTGATCTTGATAGATATGAACAGGCTGAGATAGATAGGTTCAAGGATAATCTGACTGTGGAAATGCGTCATCAGTGAGGATCAGGTGTTACATTACTGAAGCCCTAAGCTAGATTAAACTAACATCTCTCTATCTCTCTATCTCTCTCTCTCTCTCTCTCTCTCTCTCTCTCTCATACATATATATATTGATAATATGGAAAAAGTAAAAATACTTGAGACTACTTAGTACACTTCAATTTGTTTTATTAAAGAGTGAGCACAAAGTAGTCTCAAGTTTTTACTTGTCTACGACGTTGTCTGATGTACATCATTCCCCTTATATATATATATATATATATATATATATATATATATATATATATATATATATTGGAACCAAACTTGACACTCGTATCTTGTTTGTACAGCCATTGCATTCCACTTTCCCAGAAACTTTTCCAGCTGACCAGTAAGGTGTTTGGTCAGTACAGGGTTACATTCTCTCTCTCTCTCTCTCTCTCTCTCTCACACACACACACATTATGCGCGTGTATGTGCATGCTTGTATGTGCATAAATTCTTGTTTTTGAGTGAGCACGGGTGTGTGTGCTCAGACACCTCAGCTGGGAAAGTGAAACCTGTCTGCTATGCACAGGTCATTTTATAGGATAAAATCTTTTTTGTGATATTTACACCGGATTAAAAATACCTGAGCATTTTACATAAATATGATACAGTTTATAGTACAAGAACGCGAAACCACATATGTTGACATATCTTTTATTTCATGTAATTATGCTTCAATGCACATGTAACATGACTAAGATACTTTCAAATCTACAAATCTATTTTTTTAGAGACGTCCTCGCCTTTCTACAAGATTTTCTTTCTACTGTCGATCGGTAGGTCTGTCCCTACATAGCTTCTCAGCCTTTTTAAGTCTGATTTACTTTAAACTTGATAGAAAGGTGTCCGTTGCTAAGATGTTTCTCACTTAAAAGAATCCCCTACTCAGGGTCATATGATCTAGCAATAATGGCGTTTGAACACTTTTAGGATCGATTTTCTCAGTTGTCATGAGTCAGATTTATTTGAAAGCTATTCACTAATAAGATTCTTCTTAACTTAAATTGTATTCTACTTAGGGTCACGTGATTTTGCAATAGTGGCGTTTAAACTTTATAGTCCTTGATTAGATTTTTTTTACTTTCCTCAATTTTGTTGATGTACTTCATTCTTGAAAACTTCCCTGACCGTCTTCAGGTGAAATTCTGCTATTTGCAGAATACGTTATTGGCAAGTTCTGTCTATATAGTCCGGTTTGAGGTCTAGGCCACTCTGACCTACGCTATCTGAAAGAGTTTCATAGTTCTAATATTTTATGTTAGTAACATAGAACTAAATATCGACAACCTGCCTCAATTGCTCAGATTGCTCAGACGATTTTTTCAAACTTGAATCTTTTATATTTTTCAGTCAGCTGATCTACTAAATCAAATATATGTTCGAATATGATGAGCTTTGTTTTTGTTTTTTTTATTTCCACAGAAAACGAACGCAGCACCTGAAAATCAATTATCCAGCGTTTGTATGGCATGTCGTGATTTGAAACTCACTGAAATTGGGAGCACTACGGCCCATTCTGCCGCTTATATGGGCCATCTTCAGTGTCTTCAGGTGAGAAAATGTCGTCACAATATGTCCATTTTAGCTTGGGAATGGAATGGCATACTAATTTGATTTACCCGAAAAAATTTCGGAATGGCATATTAATTTGATTTAACCGAAAAAAGTTTCAAGTAAGAAATTCAGTTTTTAACGTATTTTTTACTACCGCTTGAAAATATGCAGAAAAACCCTGAAATCTACGCAGAAGAATGATGGAAGTTTCTGTAAAGTCAATGGGCAGCGATAAAAATAAGTAAAACCTTGTTACAGCGTACTAGATTCGAATGCACTCGACGCTAAAATACAACCGCGATAATGGTTTTTTTTTCTACCCCTTACGGACAGAATTAGTTTTATTTCATAAATTAAAGGTGATTTTTTTCTATGTATGTGTTGAGTAAATCCTACCCATCATATCAAGGGTTACATAAACAATTTGCCTATAATACACATATTATAGAAATTTACTCAGCTCAAATTGGCCTGGCACAAGGCTGCAATAGCGAGGAAGCCAGTGAAGATCGAACACGATGACAATTTGCTTGTGAAATAAGCTCGTCAGCCAGCAATCTGTGGCAGGTGCTTAAACACGTAAACATTGTTTTGTTTTTTTTATCTTCATTTTATTTTATTTCATTTTATTTTTTAGACGTTAAAAAAAACTACCGTATTTCCAGATATATAAGACACACGTATTTTTCTCCACTCCCCCTCCCAGCCTCAAAATTATCGTGCATATTCTGGAGATTGATAAACTCTTCTCCTTCAGTGGGCTCTGGGGGGAGCTCTAGAAATTTTCCCCCAATTTTATGTTCCTAACATATTTTATGATGAATTTAGGGTACATCATATTTGCCCGAGAAATACGGTAAGCGTACTCCACTCATTTATGCATCAAATTACCAAATTATTGCTTAGAGAATCCGAGCATTATCATTAAAGAATGTTTTTCCTTCATATATTCATATAAGTCAATGGATCTTAGTTCAATAAAATTTACTTTCTATATTTATCTTACGTCAGGCTTTAGTGGAAAGTGCTGCAGACATTACGGCAGTCAACCATGATGGTATGCAGCCCTCCCAAGTGGCGTTGTCCACAGGACATTTTGATTGCTGGAACTATTTGACCGTCGCCGAATTAAGCCACGTGCTACTCAGGGAATTGTGCAATTACGGGTCTTTAATTGAAAGGTAAGTCAGAAAGAAATACTGCCAAATGATACTTGGAAGTAATTCCCTAAACTACGAGAGTCCATACTGTTTGACTGAGTTGGACACGAAAGAAGAAATCATCGCAGTAACACTCTAAATTGCAAAATCTGCGTTTTATGCTGTCATTCGAATAGGTTCTCCATTATTCCACTTATTGAGTAAATAGCTGTCACGAAACTCTAAATTCTGGAGTTACAACCCTTTTAGATGGGGAAATAGAATTGAAGTATTTGAGGGAGAATCTAGACAGCCAGGACAGAGATAGATGTTCAGGAATTTTGAAATAAGTTCTGGTTTGAGCATTTGGATAGAAAAAGGTCAAATCAAATTTTGTTTCTTTTATTTATTTCATCAACTCACCTAAAAAGATATCATTGCCAAGAACGTTAAGTATATTAGTGTGCCTGGAGCCATTCATGTCCTTGCGATGTCAAAAATGTTTTTATTAAGCTGAACTTTATTTAACGATATTGATTAAGCTCAATACGACGCGAAGCCAAAAAAGAAGAATGGAGGGAGAAATAGTGTGTTGCGCTAGTCTTTCAAGCAGACACGACCTACTTGCACTGAAAATCAGCATTCGATTTCGTAACTTTTTTTCACCTGGGCTTGGAAACAGGTCACTGACACCGGAGGAAAATACGCTACCAATTCATCGAGCAGGACCATTCACCAGTTATTATTGACATTTACTAAAATTATTTTAGGACTGCCCAAAGACAAATGGGAAGACTGGCTGTACTAATCTTCCAAGTTGAGTTAACCTGCTTGGATTGAAAATCCGCATTCGGAATCCAGGCTATTGTTCATCCAGGCTCGAACACCGACCACCAACATCAGTGAGAAATACGCAGCCAACTCAGCGACCATACAAGTCACTTGTGCGTTCGAAGAAGGGATCTGTGTAAGTTTAATCAATAATGTATTCGAAAGATGCTTTTGTCAACGAATCTCTTGGCTATGCTCTACGAGATACAACCACGTTTGGGCAAGGAACAGGTCGAAGATAGAATAACCACTATCAACCAAATGTCTCGCTGTATGGACAGCTGTCCACTGGTCAGCAAGACACAGCTGACACAAAAAAGACGCGGGTTGAGGATGGAAAAGCTATCGTCTACAAAATGTCTGGCCGTTCGGCCGCTGGTCAGCAAGATAAGGAGCTGATATGGAACGAAAAAAAATATCTTGGAGAGAAAGAAGAATGAAAGATATTGTATTCTGTGAATAGTTTCTTGGGCGATGGAAAATTATGTCTTTCGCAAGACATTAATAGTAAGTTTGATCCTCACAGATTGATGTATTGGTCTTAATTCTAACAAATCTGTTATAAGGCCGCCAAGCGTCATCAAGAATCTCTAATAAGATACGGGCAGTAAAGAGTAAGTAATGCAGTGTCCCTGAGAAAATCTTTCCAGGAAAAATTGACAGATTGAAAACTTACGACAATGCAGGCGTAAAAAAAAATGAAATTGGAATCCTTACATGTCAGGCATTAAAATTACAAGTTGAGTGAACAAACATTTTCTGATGATTCCATCTATCTAGCTGAGTGGCTTCTGCAATTCTTTATTCGTCCACTTTTTATTCACTCTTTTCGTCCGTAATGTTTTCATCTTCTTCTTTCAGAATAACGTCACAACTGGACACTGTACGATCCGAAATGATGAAGGTACGTCTTAAAATGCAACCTGAAGTTAACGATAGAGAGGAATAATCAATATATCGATTCTAGTGTTCTTATCGATCAGGGCAAGCTCATATCTATCTATCCCAGGTTGTTCCTATCTATCTACCAAGTTATTCCTATATTCCTATCTATCTCTCTATCTACCTAGTTATTCCTATCTTCCTCTCCATCAATCAGGTTGTTCCTATGTCTATACCTGGCTGTTCCAGCCTATACACCCGATCGTTCCAGCCTACCCATCCATCTACCTATCTTTCTACCCATCCATCTACCTATCTTTCTACCCATCCATCTACCTATCTTTCTACCCATCCATCTACCTATCTTTCTACCCATCCATCTACCTATCTTTCTACCCATCCATCTACCTATTTTTCTACCCATCCATCTACCTATCTTTCTACCCATCCATCTACCTATCTTTCTACCCATCCATCTACCTATCTTTCTACCCATCCATCTACCTATCTTTCTACCCATCCATCCATCTATCTTTCTACCCATCCATCCATCTACCTATCTTTCTACCCATCCATCCATCTACCTATCTTTCTACCCATCCATCCATCTACCTATCTTTCTACCCATCCATCCATCTACCTATCTTTCTACCCATCCATCCATCTACCTATCTTTCTACCCATCCATCCATCTACCTATCTTTCTACCCATCCATCCATCTACCTATCTTTCTATCTATTTTGATTTATCTGCAAATATTTTCATGCAAAAAGTCAAGTGTCACTCTCCACTTTGGAGATATTTGCAGTGATTCAAATCTGGAAACGTATCCTCAGATTGCAGAACGAAATTAATGAAACGGTGCTGCAGGCATCTAAAACCTGCGAAACAAATATACTCCATGAAAGAAAAAAAGATATTTGCTCGAAGCGATGTTGAAGATTTTTCTTCCTCGTACTCCGAAAGCGTTCAGAAGATACTTGAACTTTTTTTAAAATGGCGACTATTTTATATTCCTTACTTTCGGCTTTATTACGGGAGAAAAGGAAGAAGAATTCAGATACAAATGCTCTGATAGACAATTGCTGTATTTTTTTCAATTTTGTTTCTTACGTGGCGATATTAAGAATTGAAGGGGAAATCATTTATCAATGCTGAATATCACAGAAAATTCAAATCTTCAAAATTAATGTTTAGCCCATTAACACGTTCACTGCTACCTTGGACAGTGCTGAATAAGCACGCCCCTTTCACAGTGCCATAGGGCGGATATTGAGTCTAGAGCGTTGTCTCATCTATTTATAATACCTTAAATAAAACCGTGAATATGACGTGCATGTACACCAGAGTCAATACGCAAGACGCACATGTGTGGCAATGAACGTGTTAAAGACATCTTAAGATATGAGTATTTTCATATCTTTAATTCTAAATGACTTACCTTAATTATATTTCTTTGGTCTCCTTTGTTTAAAAAAAAGAAGAAAGTTTATATATTGTCTATTGTTTTGAGGAAGGTCATTAACATTCAAAGAGTTTTCGGACGATTGAACTCCTCCTTTCTGTTCGTGTTCACGCAGCCTTTTGGTCGATTTTTTCACCACCATCACATTTGGATAGTACTCCTTAAGAAAACCGTAAAATGGTTCAACCAAAACTTCGGGTTAACAATGCAAACAACTAGAAGGATTTCAATCGTCCAAGAAATTCTTTGAAAGATAAGTTTATTCAGATCGTTTTGAAATTAAAGTAACAAACCAGGCGTTTTTCTTTACATATATAGAATAGAAATTTTTTTAAAAAGTGGACGCTTACTGCAGTACCATGGTTATCAAGTTTGTCATGCAGACTCGTTCGCTGGTGTAGTGATTTCATGGTCGCCCCCTTGGTCATGCGAAGTGCAGGAGTCAAACTTAATTTGAAGTCCAATCGTCTCGAGTACTCTAGTATCTGCAGGAAAAAAAAAACGAAAGAACCGGTCCGTTTCTGGGAGGCCTCACTTCACACCTTTGAAAAAAGCATTCTAGAATCGTGTGATGAGAATATACAGATCCCCCTACCCTAAAAACTGACAGCTTATCAACATTTGTTTTTCTTTGGTGGTAAATGTATAACTCTCTTCGAACTTTCTTTCTTATTTGTTTTTTTTATCTTTATTACTTTTATCGTAACCCTCAGGTCGTTTTTACATCCTGCGACTGTTGATTTAATAACATGGATTGGTATTGGAAAATAAGATACCGATTAGATTTGACCTCGCATCCATTAACCTCGAGAGAATGTCTGACGTGGACAGTGCTTTGACAATTAAGCCATCGAAACTAACCGACAAATTTCGTTCAAATTAAATCGTGTAGCTACATATTTCTTCATCCAATTTTTAGTTCCACACCATATTATTTGTTTACACTCAGTATGAGGTGTAATAGTCTTAAGTTGTCGGGAGTTCTCACAGGAAGCCTTCTTATCTACATTAATTGTTGACTGGATTTTCTTTTATCGTATTTCCCTTTTTGTCGCAATAGTCTTATTTGGTGCAAGACTATAATGGAGGCTAATGTGTTCATAGACAGCCCCTCTATCATGGCCTTTTGCCATAATAATTTAGATTTAAGATAAGCTTCCTACTTTTTATATTCACCAAGCTGATGGCTAGCATGCAAGGAATTTTTAAGGTGACTAATAAAACCAGTCAGGCGACAGCGAAGAGCCACCATTGTGATAAATGACACTGTTTTTTATTTATTTATTATTTTTTTTTGCAAATTATGGAATGCTTACAATAGATATTCTTACTCACGCAAGGTCTCTCTGGCATGTCCAATCGGCTTCATTAATCAACCCAAAAGACCCTTTGGAGCTCTATTAAAACGCCAGGACTTGTACCCAGAATATATATGTATATATAACATAAGTGCAAGGCATTCTTTGATATCTGTCATTTCTATTGAAATACTACAGGCATCTTTTGGAAGTACTCGTGCTAAATTCGATCATGTGTTGAATTCAATATAATGGCTTCAGCTAAATGCCCTTCATCCCATCTTAGTGTGATTGTAACCTCCAGATGAACTTAGTGATACTGCGTAATTTTGAAGCAACGGTGATTAATCAACGTGTAATTATGACTTTACATCATTTCTATCTTCGACAGGAAGTGGATTTCCTCTCAGTTTGTATCACTGGGTATCATTGCCTTTCAGACTTAATCTAATTGCAGCGATCTTCCCGATGATTGTCTTGGCACAATACAAAAAGGCCGATTGACGTCATTGAGCACTTAAGAAAATCCCACTGCCAATGTTTCGCTACTTCACTTCTTCACAACTGCAGGCAAACAATCTTATTAAGAAAAGTGAAATGGCGTCGAATCAAAGCGGAAACCTGCATCTGAGATTTTGTTTTAGAATTAATTAGTAACGTTTGAAGAATGTTGTCAAAGGAAATCTCTTTACTTGAAGTCGATGGTCGAGAAGCTGAGTTAAGAAAGCAGCTATTAAAAGGCTTTTGATTCATTCTCACAATCCTGATCCCTTTAGCGTCCGTCGTTGGGCATAAAACTTCCCCTAAATTCGCCAAACCTATCATGGGCGTCGCTGAGCCAATACTCTCTGAACTAGTTTAGCGTATGATCCACTGTTTAGCATATGATTTCCGGGGATCCACGTTATGAGTCGTGATGTCCATCGGTTGTCTGACATTCTTGCAATGTGACCAGCCTATTGCCATTTGAGTTTTCAATGGGAATATATGATAACTCTGAGTCCTGTATTTTCTCTAATACGCTGTGATATCTTGTGATCTCTCCATGTGATGCTGAGCATGATCCTATCCTGTGCACCTGTGTGGTTTTCTGTTCAAGTGTCAATCTTTTGGTTAAGTTCCATGTTTTAGCTTCATAGTTGAATATCGGGAGGGGGTGCATTGGTTGTATACCCTACTTTTTAGAACAAATGGGTTTTTTCTTGTTCTTGAAGGATGAGTTTGCTCTGTCGAAAGCTCTCCAACCGAGAGTGATTTTTCGCTTGATTTATTCCTCCGAAGATTTCATGGAGATTTGAATCAATAATCGGTAAAAGATTTATAAATTCTCAATTCTAAAACATCTCCTCGATGCACGTATTTGAATACAAAATTCTGATGTGTAGATGTTGATAGATTTCAAAATATGAACACGTGCGCCTCACCGTTGTGCATTGACTATCATTATGTGTGTAGCGAATCTGATCCTTAAGCAGACCTCTACGATTGCAATATCGCACTATAGTAAGCCCCAAACATATCTGTACACACACACACAAACACACACACACACCTATATATATATATATATATATATATATATATATATATATATATATATGAGTGAGAGGGACCGAATGTTATACAGTGAAAATGGTGGACATTGATCCATCGTCTTACATTTTATCTGACGACACAAGCTTGTCAACCATATCACAATGACGGATACTCTCAAGATGAGCATATATCATTTATAGTGCCGTACTAAGCTAAGTTCGGTAAATATCATGACATTATAACCGTATTATACTATGCTCTAGACAACTATCATACGCGTACATGGACTTTTTAGAACTAATCTTACTGACTAAAGTTGAACGGTGAAAATTATGCTCAAAGGGAGACAACTCGTGCAATAAAATATAGTCTATGAATTGATCAACTTAGAAGGCCAAGGTATCGATTGAAGGCACTAGATCGTTCGATATTCTTCGATTAAAAAACATGAATTCGTTTTTCATTTTTTAAAATCTTCATTCATAATCTATACACATAAGCATTAGCTAGAACTCCGCCGTGGAACAACGGTTTTCTGACCCTTACTACTGTAGTGATTTCGATCCTCACTGGATGACTCACACGTATGGTCGGTCATGCACTAGCATACTGCAGACTAATGGTTAAAAGCTTGACTGGATGGTACTTCTTATCCCTACTACTCCCTGTCATTCCCCGCCTTACGTTAATGAAATATTTCGATGCAAACATTTCTATTTCATCATGTTTCTTCTCATTTTTCTGTTTTTTTTCTTTGATGAAAGTTCGTTTTCTTGCTTTCTGAGACATTTTCATACAACATTGATTCGATAGTTTTGATGTAACTGATTTTATAGTTATCAGAATTAAAAGGTGCTTTTTGATATCCATATAGTGAATATTTTTTTCATTAAGGTGTGGCAGGGATATTCTTTGCATATAAATATTTCGTCAACGTGACTGGGAGTAAGTCCTGCTGAGCTTGACTATTTGACCATTTGCTTGTGACATTGGTCTGGCCGTCCCTCATTTGGCATTATATCAAGATAAGCTGAGCTAAGCCTGGTAAATATCCAAATAATAGGGCATCTCAGTGGAGCTGCGGTTTGCAAGCTAATACTGCAGGCGATCACGTGTGTCGCGAATTCGATTCTCATTGTGCGCTCCTCATTTGAGGCTTTGTGTCAGACTGAGACAAACCCAGTAAATTCCTATAAGATTCTGCACAGATTATAGGCGCTGCTAAGCCAGTTCATTGGTAGTTACGACATTTCACCGTAGTGCTATGGTTAGCAAGCTAGCCTAGCATACCATTACTGCTGAAGTGAGACAGATCCTCACCAGGTGCCCAGCTCAAATGGTCTTATGTTTGAGTAATCAAAGTATGTTAAATGCTGATGCTAAGCTTGAGTAAGTCTAACACCGGGACTGAGGGATAGAGGATGTCTGTATTGCACTGAGGTGAGCTTGTCAAACTTGGAAATAGATATTTGAAATTTTGGCTTCTACCTGGGCTCGAACTCATGCACCAGTTAATTAGAGTGACGAGTGTTAGCAAAGATATGTGCATGCAATACTTGACAGAAGAGAGAGGGGGAAACATAAAATAGAGAGGATGATGATAATGAAAGAGAGAGGAGTTGAAGAGAAAAGAAAGGGGGAAAACATAATTACGAAAGAATGAATAATAGAGGGAAAACGTGAAATATAAGCAAAAAACTCAAAGAAACATAAAGAACCTTAAAGAAACATAAAAAGAAGGGAACATACAATAGAAAGAAAAACATTAGAAAGAAAGAAACATGAAGAATCATCAACTAGAAAGAAAGGAAAATAACAACATAATAGAAAGAAACATAGAAGTAAATAAAATAGAAACATGAAAAAACAAACGAAATAGAAACATTAGAAAGAAGCATAAACAATAGAAAAAAGAAACGTTAGAAAGAAACAAAAAAGAAACATTTGAAAAAACATAAGAAACAAATAATAGAAAGAAAGAATCATAAAATAGAAAGAAACAAAATTGAAAAAAAAAAAGAATCTAGCAAGAAAAATTCACGAGTAAAAATCAAACAAGCAAAGAGGATCCGTGCAACCCTCCCAAAAATTACAGTGAAAATAATAAGTGCAATTTTCGAGTGTCTCGGGTACCGAGTACAAATATACAAAGAACAGGATGTCAAGTGGAATGTTACGTCGAGGTGAAGTGTCCCCTAATGTACCTGTTAACCAAGTTATTTATTGTCATTCGCTATTAGGTTCCCCAATCATTCTTATACGGGTGACCATCTCGGTTTCCCCCCTTAACTCTCCACACACAAACACCTATTTTTAAAGTTGCCAAATGTATACGTAACAACTTGTTCCATTTTTAGATGGAGTGGGGAGAAATAGGCAAAAGGAGACTGGAGATTGTAGGTATGAGCTTAGCTTAGTTTCTCACAGGGCCACAATATTGGGGCACCCAGTGGGGAACTAACTCAGGGGTGAATATCAATGGCATTAATTGAACATCATACACTGAAAATTTCAAATCAAAATTCAGTTTATAACAATGGGCCTACTGATCCATCTTGGTATGTTATTGAAACTTTTTGGAGAATCTGGTTTCGCAATGGATATACAACAGTAGAGCACACCTTTGCACCGGCCAAAGGACTGTGAGGATACCCTGCTAAACCTCACTTTGCTCTAGGTTTCCAGGATCGCATAGAATGTATTCCACTTCATTAAGCTTCTCCACAGTGCTGTGGTTGTAATCGAGAATTCAACTGTTGCAAAATTTCGATAGGTCGAGATCTGACAAGGAATAGGATATCATCTTCTCCCAGAGATGAAAATGATTTAACTCGCCTCTGATTTCCTTTTGAAATAGCATAAGCTGTTTTTTTCCCTTTATTTTGGGGGATACAGGGATAAACCTAGGAGAAGGCAAACAGCCTTAGTGGCTGTTTTCAATGTAAAATTTGACGCGATTTTTACGCGACCATAAAACTCACATTAGTTCAACGCATGCGCAAGTGTGGATTGAGAGCGATAAAATCTTCGTCTCAGTTGATAAGTCCATCACACTGCAGGCTATCTGAGAAGTACATGTAAATGGGCTTTTGAATAAAAATGCTTTATTGCCTCCGCCAACGGAGTATATGTATTACCCCGTGTCTCACCGTCCGTCTGTCTATCCACAGAATAACTCCGAAAGTTCACGATTTGAATGAAATGTTATGGAAGGGTAGACCATGGGCTAAGGGAGAAGCGATTAAGTTCTGGGTCGGATCCCAAAAGTGATCTCCGATTGAGATATTTTTTTTTTACCAATTTTTTCCATACATTCATGCATTCACTCGTGGTTATCCATGCGATATCTCCAACAGTTCTCAGTGAATTTAAATGAAATTGTATGGAAAAGTGGATACTAAGGAATAAGTGATAAAATCTTGAGCGAATCCAGTAATCTTTTTTTTGATTGAATGTCTATACGGAGTTGATAGAAGTATGCACTCTCTGAGTGGGTTCTAGTTAATTTATTTAGTTCACTATGCTACACATTATTTTAAAATGCGTTTGCTCGATTTTAATAATACACTGCTTCATTTTCATTAATAAAGAAATGAAGCTACCTGCAGTCAAATTCTATAGACTATTCACCAGTTTTAGTATGAATCCACTACAGAAAATCTAAGGGCATATTTTAGGCCCAAGTTCACCTGTAAATCCTTAGCAGCACATGATTGTCTATTTCTCTGATTATGAGGTTCAATTTAAAAGAATAGGAAACTTGATACGGGAAATAGATTTCTCAATGGAAGAAAACAAGCCTTAGATCATAAATGTGTGGGTTCTCTCCCTTACAACCAAAGGGGAATAGAACAAGCAGCAAAGGAGCTGAATCGGCGAATTTCCCATCGGTATGTCAGTTCATCAGTCAATGATGACAATTGGTAATAGCAGATCTAGAATTGAAAGAAAAATATTCTCGGTGGTGTGATCTCGAGAGAAGTGTGAAACACTGTTTAATTTGAGATATGAGCAGATCGATATTTTGGATTCTATGAAAACTTTAGGCAGCACGTCATGCCTTAGCGAACTTTGCCGACTCCTTCCTAATTTTTCCGATTATTCTAGACAAAAATATATACATACTAACCGACTGTTAGGTATCGCATATCACAGTACTAAAAGTTGTCTGAAAATCATTAGGTGTGGAAATGAACAATGATTGTCAAGAAACAAAATGGTACAAAAAATCCCCCCATCCTTTAATAGGCTCTTTAGTATCGTGCCAAGTGCTCCAACAATAATGGGCACAACTGTGGCTCTCATGTTCCACGACCTTTTCAGTCCTTTCGCAAAGTCTAGATATTTTTCAATCTTCTCACATTATTTCAATTATTCAATTTAGTCCAGGTGATCGGTGCAAATATTGCTCAGTTGGAGGTAAAAGCATGAAATTTAGTAGAAACATTCTTTGATATATATCAATCCTTTCCTGATATGATATATATTTTCAAACTGCCCCTTCATAGCAACGGTTGCTAATGAATTCATTTTCCATATCAGGTGCTTTAAAATTGTTTTTTGTAAAATTTCACATCACATGTTTCTCAACGGGTTTTTTTTCTAGTATCAGGTATACTCAATGGCACACTAAAAGTCTACCACAGTCTGACCACCAGGTATAATTTTCAAGATGGCGTTCAAAAGCTTTATTTCAGACATATTTCGTACAGCAGGGCATACTACAAAGACCAAATTTCTCGACCAACTTCAAAATTTATACACTCCTACCTAAACCCACGTTCCATTTAACTGCAAAACTTAATTGAAATCAATTGAGAAATTACTAAGATATTGCGTAGTTAGACAGGAGCGGATATAGATATATATTGCACATTTCTGTATCAAGTCTTTCCAAAACATCTCCAGAAGTTCTCGATGAATTTCAATAAAAGTTAGTTTTATGCTATTATCATATATATGGGCGACTCCGACCAAATTCGGTGCCAATTGCCTGGACTTATTCATTATTTCTTCTATTCGTTGGTCTGCTGGAACAACGGATAAATCAATCCTCTATTTGATAGGTTTTTGATGGATTATCATTGTTACTAGTGTACCCGCGTCGTAACAAATTTTTTGATTGATTTTCTTTTCTAAATTCTGCCTGTCTAGACTGTTAGCTGCTTTGATGTATTGTCCTCTTTCTCCAATGTATACAATCCGACTAAATTACTTAACGCTTAAAAGTTCTGCCCCGTGTCTCCAGTTTACTCTTGGCCAATTGGTAAGTCGTTCAGCTGCTCAATTCTGCATCGGAGTTCAAATCGTGGCAGTTCTACTTGATTTTATACATCGGTTTCCTTCGGCGTGACAAAGAATAAATAGACAAATAAAGCACATCGGTAATTATGACATGTGTTTTGCTTATTATCATTTTTTATTTTCTTTCCAGGTAAAACAATGTTTGGAGAAAAAATCGCAAGATCTAAACAGACAAGTGAAATGTCTTCTTGAGCTGACTACTGTCATCAGCCGAAATCTGGTTGCCTATCCATCCAACAAGCAGAAATGTTTGGGTCACCCCGGCAGCATGTATCAGGACGTACAGTAAGTACTACCCCAAAAATATCGTTGGAAGAAATGACGAGTTTTTCACTGGTGCTGGTACTCAGTTTTCAATTCCGATGCAGAGGCCAAATCTCAAATTCTGTTTCACTGCTGGTACCTACTTTCCGCCTTTCCCTTATAGCATTTGGCACGCCCGTAATCTTATGAAATCTGATATTTCTGAGGATCAAATATTTTGGAAAGTATTCTAAAGTATTTCAGTCAGTATGAATAACATAAGACTGTATACGTTTTAAAGCCTTGAATAATAAGCCTAGAAGTCAGACCATAGACACGCAACTTCTTTCCCTTGCTTCTCAGACTTTTATGAAAGGGAAACGGTGGTGGGAGATTTTGGTACGTCCGCCTGTCAGTTCATTAATGACAATCATATCTACTTGAGATACTTGCAGATCCGAAAAAAAATGTATACGGCTTCAACTTCTCCAGGCTGGTTCAATTGGTGAGTGCGTCGTACAGAGAGCGAGGATATCGTGTGTTCGTTCTTCGTACTGGCCAGTTCAAATAGTTTGTTTTGGGAGCCGATGTTTAGCAAGCTAGTATGACAGACCATTTGCTGGTCTATTGAGTTCGATCCTTAAGGGGATCCTACCCATGTGGCCCGTGCTATTTTAAGCCTAGTAAATGCATTTGGGAGACACACTGTGGGGTAAAGGTTAGCGAGCTCGTTTAGTATTTAGGAGAACAATACTACTGTGTACCAAATTTTACTTGGACAATCTAATATCTCCTTCACATCTTTATTGTTGACACAACATTCCAGCCTATTCTATTTTCGACCGTCTTCAGGAATGTTGTGTCAACATCTAAGATGTGAAGAAGAGATTAGATTGTCCAAAAACGACCCCCCAAGTTATAGACTATTCTGTGCTGATTTAGATCCTTCACTGGGTGTCGTATACACGTGACCTTGTGCCAAAACTAAGTTGAGCTTAGTAAATATTTATTGCGTAATAAATACGATTTTCACTGTCCAATATTCGAGGCTTCGTGCCAAAATCGGTTAAAATGTGTAAATGTCTGGGTTCCTCCCCGTCGAGTAATGGCTTACGAACGTTATGTTTCCGAGTTTTATCAAATTCATGACCAGTCTCTGTCGGTGAAGTTTTTTTTTCTCCCTTTCCTCCGCTTCTTCTTTTCCATCAACTCTTATTTTAACCTCTTTCGTTTTTTGTCTTCCCTCCCCGCCTGCTCCTTCTTTTCCTTCTTCTGTGTTGTCTTTGTTTTTATTTAATTTTATGCCCCCCCTCTCTTGTCATATTTTTCTTTCTTCACCTTCTTTATTCTTTTTACTTTTCTCTTTTGATCACCTTGCCCTTTCTCTCTTTCTCTTTTTTTTCACTCGTTCTTTCTTTTGTTTACTCTATTTCGTTCTTTCTTTCTTTCACTCTTTCTTTCATCCTCTCTCTTTTCTAGGTTTCTCTTTCAGGCTTTCCAATCATCCTCCAGTCTGTATCTTTTTCTTTTTCCTTTCCCACTTTTCATTTTCTGTCTTCAACTCCCCGTCTTTAAATATTCTCCCTTCCACTCTCTCTTACTTTTCTATCTTCTCCATTAGTCTTCTAAATCTTCGTCTTCTTCTATTTTCCTTTCGTTTTCCTCACATTGTTTTCTCTCTTTTCGTTTCTTCTCATTTCTCCATCTCCTCTCTCCTCATAATTCATACCCCTTTTCTTTTCATTCACTCCTTACACGAATGCTCTCCTCTCTAATAATTCCATAACCATTCCTCACTCTCATTTCTTGTTTCGTTTCGTTCTTTAATTTGTAGAGATTCCTTGACGCTTTTGGAACGCATTGACCGGAAATTGAACGATCTGTGTAATGTCGACTGCGCCACCGTCGTCGGAAGTGACTCGTTTCGTGGCCTCGAAATGGCTGTGCAGAAAACCGAAGACCTTCTCCTGGACGACGTTCACATGAACGACATACGGCAATTGGAGAATGTCCAGAAAAGGAACAGGGTCATCCGGTAAGCTAGAAATTACATACAAGGCGCTCACATCACCCCCAAGAATGCTACATTTTGACACCACATCTTTCCTTTCATCTTTTAAAGTGGATATAAATTCATTTAGACCAGATCCGGCTCAGAATGCACTTAGAGAGAATCTGATGAGAATCAAATTCGTTTTCTGTAGCTTTTGATACAAACACGCTTTCCATGATAATAACATATATTGAATATTCGCACTGATCTGCAAGTCGATCATGGCCTGTGAGATCAAAATTCTTTACTACACAAAATGTTACGGCCGAATCGTGTTGGATACACCGGTTCTTGCACAACCGATGCCAAGCCTGGTCAATACTTAGTTGAGTGACTGTCTAGGTCTACCAGCTGCTGGTATATGTATGAATGAATAACTTCATAGATAGCAATGAAGTCATCTGACGAATGTGTGCACAAACGTGAATAACTTCAAGATATGTTGCTCAAGGCGAAAATCTTGGAGCATTCTGATTATAACTGCTTTATCTCAAAATTCTCATTTTGTTCATTCACTGTCTATATCCAATGCATACTTCTCAACGCGGTTAGAGATAAAGTAGTTATTTTGACATTTGCATTAGCGGCGACTGTTTAGCTGAAGTGGCTACCTTATAGGTCACAGGTTCGATACCTGCTGCAGCCCCATTCCCTTGTTTATTCTATTTACGCTGTATAAGCCAAATGATACGTATAATAAGAAAGATCGTTTCAAATAGTTACAAAGTATTATAGCGTATTTATAATCATTTCTGCCGAATTACATATCAATTTCTCAATAATTCATATATGTGTAAATAATTAAATAAATAAAAATGTGTTGTATTACCCAGACATATTCGTTTCGTATTTCTATGTATTTATTACTATGCGTTTGTGCACGCATTCGTCAGATTCATTGCTGTCTTTAGAAAAAATAGATTCAAAGTATTGTCTATAATTTCGAAAAGACCCATTATTTGTGTTATTTTTGTTCCAGCGACGTTTCGGTTGACCCATTCTACAGCTTCTTTTAGGTGTGCAATCGGTTTTCAAAGAGCAAACAGGAAATTATGAATATTCACAGCAACACATAGAAGAAAAACTGTATGCACTGCTGAAAATATAATGACTTGTACGATATGCTTTGCTGGGATGTTTTTGAATTTCCTGTTTGCAACTGCTTCCTGCTTAGCATAGATAGAAAACAAGACCTTCTCTTTCGATACAGATAGTACACCTCAAGAAGGCTGTCGGGAAGATTGGCTGAAACATTGTTGGAACAACACAAAAAATGAGTTTAGCTGTCAGAATAGATGATTATGGAATAGAATAAAATTGTATTATTCTCTAATTTCTTTTGTTTATTTCCTCTCAGGAATTTTCTAATCGAAGACGAACAGCGTCTGAATAATCGTCTTCGTAACTCTTATGCTGAGAGTGTCTCCTCGGAGAGTATAGTGTCTCGGGGAAGCCGAGTCCGTCAGTTGCAAACTCGGGCCATCATCGAACCGGTGCCGCCTTCCATTGCCTCGACGTCTTCATCCCACTTCAACAGCCAGGATCGGCGGAAAAAATCAGAAAAGAAAAAACATCATCACAATCACCATCACCGACATAAACAAGACCTCGATCTCTCCCAACTGCCCCCGACTGCCGCCCCTCATCCGAAAGCCATCCATCCTCACTACCGAACGCGACGAAGATCACGATCCGTATCCTCAAGGCAGTCTGCAATGAGATCTTCCTCCTCAGGTTCGTCAGTGTCTTTGTCCTGCTCGGATTCAGAGACAGCGTCAAGCGACTGGGAGACGACAAGCCAGGGAAGTACCGGCACGTTGAACGTTAATAGTGACATCTCAGAAGATATTGAGCGGTCGGTTACCGGGGTGCTGGAAACAGGTATTATGTCGGGTGCGACTCGCAGCGCAGGTCGAGGACCACCTTCCTGTGACTGGAGCTTCCTGCAATCGGCGGTTCAGGACGATCGACACAAGGCGAAGAATAGAGACTCGCTGTCTCAATCTTCTTTGGAGGTTTGCATCGGATATGCAGACCGTGCGAGTTCTGTCGGCTCACTCCGACAGCACCGACTGGCTAATCATTTCCTCCACATAGAAAAGGAGACCAAACAGAAGAGTGAACTGGTGGAAAGAGTGATCAAGGGTGATGATGACAGGCATGAAACTGCATCTTTGTCTGCTTCAATGCCGATCAAAAGATATAGCCAGGCTCAAGAAAAACGGACCACCAGTTACAACAGCCACACGGGAGTAATTAGTGGTTCTAACGTTAACTGCGGTCAAAATGGTATTAAAACTGGGGAGGGACCTTTTTCATCTGCGTCTTCGTCGTCCCCAACGTCCAGCCGCAGGACAGTGATCCCAAAAATGTCGCTAGATGAAGTTAGGACAACAAGGCTGAAACCACCCCCACCAATGAATTTCATCAACGCAAGTGCTCTTCGAGAGGAACTGATTGGACGATGTCGTCAGGTACCTATGGACATTCACAACCCATCAAGGCCAGCGACATCTTTTGAGGTAAATCATTGATATTTACTAATTCTAGCTGAGTCCACCACAAGGACAAATAGACAAAGGGTGTACGGAGCAGGGAGATCGTGTTGAGATGGATTGTACACAACTAACTCTGCTACCAATCAGGCTTAGAATTCTACTAAGCCCAGCTTAGTTCGGCCTAGGACAAAATAAATGGAAATGCAGGGTAGTAAGAATATCTTGCACCATTCTTTAAAATGGGGAAAGTCTCATCGCCTGCCTATCCACCAGCCTGTCTTTAAAGTCTGCATTCGAAATCTTTGGTTTTACCAGGGCTTGAACACCGGCCACTTTTACAAGTGAGAAATATGCTACTGCTTCAGTCACGAAGCTAGTCTAGATATTTGCTACGACTAGCTCACTTCAGCAGCGGGACAAATTGATGGGAAAACAGGGTAGGCAGATTGTTTTGTGTGTACACCTATGTCTCTCTCTCTCTCTCTCTATATATATATATATATATATATATATATATATATATATATAGAGAGAGAGAGAGATATGGGAGGGACTGTCAGAAAAAAGGGAAAGGGGACAGATGGGAGAGAGAAGTAGAGGGGGACAGATAGGAAAGACATAGAGAGAGGAGTTAAATGGGTGGTAGAACGGTCACCAGCGTGGAAAACGGAATCGGCGAATCGAATTCATATTTCGGCTAGAACTCATGTTCATTTTGCATTAATGCCCTCGGGAAAAATATGAATATGAACCCATTTCTTTCAAGTGTTCTGTCCCATCGCCAGGTATCTTGAATAGATATCTCGTCATTGTCATGCCATGATGGCCGACGGAGAACACAAGCAATGAATGAGTACTTGAACAAACCACTCCTGATAGCGATTCTACCTGTCTAGACACTGAAAATGGTTCAGTCAGTTAAATGTTGAATCTTCCCTTGTTTACATTTTTGTATGTATTTTTCTTCTGCCTCTGAGTGAGTTTTTGTAGGTGCAAGTATGCGAATACATGTTGTTTTTTTTTTTGGTTCAAGCAGATGTATGTGTGTGTGTTGTTCGCATATGTGTGTATCTCTCTTTGTGTTTTTACTCATACGGATGTGTTGATGGGTGTTCTGTATGTGTGTGTGTGTGTGTTTATTCTTCCTGCGTATGTATGTGTATTTTGTCCGTTTTAGGCGTACTTATCTGCGTCATCTATGTATGTGTGTGTGTGTTCTTGATTGTGTATACCAATGTTTCCGAATACTTGATTTATATTTCTATTTTTTTTCTTTTGCTTCAACAGAGCTCTTTTCATGAAAAACCTTGGTAAGTTGATTTTCGATTCTTTTGTCTATTCAACCCAATTCAGTTTCCAACAGTGCGAATATTTGCTAGCTTAAATTGAAATAGCCAAACGTGAACATACGTCACTCACAGACACACACATACACACACACACACACACACATACATACATATATATATATATACGCTGTATATTTCGGCGAATAAGACACTTGAAATATTCGAAAAACACCACCCAAAATGGAGTGAACCTATAATCCAGATACAAAGATAATGACCAAACACTGTGCTAAAACTATGAAATTCAGTCTGAAATTGGGGTCTCCTATTTGAAGTTCACGTTATCCACCCAAATACGTGGTGTGTGTGTATATATATATATATATATATATATATATATATATATATATATATATATAGAGAGAGAGAGAGAGAGAGTTATTTCCACTGGAAAAATCATTGCTGTACAATCTTCCAACGCCACCCAATTCAAACGATTTGATAATGTACCGGACTAAGAAAAGCTTGGTGAATTTCTAAACCTGTCTGTTACATATGGTTGATGCAAATTTCGAGCATATTTTTTCATAAATATTTCATTCATATAAATTCATAGCATCATTATCTCAAATCATTTTCTCTGGTCTTCCCTAATCTAATGCCACCTTTCAGTGAGATTACTCATCCAATCATAAAAATTCCTGGCTTTGAATCAATGAATTTTCGGATATCTTGAACGTCTTGGAGCCACTGAGCGACAAAGAATATTGCATGGAACCTGAAGATGTCAGGTCTGAAGAATAGATCGCCTTTCAGAAAAGATTTTCAAAGTTGCCTGGATTTAGCATCATTTTTGATTTTTATAATACATCCATTTTTCATTGCCAGTGACTATCTAGACCACGACCGAAGTTGAAAGGAAAGCCTAGTGCTGGCCGGTTTTTATTTTCCTCAGTCAATGATGGATCTATTTTCCTTGTTTCTGAATTTTATTTAGAGTTTGTGAACAAAGTAAGATAGTTGATTTATTTCCAAACAATTGAGATGAGCAAAATTTTCAAGATTTTCTTTAGATCGTTAAAATTATGTCACTGAACTTTAGTCGATCTTAAAGTTTTATTTTCTCGTCTTATCTTCTGTGTACTGCACCTCTCTTTTTTCTGTTTTTACTTATCTCTCTTTTATCTTCTGCTTAACTTCAATGAAGTCGTAGTGATACAAAATGAGTCTGCAATTTTCATCGGCAAGTTTCTCTTCTCGAAATGCTGAAAGCGGAATAATGGCGCCTCAAACTTGCGTCTTCTTCGTAAATCAATATGGCTGGTGTTGCGGGTAGAGGTTGCAACTGAATGTCTGACACAAACAAGTCATTCGTCGTTCGTGGAAAATCTAGGTAGATGGATGAAGTAGATGACAGTCGTGTGTGCTTAATTAAGAGTGATGGCACCATTGCCAAGAAATATTGAAGAGCAGCGCGTTTGAAAATTAATATCGGCAGAGTTATTTAAGTTTACTTATTATTTGTTACTTTCTTTTCTTTTTTCCTATATAGCCAGATATATTAATATTAGTTGGAACTTGGGAGGTACGGTAAACCATATGTATGAACTGGGTAGATACATGGATAAATAGATAGATTAGAAACGGCTATAGATATTGATACGAAAGAGGTGAGATTTATTAAGAGGAAGAAAGGGTAGAAAAAAATCAGTTTTTGGTAGGTTTATATAAACATATGAAGAGAATGGGATAGATAAGGATAAACTGATATATATGAAGGTGGATCAATAAGTCAATAGTCTGGCTCAGTTATTCGCTGAATTTCGATCTGGAATGTTCCCAGTAAAATTTCATTTAAGTACATTGAAAAGGATGAGATTATGTCGCGAAATATATATTTGTTGAAAATTATTTCTATCATCAGGCTACAGACTTATTGACGATCCAACTCTCTCACACTCATGGGGTATCATCATAATGTATTGTATACGGGTGTTATATATATATTTCCCTTGGAAAATTGCACTGCGTCAACCACATTGAAGATAAAGATGGAAAGTTGTTCTTGGCATATATATATATATATATATATATATATATATATATAATATTTCTTTCTTTTATACCTTATTTCTATCTTTTACAGGTATGACATATCGGACGACGAAACGTCAGTGTGTACATGGACAACCGAAATGCCTGGATATGAATCGGAGAGTTCTTTTTACCAATAATAAGGAACTTGGTCCTTCGAGTCGTTGACAAATTCTAACCCGGAATCTCTGCACAAAATGTCTACGACAGTGTCATGCATTAATAATTATGGTGCTCCAGAAAGTCACATTTTATTGATATGCAAGAATATCATACAAACAGAGCAGATACACATTGATACACTTTAACACACGGCCGGCCCTAGGTACCGGCAACACAGGAAGTCGCCTGGGGCGCCAAGTGCTAGTGGGAGCGCCTGTCACTTGTCTAAGACAGCGAGAGTCTTTAAATGCAAATGGTGAAATGGGAAAAGAAATCAATTCATAAAAATGAAAGAATTACCTGATATGAAGTCAGATTCTCAGGAATATATGACATTTAAATATTTTCTGTGTTGGTGTAAATTATCGACGACAAGCTCAGTCAGGCTTTGAAAGGCGCCAAAGTTCAGTGGCCTAGGGCGGCAAGGACCCTGGGACCGGCCCAGTTGTAAATAAAGAACTTATACGAGTAAAAAAGGAAATACCTCATCGAATCTGAACGAAATAAGACAGACAATTGAAGTGTAAATTAAAAGAGAGAGAGAAAAGAAATAACATGGAATATATTCATAAAAATTTGTGAAGAGATAAAAAAGTTTACCAAATAAATTTTGCGCGAAAGTCGACATTTTTCATTAATTTATTTTCATTTAAATTCAATATGCCCAATCCCCACATTTTCGAGGATATACACATTTTCTACATCCTAAAAAATGAGTGAGTTTTATCTAAACCAATGCATCGAACAATTACCAATGTCTGGTGGTCATTGCAGAAGACTAAGTGACAAGTCTCTTGCCTTCCGCCCAGCGTTCTCGTAGTCCATAGCAGCGCTGTGGTTTGCAATTTCTCGCCAGACGTCAAGTGGCCAACGCTGAAGTCAGCATGGTGGTAAGTCTTCCTCTCAGCGTCCTCGCAGAACACTGCAGCGCTGTGGTTTTTGCTGTACCAACCTTCCCCTGATTTCGTACATTTGCATATTCACACCAGGATGCAATATCTGCACACGCCATGATTGCTAAATTGCTGTGCTTTGTCTGTCTTGGTTTTGATGTGATTCGTTTTAATATATTTGTTCTTGGCTAGGGCCTACGAAGGGGGGGTGCAGGACTTGTATCATCCCCGGATCCGAGAGTACAAAGGGGACCTGGGAGCCGAAGGGGACCAGGGACCTAAGAAATTTTGCATATATTGAAGTGGATAAAAACAATATGATTAAAGGGGGGGATTTACTCATAAAATTCCTCTCAAAGGCAGTTCTCTGGACCCCTATTAAAGTACATTTCATATACTTATTTTGAAGCTTTTAAGTTCGATGAGTCAGATCTCTTGTAGGGTGAATCTTGTTTTTAGGAGTCTGCTGAAACTAATCTTCTTTTGAGTTTCTCGTTTAGCAGAGATGAGCAACTGACTCCAAATATTAGTTATCAATGAACTCTCGTCATGGTTAACTGTTAACATTGATTGCGTTTCTCACTTCAGTTGATCTTTTCGCAACCATTATTGTTATATCATTTGTACCCATCGAGTTTTCACATCAATAGAAACTAACAGCTTTCACTAGTGGCAAATATTCGAACTTTCTCCTCACTAATCTAGTAATAAAACTTTATTATTTGTATTCATTGAATTTCCACTGTGGTGGCTTTCGCTAAGTGACAGTAGGTTATCTCAATATTACGGCATCACTATTGAAGCAATAAAACTCATCAAATAGTTGTACTGGCTGGGTTTTCACTAGAAATCAATTTACAGCCAGTTTCCTCAAAACTCCAACACTCTCCTCCCCATTGTAGTTGATATTAGTTATGCTTTCGTCTGGATGGTTCCGGTTATTTAGTGAATTCTAATTTTACTTATCTCTCAGCAATGATTTTCAAGACTATTCGGAGCACATCTATAATAATCAAGATTACAACAGCAATTATCGTTAGTACTACAGAGAAGTTAAACAAGATTGTTTTTTAAAACTTTTATAGAAATCTTTATTCTGTACATCTTCTGAAATGAAATTAAAGTAATTAATAACTGATGAAGATATGCAAAATAACGAAAATTTCCTAAGTTTTATCTTAAAAACAGTCTTGTTTTATCAAGCAAAGAATTATCGATAAGTACTTACACAAAGTTATTATCATTATTATTAATAATAGTAATAGTAATAATAATTTGTTGTTTTTGTTATTATAATTTAGCTAAAGAACCAGACACAATCTGTGGTCCTAGGTCTCGTCACAATTTGCACTTGGAATATTTTCCGTTTGTTGCGTGGAGACAATACACTAGAACGATAATCAATAGTCTTATATTGTGAACCCAAACAGTTTTTCATAAACGCACAAAACTATTGGTGAAAATTGATGGAGATTAAGCGACCGCAAATCCCCCGTTGAGTTTATTGTCTGAGTTCATTCATATTTTTCCCCAATTCCAATCTATTCTAGTCTTTCAAATATTGAAGATAAATTCGGTTATTTATTTATCTATTTTTTCATTCATTTATACACTAGCCAATCACCGTGAAAAATACACAGATATTTGTGAATTTCTACCACATGATTCTTTTTTTTTTCTTTAAGAAAAAAAATTGCTAAACTCACGTGGAGAGGACTAAAAAGTAAGCAAACTGAAAAATCACACTGTCCATTGTATAGATAGATTGCAGTCTATATTTTAATGTTTCTGTACCGATTCTTACAACGTAACAAAATATATACTAGAGGGTTAAAATGTTACTTTTTATGAGGAACTTTCACAGGTTGTGCCCAGCTCTTAGATACGTAAGCATCTCTAGTAGCGATGACCGTTACCGACTGATAGAATGGCTGACATACTGACACACTCCCACCGGCTCTCGTTCCCCCTGCTTCTATTAACCATAAAGTTCTATGGAGAGAACTCGTATGTCTATACTCTGGGTTTCAGGGTGGTTAAAAGTACCGTATTCTGCAGTTTCCTTGTAATAACTTGTAATAACCGGTATAGTTGAAATCTCAAAGATGCAACAAATGCTGAACCCCAAGTCCAGATCCCGATTCCTGATATATCATACTCTTTGGATCAATCCATCATTCTGAAATCGCGGATCTGTCAAACGCATTAATTCTAGTTCTTTTTTGTTTTCTTGAATCCGGTGGAAGAGTTCTCAGTGGTAAAAGATGATTTACCTCAGAAGTGTAGTAATGGTCTCTTTATACTGCAAACGCTACTCGGATCAAAGTCGTCTTCGTTGCTTCAAATTATTTTCACCGGTCCTCAGTGGGTTTTTTTTTTCTTTTTTTTTTTTGTATCCATATTGCCCATCGATTTTGAATGACTCAAGCCAAACCAGTCAAGTAATTTTGTTCGTGTTCTCCTTCCGATGTTTTTACAAACATTTTTTTTGAAGAGTGTTTCTCGCAGCAAAAATCTTCTTCTGGGAAGTTGTAATATTTGCCTGCATACCAGTGGATATATCGTGTCGCTTCATTGTCTCCATGGAGATAAGCAGTCTTTGTTTTTATAGGACATTCTGGTCAAAGACGCACTGATCGGATTAGCGTCTGAGATTATTCTGCGCTTCCAATCATAAATATTGATCCGTTATCCCTTGAAAACTTTAACCGACTTTTACAGGATATACATGGGGAAAATTCTGATTCAGAGACCAAAGACGGGCGATCGATTTTTATACGAGATCGATGTTAAACGAGTATTCACAATATCTCAAATCTAAAAACAAAGAAACGCAGGAACCTCAAAATAGAAAGAAAATAAATGATTTCAACAAAAAAAATTGATAAAAAATAAAATGAAGTTTATGGTCTGTGTTATGTTTGGAATGTAAAACCATAAAACAAATTTCGGGACATGGAGATATTTATTTGATGTCACTTAGTCTGGCACAGGTTTACAATAGTGGTGTCCACTTATCACTGGATTAGAAAACGGTCAACAATAGCCATAGTATTTTCCTTCAGAAAAGGAATATGTACATATGTTTCTCTCCAGAAAAAAAAGTAGTGACTGATACTCATAAATTTCAAGGGGCTAAAATTTTTGTAAAAGTGGGTACGTTTTTCAGACGCCCTAAATATAAATCGTGTCTCCTGTTTGATACTGGTGATTTGAAATGAGGAAACATTGTCGTTTGTTTTTTTACCTTTTTTTTCTCTCTCCATTCTACGTCCAACATCCAAAAAGCCATTCCCACGTTTCATTTCAGTAGATTGTTGTTACAAAATGCAGCACCAATTGGATAGAGTAAGGGGAATTGTGGAAGTTATAATAACGGAAACGCTTGATAAAACAAGATTGAAAAAAGAAATTCCACTATTGCGAGGTACCAAAAAAAAAAAAATGGCGTGGAGAATTGGATAGGGTTAGAATAACAACAGATATGCATTCTGCCTAATCATCAAACATTTCCAGGATGAAGTGGTTAATGCAACGTCTCCAAAAGACGGGTTCCCGAGGTGTTGGATGCGAATATAAGCTTCATTGGAAGGTACATTCATTTCCGATTTCAAACTGTTCACTCTATCTGCCGTAAAGTTAATAAACACATAATGTTGTGGTAAAAAAAAAAACATTATTCAGATGGAGTATAAACAGCAATAATAAAATGGAGTATCAAAAAATAAGACGTAATGAAAAGTGAAAGCATGACAAATATGCCCAACTTACGTGATCATAAAATCGGGGATATCATCACTGATAATTAGTAAGTTTATTTCAATCTAGCACGAGGGTGAATCGAAAGAATAACAAGAATGAACTTCATTTCTATTCAAAGTGTATCTGTCTGCCCTCCTACTTTGGCAATCAGCATTCAAAATCCCGAATTTTACATCGAAAACCGATCGGTGGTACCGGTGGGAAATACGCAGCTATCTCACCAGGTATAAAGATGTAAAGGGAGGTAATTACTTACTTATTGCGTGTTGTTCTTTTAAATATGAATGCTGCATATCCTTATCTATGAGGATATGTCTTTGGAGCACAGTGGACCAGAAAAATAACTGTTGGTAAGAGCCAATTTTATTAGTATATTTAGGCATAAATCAAGAACGGCCAACTCTTTTGACTAAAACGAAGGTTATATGAAGATAAGAAAGTACGTTAGTTGCGGGCTGGCACTTGTTTTGTTTTTTTTAATTATTTCTGATCCACTGTGCTTCTGCAGTAGTACACGCTTAATTATACCCGGTGAACAATCAATCAATCAACAGAAGATTGAATGATTCAAAGAAGTTCCAGGGTGAAACCAACAACGCATTTTATTAAATTATTGTTGAATTGTAGACTATGTTTCAAACAGTGATCATAAAAATCTTTTTAACATTCATTGGAAAGAGTTAGACACGCTAAAGGAAACATTCAACAGAGCATCACATTCACTCAGTCTCAAAAGCAATTTAAGAAGAGAAAAAAAAAATAATACTAAAGTAAAATTGAAATGTTCTTGTAGTTTCCTAGGAAACTAGATGAAATGAATTGACAAAATCATTTTTGATTGAAAGAAGTGATCCGTAAGGCCCCAATTAACTGTACCCCACACATACCATTGAGCAAGATAAGCCTTTAACTTTAAGAGAAAGAACAATTTGGACTGAAAAAAAAACTAATGTAGCACTACAGGAACATTCTGAATAGTTGTGGCTTTATCATGAAAAAAAAAGAGAATATCTCTGGATATTACGCTTGGCTCAAAATTATGGCCTTTAGTTTGCCCTGTGATTTTCACAAAATAAGATGGCCTAAGTGTCGACATGAGACTAGGAATTACCAGACGTCCTGATGTGTACTTGCTTTTCTAAAAGATCCTGAATCTCTGAGCACCGTAATCCACTGTGCCCCAGTTCCCCTCTATATATACATATGTGTGTGTGCATAGATGTGTGCATAATAGAAATTAGAATCTATTATGTACGTATTCATACGAACATCGCTTATTCAGAAATTATATTTCGTTCAATCCTAACAAAAATAGAATATAAAAATGTTGAAGGAAATCAACTTTTACAAAAATGTGTGTAGCAGGTGGTTTAGTTCCAATGTATCCAAACGCATAAAAATATTAGGATTGTTGTGAAAAATAGTTTTTATTCAAATTCTGAAGCAGTGAATCAATTTCTGTTCGCTTTTCTGTCTATATACTAGCCTGACGATGTAAAGTCTAATTTTCTCTATTTTCTTAGGCTTTGTAACACACACACACACACACACACACACACACATATATATATATATATATATCCCCATTAGAAGTTTTGTCTGTGTTAACAAAAAAGAAAACAGCAATACAATATTTCTCATGGAATAATGACACATCGAAAAAAAAATTCAGTCACTGGATTTGTAGGGAAAAGATCTTCGGGGAATAAGCAGTTCTCAAAGAAAACTTTTAGCATAAAAAAATATGCATACGCGATAAACAATTGTACCAAAAAAAACAGTATAACCAAGGACACGAAATGCATAATATACATACACTCATGTATAGAAACACTATGACAGTACTCTATGCATAAAACTTGCCATAAATATTAGGACACTTATTCACACACACACACATACATTAAAACATGGATTATTCTAAGATTCTTGTGCAGTCTTTCATAACTTGAATTTCATAGATGATAAAAACAAACAGTGAAAATCATGACCACTGTCATGCGAACCGTAATGCGCCATTTTAAAGTTCTGCAAATACATTTTGTAGTTAATCTTCAGTTATACTCAAAATCACATTGCACAACCTTTAAAGAGCAATATTCATTCTGTTGAATAAACTGTAGTCGGTGGAGTTTTCGAAGCGGTAAGAATCTGTGAAAGTCAGGTGACGATTTCCACGGATCGAAAAATGCAGTTACTAAATGTGATCGTCGTTTGTCATGGATAGGAAAAAAAACGCCAAACGCACTAAACACACGTTCATTCTCGCACGTGTGGCTCAAATACTAAACATGGTGGCGTGATGCATTTTTTGTCACTCCTACTCAACATAACAGATGTGAACACACTAATCCGTTACCTTGTTTCAAAAGATCGGTTTCTTTTCGGGCAGGCGTCGCATATATGTTTTTTTTAGGCAATTCTGTTACAAGGCCAAGATGATAGAGCAACCAGGTTGGCTCGAACTCATTGGTATGGTTAATCAAAGCTAACTCTGCGAACATTTCTTTACAGCAGCTCAACTTTGGAAATATTTGTAAACATGTCTTTACATAAATATCCACTTGTATGCATATATGTATATATATATATATATTATGGATTCAGGTGGCTCAAGGTTTTACTTCTCAGTTCATTTATTTCTTACTGTCGGATTGAATGATTTTTCATCATTTTTTTTCAAAAATCTTTTAATCCAAAGAAGCTCTTTTTATGTCATTCATTTTGTATTTTCAAAGCGGTGTAAACCATCTTATTCAGAAAATGCAAAAAGACACCACCTGCGCTCCTTGTGGCGTATGGAGGGAGTAGAATATATATATATATATATATATATATATATATATATATATATATATATATATATATGCACTTTTTAAAAACTTTCTGTGTGTATTTATATACACACACTTTTTGTAAACTTTGATCCTCTTTAACATCTTTTCAAGCCTATTTCTGCATATATGATATATAATTACAATTTCTGTTAGATATCTGAATTTAACGGAGAGTTGATTTAGGCATTTTTGGACCAACAATAAATCGATATTTTGCCACATTCTGAATCATGTGACAATACAGGGTTATTTTACCCTTAAAAGACAAACCTTCAGTTGCAACAGATTTTGCTGATTTGATAGACTGAATTGTAAAGTGTCTCATAAGAATTATCTTAAATCGTTCGGTACTAGCAGCAAAAACTTAGCATGACTGGTGGTGGGACCAGGTTTAGGGATACCTTTAGATTCCTTATTTTCCCATCTCACTGGCATTGAATAAAACAATTTCAATGGTTCTACATTCGAATCTCAATCACACAAGCATGTTTTATACTCCGAGTGATATTTGTATTTTTTCTTAGACTCTTGGTTGGATCTTGTCTGAACAAAGAAGTTTTTGTGAAACAAATAAAAATTAGAACACTTGGTGTGGTGCAGTTATAAGTGAACAAGCTAGTTATACCAAGTTCAATCCTCACTGAAAGTTCCATGAATGTAAACCAATGGATACTTTTACAAAATCTACAGATATGTATTTATCAAACTGTAAGTATCGTAGGTTTTAACAAATAGAAAATTGAAACACTGAGGAAAACCATGACTTGATGTTGATGATCTGTAAGTTTAAATCTCAGATTAAAGAAAACTCACTCTGGTTCATCGATATGTCTATTTTCATTAAATCTACAAATATGAATTCATTAATAATTGAGTAGGTTTAGAAAAAATACATTTGATCACTGACAAAGAGCCATGCTTGAACGTTGATGTTCCCCAAGTTTAAATCTTAAATAATAGATTACTCTTCTGTAGTGCAATAATAAGAGACAATATGGAGTTCTATTGTTCATTTCCATTGGAGTATATAAAATGCTTTGTAGTCTTATTTGGGGATGTTTTGTATCGAACTGAATAGAAAAGAGTAGACTGTGCTGCACCAATCTTCAAAATGATAAGGTCACGCCTCCTTTAGAATCAACATTTGCAATCTTTTTACCAAACTCGAATGCAGGAATCGATGACACAAGCACAACTACCTCAACCATCGAAAACACCTAATCGCATATGTTTATGTATATCACTGTTCTCCACTTATACCTTTGTCAAAAATGTCGCGAGCCTAGGGACACACGGGTGATGGTAAGTTAAAACAGATTTGCCAGGCCTTTCGAAGCTTTGTTCTGCTCACGGCACCATTGACAAGGTTCGGTGTTGCTTAACCTTGATGAATGTGCGAGCACAGATGTATCGAACGTGATGCAGTCGTGACCTCTTAGCCCCAAGGAGAAGTTCCTCAATCCAAGTCCTTGTGCTGAGTGCTCAGCAGGAGGGGGTATTGAGTACCATTTTTGGCGATTACTGTACCACTGAGCCACGATTATCGGCACAGATGTTTATATGCGTGCAATTTACTTCCCTTGTCCGATCGCGACAGGGCTTGTTTCCAATCTCCGTTCCTTTGAGATCAACAAGACCGACTGATCTTCATTCAACATTTGATCCTAGATCATTAATCGGCTTTTATTGATCGCCATAACCACACGTCCTGCTTCCCACTGCGTTTGCAAGATTCCAGGTGTTCTTAGAGACATGTTCTGATCGTGTGCTGCACACTGAGTGGTGGTTGTACAGCCAAATATTCCCGTTCGGGGGATTCTGATGCAAAACGCACAGCACGAACAACATGAAGACCCTATTGACGTAGAGTCAATATGACAAAGTGCTGGGGGCTATCAGTCTGATATGAAAATCGGATGAAGAGGTTGCATTTCAACTCACGTGTACCTTTACTACTTCTATTAACACAATTACTACTAATCACGAGAAAGAATTCAAAACTCCATGAACGATTCGAGATTTAAACATGAGGTGTTGTAGAGGAGATGATATAGACTTGTTTTCGAAAAGTGGGTTTGAAGAGAGAAATTGAATATTGAATAACAATTAAATATGACCCAGAAAAATTCTATAAGAACAAACTATACTGATTCAAAGATGAACAGAATACAGGAATATACTAAATGTAGAGTATGCGTCGATAGGTCATGAGGACAGGGATTTGACCATAAAAACCACTAGTATTTGTATAAACCAGAAGCAGTCCTATCGAATTTGAAAAAAGCATAAATTCAGTTTGGCAAACACTAACAATCATCTTGAATACTGTTTCATTTACTTATGCTTAACGGTTATGACTGTACCGCCTCTCTTTTGCTTATATTTCCCCCGTTGATCCCTATTTAACTAACGGTTTCATTGCCAGAAGAATATTTTTCTGACAATTGAACTGTAATGATATATTTACAAAATTATCTTTCCCCTATAGAAAAAATAAAAACTCATCTCGATACTGCAGTAAGGTGAAAATAAGAAATTTATTTTTAACATGCCAACAGTAAAAAATTTGAGACTAAAATGATGTCAGTTATTATGAGAAGAAAAGAGACATTATAACATGTCTTGCAGGCAATATGGCTTGACGGATATCTTGATTAGTTGATCGAAATTGAAATCACTGAGACCAATTATTCCCGAGGCTACTGAGACATTTGATCGATCAAATCGTGTGACTGGAGTAAATCCTGTAAAAAATACGTTGAAAAATAAATATTTACTGGGTGAAGAAAATGATTTTTTTTCATCATAAGGCTGTTGATTTATCGACGAACCTAGGTATGTTTATTTGTTTATTTTTTTTTTTCACTAACAATTATCGGTTTCACGAGACAGCCTGAATCTCCAAAACTGAAGATTGATGCAGTAGCATTGCCAAAGAAACGAACAATTAATGGAAATCGCTTTTTCGCTTTACGCTATTTCGGCTTATGAAAAGTTTTGTTTAAATCAGTATATCTATCACTTTCACTGCTATATTTTCCATGTCTTGGGTAACTTTTATCAAAATAACATAACTAGAGAAGGTATTGTTTTTAAGAAGACAACAACTTCAGCCATCACTGCTTTAGCTGCACATATCACTCAGACTGTTCACGATTTGTGAAATAGACTTAAAGGCAAGAAGTATCCGAAGTGGTGTCACATAGCTGGTGAGGAGAGATGTATTCATACTTTTTCCAAGAGCTTTAGTGCAAAGTGAACAGAAACAGTCCCAGTCGGAGTTTGAACTCGGCCCATTGTACAACCTGTTATCTGCTCGGCCAGTCAACATAATATTTTTGTTTAAATATCACGGTTTGGTATAGTCAATATTGAGTTGATTTTTCATCTTCACGAAATATAGGTCAGGGATGGTCATCACTGAGTTTTTTCTGTGCTGTTGAACTTGTCATTGAACGATACTTGCAGTGGTTCGCCTCGCATGGAGTAGTGGCATACAAAGAAGTCCTTTAGACCATAACTTCTGTAGTGAGTTCGATCTTCACTGGCTCCTCAATACTTTGACCTTGTACTGCACTAAGCTAAGCTTAATCAGCAACGGCCTTTTAACGTTTGGACATAAACCTTCGCCAAGATCCACCAGACTTCTCTATCATGGGCATCGCTGAGCTTACACCCTGTGAACTTGTCTAGTTCGTCACGCCATCTAATATTTTGCCGGTCACTGATCTCTAGGGTCCACGTTGGGAGTCGTGATGTCCAGTGGTTGTCTGACATTATTTGCAACATGACCAGCCCATTGCCATTTGAATTTTCTCATGGATTCTATGATTTCCCTGACTTCTGTTTTTCTCTAATATGAAAGTCTGTTTTGTAATCTCTCCATGTTGAGCAATGATTTTCTCATATGCATATTGCATGGTTCTCAGTTTCAGGGCCAATCTTTTGGTTAAGTTCGCTGTTTCAGTTCCATAGGTGACTATCAGGATGATGTATGGCTGCAGTATGGAATTTTCTCGCTCTTGAAGGTTGAGCTTGCCCTGCCAAGAGCTTGCCCAACCAATAGGTTGGCCTGTCAGAAGCTTGCCAACCTAATGTGATTCTTGGCTTGATTTCTTTTTCTTTTGAAGGTTTCATAGATATTCGTTAACCCAGGTAGATGTAGTGGTCTACTTTTTTCAAGTCTGCGTTTTAGATAGTTAACTCAGAAAAAATGGTTGGCAGGACTATCCTACTAATTATTTCTCTAAGCCATGGGATATGTACAGATCCGACATTCTCGTACCCACAAGAATGAAATCTATCTGTGATTTTGTGTGCATGCTCACCTTCATCGGTAGGAGTGTGAGCCTGCTACTTCAAGTATCCCGAATTATTTTTTTTTTGTAGGGGGCTTGAAGGCATGCCTTTCGTTTAATGCAGTTATTTATTGCCCATTGGTGCCAGTGGTTGATGTTCAGGATTTCAAATGCTGATTTTCATGGCAGGCAGACAGCCCCCTCCGTTTGATAAATTGATCCAACGCGATCTTTACCCCCGTCCAATTTTTCCCAATTTCGTCACGTACCATATTAATCCAAGTTTAGTGAATATTTATGTAGAGGCACTGAGTCTTGGCGCCTCGCTGTTGAACAGTGGTTAGCAAACAAAGTTTTACAGACCATTACTGCAGTAGCGAGTACGATCTGCACTGGGTATCCCACATACGTGGCCTTGTGCTAGACTGAGATAAGCCAGGAAAATATATATTGGGCAGCGGTGGCGAACCTTTTCTAGTGTGTGTGCACATATTAGCAATAATCTTCTGTTTAAAATGATTATGATCAATAGATTATATAATCCCATAACCCTTTTTATCATATTTATATTTTTAAAATCATTTCATGGAGAAAGAGAGAGAAATGCTTGAAATCATTCTTGAAGAATTTTGATTAGTCAATGACTTTTTCATTGTTTGTATGAGTCAGCTTCAGGAATTACAGGTCTTATTTATAACCAAAAATTCACAATGATAATTCACTATACCGAGTAAAATTGAGGAATAAGTTACAATGATAATGAATTTTTTAAAGGAAAGAGAGGAGTCTTGACACTTATTCATGTGTATTTAAAATATAGCTGGAATTGAAATCAATGAAAACATTTTTAGGAAGTATGATTAAACTATCATCGATTCCAATGTATTAAAAAGAAGTAAATAAAAATTTATTAAAAGTTCAGTAGTTGACTCAATGATGCTCGAGATCGCTTTTGAAAGTTCTGAACATCTGCTTTCCCATGAATTTGAAGATCAGACATTCGATTTGAGGTTTGGAAAATATCTAGAAGTGACATTGTCGACATCTCATTGAAAAAACCTCTAGTTTGACTTCAAAACTATCAAGCATAACATCAAGTGTTTCGCCAGATCACAGCAAATCGTAATCCAAACTATGTAAAAGTGGAGAGAAATCAATTATGAAAAAGCGTTGATTTATACTTCCGCACGAATTCAGATAATCATTGACAAGAAAACTTTTAAATCGTCAAAAACAGATGAATTTCAGCCAAATACTCAACGAATTAAAAAGGTGAACTAATAAGAGGGTCACTTCAAAGCAGTCTATGAGGACATACTGTTAACCACGAGCAACTCAAGAGATCAAAGTAATATGCATTAGATGATCATTCCATACTAATGAACATTTTCGTTTCCCTTTTTTTTTTTTGAGCCGTGTATTGCTGAGCCCAAACATCCATTCCCGAAGTTACACATAAATGACTGATGAATTAGAGGTTGCTGTCCACGCGTCTCTACAAGGCGCTTTTCGCCCTAACTCCATCACCCAACCACCACCAACTAATGGTATGGCTCGATGCCAGACAAAGCGATGTTTAGTAAATATCAGGATGGCATTCATGTCATCTGGCAGTCGTCAAACATTAGTTGATTCTCATTGCCAATGTCCATTCAAACGAATGTGCATTCTAGAAACGTGTAACCTTATGTGTGTACATTGTATCCGGGTATGTTCGCCTTCACGTGGCGACTGGTCACGTGGTGAAGTGGTGATTTCATTTCGTACGTCGTCTGACATGAAATCGACGTCATTTTCTTTTCCAAACATCACACGCTTTTATATTCCGGAAGTCGTTCCGCGGGGAAGCCGTTCTCGATGATGGCGATTGTTTGAATAGCCGTGAGATGCCAAAAGGAACGGGTGTGTCTATAGCCTTCAGTTCGATTGTTTTTCTTTCCTTAGAAATATTTTGCCAAACACTTGAAAAGAGTGGATCCATAGAGATTTATGTCGGTTCTTTCGGATGTCGACATTTGCTCTCTGTATATTTGTATGTCTTCCTGTCTATATTGGTATAAGTGAGCGAGTGTGTGTTTGTGTGTGTGCTCAAGACGGTATTCCGCCAATATTTGTGAGTGTGTCTCTATGTGTTTAGAAGCACATTCTGCGTATATTAGTATTAGTGAGTGAGTGAGTGAGTGCGTGAATGTGTCTATATTCATGTGTGTGTACGTGTGTGTATGTTTAGGAGCCTCTTCCATTCATATTAATAGGGGTGTATGCGTGCATGCGCTTGTGTGTGTGTAAATGTGATTCTTTCAACCATCTTACTTTCTAGTGCTTCCCCCTGTCCATTATTTTGACTTCATTCCAGAGGGTTTGATGCGTCTCCTCTCCTACCGCCCATGATCTGTATGTGCACACATATTATGCTCAAATAATTCCATCAGTTAGTCGAGCACAGATATCAATAGCATATTAGAGCCGCTAATCAAAAAAGAACAAACGGTTAATCGGAGATTCAAGAAAAAAAAACCCTAGACACGAAAGTTCAGGAAGAATTTACCTAGGTAACAGGAAGGTCACTGGTTCAACACGTGGATTTAGGAGGACAGTTCCAAGATTCTATAGGTGGAGGCACTGGATGTAATGTGTATGGAGAAGGAAGCGCATACCCTCTCAGTACAAGTCTCGATACTCAGAAAATACAACAGTCACCCAAAGAAAGCTGGAGCGTACAGCTGCTGAATCTAGACAAGCAGTGTGATAAGTTTTTCATTTTTCCCGATTTTCAAATAGTTCAATTTTTAAACAGTATATCAAGAAAACTGGACTTTTAAAATTTAATTATTTAAACACGTGTGTGCAAGAAATTCTATAATATTCAATCACTCTGGCAGATTCAGTGACGAGCTAGAAACATTATTTACGAAACGCAGATTATCCGAAAGGGGCCAACACATTTAAATACAATCATATTGTCATATAAAGGAAGGGAAAGAACCGTCAAATTGGAGAATATTTTCTCAAATTTTGAGAAGCAAATAAAATGTTACGGGCAGTTTCAGAAATCAATATCTGTGAAGACCGTAGCACCAACTTGAAATTTAGGATAGACAGATTTTTTTAAAATCACCTAAAGATGGTCAGTGAATTAAACGACTGGAACTGTGATACAAACAAAAATAAAAATGAAAATATATATGTAAAACTCCGAAAAAATATCCTGTTTATAATGTAACCATAGAAAGTGTTTCTTTTTTACACCAACTTCATTGAACAATATATGGACCTTCTTGTTATCTTCAGCTATATGGCATATATGCATATATCACAGTGTTCCTATCCTGCAGAGCATTTTTATCTTTGTGTGCAAAAGACTGTTCTTGGTGCCACGGGCAGTCTTTAATGGAACAAAATCTTTTTCTTTTGAAGAGTATTCAAAGAATTCTTATTCGAAGATGCAGCACCAGGTGATACCAGAGAATGAGTAAAAGTTTAAAACCCAAAGCTATAATAGTTAATTTCAGTCAGGTCACAAAAGGAAATACGCGTTCCATCCTTATCCTGATGGAATATGGTTTTATTTGTTTTTGTTTTTGTTCTTTTCTTGTATAACTTATGTGGGAGTAATACATAAAAGCGATTAACATAACCAAACTGGCTCTAATAATTGACATTTACTTGTTGACCTGATATCGTTACTTTTTTTAAGAGTATTCATCATTTCGTTATGCATTAGGTACGTTTTGAGTCAGATTTTTTTTTATTAATTTCTCTCACCTTGACTTTTTAATCGTGATTTTTCTGGCCAATTTGTGTACACACACATACATATATATATATAGAGAGAGAGAGGGAGGGAGAGAGGGAGAGAGAGATAAATACAAGCACCAGGATAAAATGCGTGAAATAATGTCCAAAGAAGATTTATTAATTTTGATTTATTTATTAACTACTATTTCTTTATTCATTTATCAATTCATTTATTTATTCCAGATTTACAATCCTACGGAACTATTCCTGCTGATCATGAGTTTCACGTCACCTTTTTAAATTTCCCTGGATTATATAGTCTTTTTCTAACTGAAAGAATGTATGTTTTGATTACATTATGAACACTCTTCCATCCCTCTATGGACGTGTATTCATATTCTGAAAATATTGGTTTTCCGTATCAGCTGTATCGACAAGAAATACTACGGCATATACTGGTGGGAATAAAAAACAAAATAAGCGGACCAGGTAAAATGAAGGAGATATTGATATTTCACTGATATGGACTCAGTTGATATTTTCCTCAAAACGAATAGTTTGTTCGAGTAGTTTTTTGAAATAAACTACTTGATGACAAGATCAGTTCGGTTAACGTGATATCTCCTGGAAAGACGAGACGACGCTCTACATTTACTGCAATACTCCAGTCTATTCAAACATCAAACAATAATAATTTGTTCATACCAGTGAAAAAAAGATCCGTGGGAGGGTTGGAGGCGTATCTCCCAACAAAATTTATTTTTACTGGTTTTTTATTGTTAGCTTCGCAGTGTTTCTCCGTAGAATATGCAAGAAGCTTCAGCAACTGTGTCTCCATAGGTATCTTCTCGGAGAGTACTCACAACTAGTATGGATGTGCTTGAAGCTACCTGTCTCCTCACATGCATTCGATCAATCAGAGCTTATGGACCTCAATAATTTGAGGTTGAATGGTGCTGATAGTATGTTATATACTGATTTTGTTTGGACACTCATTCTCTTTGAAATTACCTGTTTGATGTTGAATCATGTTAATGGTCTTCGCTTGATCTTTTCTCAAATGGTCCATGTGCCTTTTTTCAGATTTATGGTAGCTATAGCTCTCATCAATATGGTCTCCTTTGATCAATCCTGTATGGTAATTAATTTCTGCTATGTCAGGTGCTGCAGCATCAACCACTTCCTCACTCTACAGCAATTTTGTCCTACCAGCACACCGACACACCCGCTCACATCCTCCACATATTTTTTCCAAATTATTTTTTTGCCTGTTTTCTCATGTCTCTTGCATCGAAGATCAATTTTTCTGACTACATGGCAAATCCCCTTTCTTGATTCTAGTGGACAATTCTATAAATATTGTTGAAAAGAACTTCCAAATTTATTTATTTCAGTTTCTTATTGATAGCTTGGGATCTATAACCTCTATCACAAGATGAGGAGAAATTTCCTTTTTGGGGGGATTACAACAACTAAATCGAGCCTAAATTAAATAATTAGATATTGCACTATCTAATAACACCTAAAAGAAAAAAGACATGCCCTCTTTCTGGAAGAAGCTGAATTTCTTGTTTGAATATAAAATCGGGATATTGTTTGGACATCAAAAATTCAGGCATTGTTTGAGAATAAATAAATCCGAGAATTTTTTTTATATGCATAATTCAGGTATTGACTGGCTATCAAAAATTGATATTTTTGAAACGATATTTGATAAAAATGGAAAAATTGAAAAAACAAAATGACTGATCAGTTTGGATTTTTTTCGAAAGAAACGAAGGAGAAAAGCAAAGTGAAATTATCATATCAACAAAATAAAAGCCATAAGTTCAATGATACTTCCACAATCCTTACGTCCATATCTGTTCATGTGGTTACCTCGATTGATAGCAACCTAAGATAAATAGTTAACATTTTTAGCAAGGTACTTCCGAGTAATATCCAACAATGAGCAACTACAGCAATTGGTGAATTTTGTTTCTATAAATGAAAATTCATCTGAAGAACGAAAATCAAAGTAATTAAAAATAAACAAATACAAATGTAATCATTTTATTTCTATTGATATTCGGGCCATCCTCATCTTTGTTGTTTTTCATACAATGTTTCAGCCGTTGCACTCTACGGCCTTCGTCAGGTAGCATCTGGTAAGTGTGGGGAAGTAACGAACCGAACCCTTTATTTATCCGACGGGGGTATATTGACCGCACTCCCCTCTTAGCATTAGTAGTATCATTATTGTCTCACACTAGGATTGAACCCATCAATAGAAATGATAATAATACCTCATCTCAAAAATACAGAGATGTAATCATTTTCTTAGATATTTTCTAACAAATAGGAAAAGTTTTTCATTCATTTGCTGAGAAAATTTTTACAGGTATCAAAAAAGTAATTACCTAAAAACTTATTTTAGGAAATAGACTTTCTTGTCCCACGACCATTTTCTATCCCGACTTGATGATTCTTATGATTGAGGCCATCGGCTTTCTTCGGCCGCCAAGGAAGATGTCGACAGAGGATTGGGATGAGGGGAATTAAGTCTTTTCTAGACAAACGAAGAGGAGGGGAGTAAAACCGTATAGCTGCGAGAAAAAAAAATGCACAGGGGTAAGAGAAAGAGAAGAAGAGGCTCAATTTCAAAGAGAAGATATAGACGATGACAAGCCGTACGTGATTGGTTTCCCAATCAAAAATGATTTCCAAATTCGAAAGAATTCTATGCAAAATAGTATTAGCATTTTTATTTGTAATAGAAGTAGCATAGGGCGAGAGAGAGAGAGGGAATTAAAAGGGAGATAAGGATGGTTTACTCGACGATCTGGACCAAGATTTATATAAATTCCAACATGACCCTACTGAGATATTTAGGGACTGACTGACCGACCGATAGGCAGACCGATCGAAAAGTCTCCTATAAAAATTTGTGGGGACATCTAAAAATGTTCTTCAATATCAACTTGCAAGAGAGAGAGAGAGAGAGGAATAGATTTTGCGGGTATACCATTTTTTGATTGGGTGTATGTATGTACGTATGTATGTATGGTGTGCTTGGGGTTGAGAAATAACTAAAGCGAAGAGCAGATGACTTCGTTTGAATACGATATACAAAAGATAACCTTTTAGAAAATGGATGCATTCACATTTTATTTGAGTTAATATTTGGTCTTACTTCGCTCTCTCTTTCTTTCTCTCTCTCTCTCTCTCTCTCTCTCTCTCTCTCAATATATATATATATATGTGTGTGTGTGTGTCTGTGTGACAGATAGACAGACAAAAAGAAAGAAAGAAAAAAAGATTTTCATTTATATATTGAAAGAAAAATGAAAAATGTTGGTATGGCCTTTCATTTTTTGCTAGGCTTGAAACTCTTAATCATCTGATACATAGAAATCACATATATGATCCCTCTCTCTCGATATATATATATATATATATATATATATATATATATATATATATATATATATATATATATATATATATATATATATATATTATATATAAATATATATTACATCGAAACAGCTGTCTGTGGATGACAAAATAATATATATAGAGAGAGACAGACAGACAGACAGACAGACAGACAGACAGACAGACAGAGGGGGGAGATGGATAAATAGATATTAGATAAGCCAAACAGTCTGATACAAAGCCGTTGAGCATGTTGTGGATTGTTCTCGTTGGCGATCATCTGTAAGACTAATTATTGCTCTATGGTAAGCACCTTCATGTACATGTATGTTTTATCTCTATATATGAATAGGATGTCCCAGGAAACGATGCAATAATCAGTGCTACCAAAATGTTCGAGGAAATTCCTACAACATTCCACAATCTATTTTGAAAAAAGTGCTTCGTAGTAAAACTTTTAAAAAAGTACTCCAATTTGTTACACGTAAATCTAGTAGTTCATCAGTGATGTTTATCATATCTAATCATAAATTTACTTTGACATAAACTGATAAGTTTACCTTACCACATTTTTATTCATCAAAGTAATGATCCAAAGAAACACTTTTTTCAGTGGTTTATGCAAGATTCCATTAAAAGTATGCACTCGGTTTGGGTTCAAATTCCCTGAATTATGGCGTAGCAAGTCGTATGTTCATATTTCATTTACTCAGTAACAGTATTTTTTCTAGCTAATCATCGGTCGTGGAAATGATAGTTGATAATAGACTTACGAGGGAACAACGGAAATTTTGCACAAGAAAGCATAAATCATTTATGGCACAGATGGCGAGGCCTTCATTTACACCAGAGAACAACTAAAATAGCAGACTTTTTTTTGGAACCAATGCTGAAATCAACTATAGAATTGTTAGGGTTTCGTTTCTGTTGATTAAGTTATCTTTTGCACCAATCGCCCAAGAAACACTAATCTTCAAATCATTTTTCAACGAAGTTCATGTAATTTCGTCCTTCGAACCTAACCTTTTTATAAACTCAAAACTAAATTTCGTTATCGATGGTCCCAAGAAGCATATATGATTTCAGAGGTTTTATGATTCTGTATAAATATGTTGTAGATATTTACTAAACTTATTCAACAGGAATGCAGTACCTAGAGAGAACAGAACTAACTAGCGATGTCTACAAGACTAATATGCTAATCATTACCCTGTGGTAAGCGCCCTTATAGCAGTCAGCAGCTATTGAGGATCGAACACAAAACGCTAGCAATGGTTTTCGAAACTAGTTTACCAAAACCTGCTAAAGACTGATCAATAGTTGCCTCCCCCCTTTCAATCCCAAGATCAGTCCCTCTCGCTTAATCTTATTACATGTCCTGCAACTCTCTCTATACGCCAGACGTCGGAGTAAATCAGTCCATGCGGTTACTCTATTCTCCTATATTACCCATCGCCTTAGCTTCTGTGAATATTCATGTGTCGCTCGTCACAATACTAACACAATACGCGCTTTACAGTGTTATGAATAAGACAATGGGTAACGATCGCTTCAGAAAAAGAGTCGGCGATAAAAAGAAAGTGGATGTAAAAGTTTTGGAGTGCACTTAATTTAGATAAGTATGTCTATCGTTCGTCCATTTACTGACGAGAGGAAGCAATGTAGAACAACCGACGCGAATTGATTTCATTCTCAATGATCACGTGATCGTTTATGGTAGGCTCGACTTCCGGCCATTAATACATCTCCGCATCCCTTGTCGGTGCTGTCTCCAGTCATTTTAAAAATCGATTTTGCTTCTTGGCGTAGATGTGACCAAATAGCATGGATTTTCTGCGATGGACACAAATGGGCTGTCTGATAAGGTCCTTCGACGAGATGGACAGCTGCAGTGACCACCGACTTTGACTAGGAATGCTGTTCAAAATTCGTTTATAAGAAACTCTGGAGACATTTGTCATCTTGGTTCGCAGCAAACGAAGTTAATTTATTCAGCAATAGTGAAACGAATGTAAATGAGGATACATATATATATTTATATATATATATATATATATATATATATATATATATGTGTGTGTGTGTATGTGTGTGTGTGTGTGTGTACGTGCGTGTGTGTGTGTGTGTGTAATATTTGCCATACGTATTTAAAAAAATAGACATTTTGCTTTTAGTCGCTTGGTTTTGAGAGTTTAAAACGGGAACACTACGAAAGAAGAACCAAATTTATTGCAGTCAACAAAACAAGGCATTCATTTACTCATGTTTTGCGCTAAGGAAATCTCGATTTTTAGATAATTTCTCTTGATAGAACTAAATTATTAAATCGAAGAAAAAAAAATTGTATCCTTCTGAAATCTTGTTCAGAGTTGTTCTTGTTCTGAGGATTTAGTGCTTTTAGCGGCGTAAAGTTTGTTTTCCACTGTGAAAACAAAGCTTCATGATATATATATATATATATATATATATTGTTTTCCACTCTGAAAACAAAGCTGCATGATACATATATATATATATATATATATATATATATATATATATATATATATATATATATATATATCAAATGCTCTTTTTGAGAGTTTATCGCTGTACATTGTTTGAAAAATCACGATTTCGTAATAAAATCCGTTGAGTACCAATCTTTCAACAACACAATAAATCCTATTTGATCTGTATTTTAGTATGATAAATGAAATAAAAACTACTGGAAGAGAGAGAACACTGTTGTTTGTTCCTACGCAAATAACCATAGGCTGAGTCATGAAATGGAGGAGATATGAAATATGCGTCAAAGAGAGAAAGTAAATAAGGGTTTCTCCAAGAAAAACATCAGGAAGGGAAAGTTAGTATACAAGCTTGTATAAGGATGTGTGCGTGAGAGAAAATGAGAATACAAAGCTAAGGCGATTTTTCTACATGTTCCCAAGAGAATGAAAGAATATGAATATTTTAATGAATTACTCGATCAAAATGTACATAAGCCTGTGTAAGAGTCTGGTAGATAGAGAAATTATATGCACTGATGATTAAAAAGATGTTGGCCAACAATTTGCATTAGAAACCGTAGATGTCAAGGTCAGGAGTATATGAGCCGGTAGCGAACCGTTCGTGTTGATGTGTTGAATACTGCAATTTCGGGAAAGAAAAAAATATTTTAGAGACTTTGATAAAAGCCAAATTTTTATGGCCAGAACATTTGGTCAGAACATCTCCGAAACGATACGGCTTGTGGTGTGTTCACGTTCACTTTTGGTGAGTACCTACTGGAAATGGTCGAAGGAGAGAAAAATCACCCACCGTCATCAAGGCATTGGGCGGTCAAGACTTATCTATGCGAGAAGTGAACGGTGCTCTTCGGCTAAGTACGAGTCAACAGAAAGGCTACCATCGCACAAATTACAGGTAGCTTCAATCAGAAAGAAAGGAGGAAGGAATGAATGCGTATGGGGTCTGCCTGGCCACAAGTGGAAGCGTTATCAATGGGTATACAAGCGTCGGAACTATATCTTGAATCAAAAGGACACGGCCATCTTGTTCGATGAGCCTTGCTTTCCCATGAATTTCTTTTGACTGCCTATCTACATGTGACGTCACAACAACTCACCAATAGCTAACGCCGAATTTAACAGCGGATAATTTTTTTTAACTTGGGAAAACACTCAACACCAGAGATTTTTCCCCGGTCTTGATAATGGCCAATCGTACGGCTGAAAGTACTCGATCGAACCACACGTTTAGACAACGTCTTCGCACGTTAGACCCAGACATACGTTTACTTGTATGTAAACAAGAGAAGCTAACTTTGTTTTAAATTCCTTGTCAGTAGTTTTTCATCAAACATGAATCAAGGATTATTACTTAAATACGTATTATATATGTAAAAAGTCCATTGGGTCTTACTGATTGCTAATTCTAATTGATCTCATATCTAATTTATTTTATCCATTAAATTCATCCTGGTCCATGCGCGCTATATAAACCATCCAAATAAAAACTAATAAATCACTCCTTTCCGTATCCTCCATATAAACCATCAAAACACATACGAATAGTAAATGTTCCTCTGTATTAACAAGCTCGAAACTTGGATTGATTTATATATCTCAATGTTGAACAAACAATTTTAATGTAAATTGCATAAGACGATAACCATTAAGTCATTTAATCAATAATAACAACAATGAAAAATATATCTTGAAAAATCACATTTAACATTAACTTTAGTTTAAAATGAGTGAACATTTAATGCTAACTTATTTTAAACTTCCTTTATCTAAATGTTCACTCAAATCCCATCCACACCATAAGACACAACTATACACCAAAACTAGACCACCAATCTAAAAAAGATTCCTAAGTCATCCCCACCACCAACAGCACCTAGCCTCTCAAGGTAACACAATCAAACATGGACCTAAAATCGAACTCAGTAAAATATCAATCCATCGTACACACCACCTAGAATCCAGTTAAACCCAGACCTGACCAGAAAACCACACACTTGACCAACATTCATACACAAGAACAGCAAACAACGGAAAAAAGCAACCTTAAAAGAGAAGAATAAGTACCCATAAAAAGACAAAATGGAGACAGAAAAATGGCATGAAACTGATCATCAACAACAATACTGTAAATATCTATCTATCCAGATATATATATATATATATATATATATATATATATATATATATATATATATATATATATATATATATATATATATCGACGTATTAGTGTCTAAAAGTAAAATCAGTTCGAATGTTTATGGCGATTTTGAGATTTCAGTCAAGCGAGAGATCTGCCGATGAAACCACAAATGGAGCAAGAGTGAGGGGTGTCGGAAACAATTGGTGGTTGGGTTGAACACACCTTTGTCTTTGATCTTGCCTCCTTTAACTTCTCAATGCGATTTACTTCAAAATCCTTTATTCAATTCCGAATGGTGACCCTCCATTTGTTCCTGTCTTGTGCCAAGTCCTCAAAGCTTCCAACAGGGATTTAATAGCTGAAAAATTTAACTTCAGCTTGTCCTTGTATCGAAGCCAAGGCCGGCTAGTATATATATATATATATATATATATATATATATATATATATATATATATATATATATATATATATATATATATATATATATAAGGTATTTATGAAGCGTTTACCCACTTGAGTCGGCCGTTCACTTCCTTTCCGTTTATTCAAGCACAAGTCTTTACGCTTCTGTTCTAAAAAATATTTACCTGAAATATATGAGGAGGTTTGATTGATTAATTAAATAATTGACTGGTTGAATAATTGATTGACTCATCGATAAATATGGACACTCTTTACTACAGTCATCCAGATGCCAGAACACTTGTCAGTATTTCTGTGATTTCTCTATACTTGAATAAATGTTTGTATGCATGCTATAAAGCATTACATAATTATTGTGTGTGTTCTGAGTGTGTCCGTCCGTCGTATCTCATGGGGTTTGTGCGTGTGTCTATGTGTATGCGCGTTTATGCGTATATGTGTCTTACACATGTGTATAGTTCGTGCGTGTGTGTGTGTGTGTGTGTATGTGTGCGTGTGTGTGTGTATTAATATGTGTTGTGTTTTGTTGGTAAGTCCAACAATTTTGCCTTGAGAATGAAATTAATATCAGTAATATCATTTGTCGCACCATGTTATGCTTCTCGTAATTTAATAATTAGATCTTCGCCAGTTTGGTTTTCTGTAATCGAGCAACAGTCAACACAACAAGCTACTACTCTTATGTTATCTTCAATTGTAATCTTCATCTCTCTCTACTCTGTCTCTGTTTCTCTCTCTGTAGCTCCTACTCTTTCTATCCTACATTCGTCCTCTCCTTTCCTTCGTCTTTTCTTTCTTATTCTTCCTTACTGTGTTTTTTCTCCTTAATTCTTTTCTCCTTTCTTACAACTATCCCTAAAATTTTCATCTAAACAACTTTTGTTGTTGTCATCCTGGTTGATATCCTTGTTGTTGTTGTTGTTGTTGTTGTTGTTGTTGTTGTTGTTGTTGTTGTTCTTCTTCTTCTTCTTCTTCTTCTTCTTCTTCTTCTTCTTCTTCTAAATATTTGTCTTCTCTCTCTTTTTCTTTCACTTCTCTTTACCTCTTTCTTTTTCTTCCATTTTCTCAATATATCTCCATCTTCTTCTCCTTCTTCTTCTTCTTCTTCTTCTTCTTCTTCTTCTTCTTCTTCTTCTTCATCATCATTATCATCCTCCTTCCTTCCTTTCTTCTTCTTCTTCTTCTTCTTCTTCTTTTTCTTTTTCTTCTTCTTCTTCTTCTTCTTCTTCTTCTTCACCTTTCAATTGTTTCCCTTTCTTCTTTCTCTCTCTTTTTCTTCTTCTTATTTTCCTTCTCATTCTTTTTCTGCCTCTTATTTTTCTCGTTTTCTTTATGATTTCTACTCCATTTCTTGTTTGAATGTAAACGAATAAACATTGCTGTCACAAAAACAAGTAGATTTCTCATATTATCAGACAATGTTTGAATAAGGAGTGTTCGACTAAAAGGAAAAAAATATTAGATTGGTTCAAAAGAAATGGAGGAAGCAAGTTGAAAAGATATTAGGGAAGGTTGGTTAATAAGAGAAACAAGATTTCTGTCTAAAAAAAACGTGAAAAAAGGGACTAACAAAAAAATAAAACAAAAGGAGAATAAAGCAAAATAAAACAGAAATAACGTGGGTGTGAAATAGTAGAAAGAAAATAGATTGGAAAACACGGAGATGGAAAACAAACAACGAAGGAATATTAGAATACTGAATGTGCACAAATAAGCGAAAGTTCGAAGAAATTAAGGAAAAGATAACCCCCAAGAAAAGGAGAGAAAATTGCCGATGGTTTTACATACACCATGAAAATAATTTAAACCGGAAATGAAATTTGGCGTGAATTTTTAATTAGCCCTGTGTTGGCTGATTGGATACAGAGCCTCACCACGTTTACATTCACTTTTGGCTGTCATTTTCTTTTGTTCCAGAGTTTCATCACCTTTTCTTATTTATTTCATTCCCCAGGGTTTGTTTGTTTTCAGTTCAAATTATTTTTTTGGTTCAGCTAGAATGATGGATGCCCGTTGCTTTTAGTCATTTTCTGAAGATGTTACACGTTCAGACTTTTGTCAAACGTTACCAGCCTTAGCACAGTAAGGATCGAACCTTAAATCAATGGTATGTAAGACATCCAAGCAATTAGTTGCTTTAAAAGAATGGAAGCTCAGATTTTTTATACGAAATTCGTGATGCCAACTGGAGAAATCTATGCAGTAAAGATTTATCAAGATTGCAAAGTATATATATAAACTTCGCAATCTTGATAAATCATATTTATACATATATTCATATATACATTTATATGATCCTTTTTCTAATTTGTCAAATTGATATATATGATTATAAATCGTATTTGAAATGATCAACCGTGATTACACGGTAAATGTACCATTTGGCATGGGCAGCGTAAAAAAATAAACAATTGTGGAAAATGAGTCTGCGTCAGGAATCGAGCCTGCAACTGATAGTGTAACCGCTGTAAACGTAACCTTGCTCTTATCATTGAGCTAAACAGACGTCAGCAGAGCCAAGACCAAAATAACTGTCTCAACTCAAAATTCTCGTCTCGCTTATTCACAGTCGATATCTGCTCTATTTGTTTCTTTCAACTCGACAATCATGCTATTAAGAGATCATATATATATATATATATATATATATATATATATATATATATATATATATATATATATATATATATATATATATATATATATATATATATATATATATATATATATATATATATATATATATATATATATATATATATATATATATATATCCGCTTCTTAATAACATAATTGTTGCGTTAAAGGAAAGAGATAGAGCTGATATAGACCATGAATAAGCATCATGAGAATTTGGAGTTGAGGAGACCTAATCGGGGCGGGGCGCAAAAGCGAATGTCTATCTATATAATTGTGCCATCCACAGACAGCTATTTCGTTGTATTACAACTTCTCAGTGTAGCTATCGACTATCCATTATCCCATCCATTACCGCGAGGTTGGATTGAACCCTTTGCTCCAGACCCAGAGGCTAGCATCATAACTCTGCCCTACGCAAAACTGGACAGTCAGTAAGGTTGAATTTAAATGATATGTTCATTCACACATAATTACCCATCCACCAGAGTGCTCTATTCCTAAGTTGGATGAGCATTAAGTTTCCCTCCTATCCGAAAGTAGTTTCTGAAGAGAGCTTTCGAAAGCTGAAATGGCGTAAAACAAACCAACAATTACCATAAATTTATATAGGACACATTTTTTTAGCATTCTCAGACCCAAAAGAGTAGAATGTAAGAGAGAAACGAAAAAATTACGAACTACTTCTATAACGGGTCGCTGCAAGATAAATCATAAACACTATTTTGTTTTTAGCTCTTTCTCAGATAGATAGATAGATAGATAGATATAATCTTTGTCAACGTTGACAATAGTTGTGACAACTCTTTACTGTTCCAGCAGTAAGGCAGTTATAGGAGGTTGGTCTCATCTGTCTTCTCCATCAACAATCCTATCATGCCAGCGATAAGACTGGGAGATATTGAGAGACATAGTTCAGTTATGAACAAGAGGAGGTTGACATAGATGTAGAGATTAGGTAGAGGCAGAGAGAAAAGAAACAATATCAGATAGACACAAAAGAAGAAAAGAGAGGAGTTCATGTTGATTCGCGTTTTTTCTCAAAATTGTCCAATGTGTTCCTTTTAAAAAAGAAAACTATTTTGATTCGACAAAAATTACAGACTATTCATATAAAATTGATCCCAGCATCGTGCCTGAAATCCATGCCAATGAAAAGTGTATTTTTCTCTTTCAAGTTTCGCCTCATCGTTTGGAAAGCTGTCAAATTTTATTGGAATTAAACTCGCAAGCCTGCAAGTAATAATGTCTTTGATGCGAACATCTGCAATAGAATTATGATGGAGTGGTTGACTGATGCGAGCCATTGATTAGGACGAAACAGGAATATCTAATTTGTGGCTGCGTGACATCTGTCAATGGTAGGCTTTACTTGGTTAAGCCCATCAATTGAGATTGTCGGGTGTGATGGCGACCAACTGCCATTTTATGTGCTGAATACGAGGAAGGGAGGAATTCAAAGATCGCATGAAAGGAAAAGGGGTGAAAGAAAAAGAGCAGAAAGAGAAAGAGAATGAAAAATGAAAGGTGAAACATGTTAAGAGGGAGATGGAGGGAAGAGAGAGAAGAGGTGTTGAGGGAGAAGACTGGAAAGAATGAAGGGAAAGAATGGAATATGGGGGTTGAGAGGAAGGTTGGAACGAAATGAATGACAAGAAAGAAAGAAAGAGAGAAGTGAAAAGAAAAAAAAGGAAAATGAAGAAGGAAGGAAAAAATAAAAGGGAAGTAAAAGAAAGTGATAAATATGAACGAAGAAATTAAAGGAAAGGAAGAGAAAGAAAGTGGAGTGACAAAAACAAAAAAAAAAACACTGAGAAGAATGATTCGAGGAAGACAGGGTAAAAGTGTGGTTAGACAAAACCAGACGGAGGATAGAAAGGGTGAAAGAAAGGAAACAATGATTAAAAATGGAGTTGAGAAAAAAAAAATGAAGAATTTCTTCAGAAGAAAGAAGGAAAGGAACGAGGAGAGGAAATGGGGAAAGAATTAAAAAAATGAAAAAAAAAACGAAAGAAAATCGAATTGGAGACCGAAGGAATGAAAAAGAAAATGAAGAAAGATATTGAAGGATGAGAGCCGACGGAAGAAAGCATGCAAGAAATAAACCGTATCGCCAAAATTCAAAGACATGTAAAAAGAATTCCATCGAAGTATAAATATGGCCAAAATAAATTCTATCTATGTCATCACTGGTGTTTCCCATGCGAAAACATCTGAAATAGAAGGAAAAAACATCTAGAAATATCTAGATTCAGTATAACCTAGATGTTATGAAGTAACCCATCAAAAATGACCTGAAAAGGTCAAAAAAGCTTTTCCCCCAAAGACCAAAAACAATTATTTTCAGAAGGGGTCCAGTGGAGGACTGACGCCAATTTTTGTGTCTGTTGACAGAAAGGTATTGCCAAGAGCGCTAGAACATGCACAAACACATAAACAAACACAAAAACATATTTTTAAAAATCTTAAAAAAGGGTAGAACCCATTACCAATTTTGATGACAATGGTTATTCAATAAAGTAAAAAGAAAGAATGAAAGAAAGAGAGATGATAAGAAAGTAAGAAAAATATGACGGGCGCAAAGATAAAGAGGAAGGAAAGGAAAAAAAAGAAAGACAGGGTAGAAAGGAAAGAAAGACAGAAAGGAAAAGAAAAGACAAAAGAAGGATAGAAAAAGTGAGGAAGACTAATGAAATAATAGAATGAAAGATAAGCAGTAAGGAAGAAAGAAAGAAAAAAATGTAATGTAAGAAAAAAGAGGTAAAATAGTACGAAATGAAGAAAACAAAAAAGAAGAAAGAGGAGAGAAAAAAGAAACAAAGAGAAAAAGAGTGTCAGACTTGTTACCAATTTAGCAAGAACTTACATTGCATACTGAATCCTCTCTAAAAACTTATTTTGACGGGGTAATTAAAAAAACGAAGAAACATCTCTGTTACTCATTGAAGGAAGTGTGCGTGCAAACTTCAAAGTTTTTACCATAAGCAGTAAGAGTTAGACGAAGTCTGGATTGTTAGATATGTCAGAACACATGCAGTGATCAATAGAGATGGCAAAATATCTTCTTTTTTTTTATGAAAGTTTTGAATAAAAACTTTCAGGTAACAAAGAATGAATTGAGGAATCGAGAATCAACTATAAAGTTACAAAGAAGAATATGTGAACGAAAAAAACATCCTATTCAAAGAAAAAAGACGAATGCGAGTGAATAATAAAATAAAGTCCAGGTTCTGTGAGAGAATGAAGGTATCCATTACTTTCCAAAAGTTCACTTTACACCATTTTTTCATTCTTACAGAAAAAAGAAAGGGCGGGGTGGAACGCTCAAAGATGTTTCCTATATAAATCAATGTTAATTCCTTTTCCGGTTTACGCCGGAATTTTAGCAGGAATATTTTACTTTCAGAAAGATTGGGGAAACTGGTGTAATGAGAGAGAGAGAGAGAGATCGGGGTGGTCAACCGTCTGACACCCACGAAATATCTGCAGAATCTCTACAAGTAATGTAGGGTATAATTCCTATTTATCGTCTGCATCCATCATCGAAATTGTAGTCATTTTGTTTCGATAACTGATATTCTCCGACATCCAAAAGACAAATTTGTCAAGTCTAAATTATATGAGTCACGTATTCTGCCTTGGGCGAGATGGACGAAAAACTAGCGAAAAAGCGAACAGACTATAATGATAGACTTTGTTACCACTGACAGGACTACTGTTTCAATGTACAAATGGACACTTTGGGGTCAGAATATATATATATATATATATATATATATATATATATATATATATATATATATATATATGTGTGTGTGTGTGTGTGTGTGTGTGTGTGTGTGTGTGTGTGTGTGTTTACCGTATTTGTTGGAAATGCACAGTACTCAATATTTTAGAAAACAAATTGATAAAACAAAGCTTATCACATTTTTTTAATATATATTCTTTACCAGATTCGTTTCAATCTGACAAATTGTACGATGTCTCCACATCTTTTCAAGCGAGTCATTTCATGTGAGGACATCGAAACAATTTGTCATATTGTAGCGATTCTAATATATATATATATATATATATATATATGTGTGTGTGTGTGTGTGTGTTCGATTTTTTTTCCACATCGATAGTAGATGAAAAACATACTGATATTGACTAAGAAACACAACGTCTAAGTAACATAGATAGATAGATGGATAGATGTGATTGGATTAAGAGACAAACGATAATTATTTCAGACAGTGACATAAATATGAACAGACGGGCATTGACACCCATGAAAAGACTGGGATAGATAGAAACAAGAATATGATTGATAGTTAGTAAACTGAACTTGACCAGATGCAATGTTTGTTGAGCACTGGCCTGCAATCAATAGACAGATATGAACATACTGTGTCGGAGAGATAAAGAAATAAATTTGATTGCAGTTTATTGGTAGATACCAGGTTTAACTTAGTCCGGTACTAGGTAACAATTTCTCGAGCCCTGTCCCATTATCAACGTGTTAGACGACCAAATACAAATAAAAAAGAAAAAAGAAAAAAGAAAGAAGCTTGCAGTTTGATGTACAGAAGACCCGTCTGTGTTGTCTATGCATATATCAGGACCAGATGGAAACAACTGTCATTGAAATGACATCACCAGACAACCATACAAGAAAATCAATAAACGTTTGCAGAGCATAGAATCTTAGCGTTCGTTTTCGGAGAATTCATGCTTTCAGAGAAAAAAGCAAATGTTGTCCAACCAAGGTTTGGTTTCTTTTAGTTTTGGAATTGCGTTCTTTCAGAGTCTGCACTTATCTAAAAGGGACAAAGAGATACTCCCACGGCACAAAAGAATTTCATTAAAAAAAAATATATTTTTATTCTTCAGAGTTACAATGAATCGCATTGGATACATTGTTTCTCACATGAGATTAGCAACGTTAAGCCTGGTCAATTTCTAGATGGGTGACCGTCTGGGAACACTAGGTGCCGTAACCAGCTAGAGAGGTATTTCCTTCAGTCATGCTGATCTCCAAACGTATTGAGCATTTTGAAACCTTCGGCATAGTCGAAAGGTGAGGGATGGAACTTGAGAGTAACACTTCCTCCATACTAACAGCTCTAAGCTCAGGAGCGATTAAGACTGTCTGACAAGGTGGGAAAAGTCATACAATATTTCTCTATTGATTTCCACGTCTCAATATCTAAATCGTTACTTTAGCAGAGATATTTACATACGTATGTGAAACTTAACCCCCACAGTCATCAGACTCATGCATATAAGATACTTTCAGCTGGCAACACCTCGACACAGAGCAAAGGTAAGCACACTAATCTGACAGACGATTAACTTGCGAGTTCGATCTTTACTGAGTTTCACGGTCTTGTGCCATAATGAGCTAAGCTTTGCAAATATACATACAGCCCCTGGATGACCACTTATGATCCTTATACCCTAATATTCAGCACAATGAAGGACTTCTAGCCCTTAAAGACAGCCTAGATGATAAACCTATCAAAGAATCGAGGACAAAAACACCCACAACTTCCCTTACTACATGCTTACAGCTTCAATAACAAAAAAAAATCCTTCAAATTAAAGGCTGTGTTATTAGCGCAGTTATATCTCTACATACACGATTATCGTTATGGATGAATTTGAAGAATCCTACATCTACCCCAATATTAAGAATGATTGCCTCTTCTACGTTAGATACATAAATGACATCTTCTTTATATACACTGGTAGAGAAGCAAAACTTGACAACTTCTCTAAAAACATAAATTCTAAACATGACTATTGAATTTGATAATATGAAATTATTTTATTCCATCGCGTTCTTGGACATCCTTATTTACAAAATAGACTCCCCTGGACCACATTATATATTCAACCCACCAACACTCATAACTACCTACACGCCAAGTCAACCTACCCCTTACACCTTGAAAATAACTTGCCATACCCACAGGCACTCAGAATCTGGAAGATTTGCCCCGCAGTCAGTGAACTCAATGAACAACTTTCACAACACTTCTCAGCACGTGGATACTCAGACACCTTAATTAATTATCAACTCAAAATAGCAATCTCAACCAACAGAAAAAAATACCATAAAACTAATTCACATATACACTTTACTTACAATCAAAAATGATTAAAAATAGATGGGACACCCTAACATTAAAACCTGAATATAGAAAGATCTTCAAGGAACCAGACATCTTTCTTTTCCAGAGGCCCCGCAATATTAATGACATAATTAGATGTAATACTATATTAGATTATAAAGTGTACCGTAAAATGGATGAGCTAAAACTATTGAATTTTACCAACCAGGCAAGTGCATAATCATCCCGAACTCACTAATTCCTTCACCAATTTAACCACCTTCAATATTTACCACAGCTCTAACTACAAAAGTAGCAATATTATCTCGCTTCTCGAACGCGCACAATATAAATTACAGTGTGTGTGGAAATCTGAATGGCCTTTCAACATCGGACTCAGTAATTGCAGACACAGAGTTAGATCAACCAATTATAACAATTTACTCCCAATATAGCAGAATTTTCGCCCAACAAATCATAACTTTCACAGTGATCACTGTTATCGAAAGGTCACAAAAATCCTTGAGAATCATGAAAACATATGGATATTATTTCTACAAACTCTTTCCCCTATTGGACTTGATATCAAATTGAACAACATCACTGACTACTAACTTCAACCACTAAGATTATCACCATCACAATAAAACACCCAAACTTCTCACAACCCCTAAGTAAAATACCCATCAGCCAAGAGAAAACGATATACGACCAAAAGAAACATTTTTTTCAAACGATTTCAAGGATAGCCACACCCACCCAGAAATGGAAAATTAGAAACATGTTTATCTAAATAAAGAAAATGAAAAAATAAACTTGAAGATGAATTGTAAAATTAGAAAATGGAACATTAAAACTGACTGCACCTATAATAATATAACAACCTTTAATAATCATCAGCAGCCCTTTAGCATTTGCCACCAAGATCCGCCAGATCTCTCTATCATGGATGTCGCAGAACCAGTATTTTTTTAATTTGTCTTGCTCGTCACACCATATTACTTTCTATCGGCCACAATTTCGCATATGATCATTGGGTATTTATGTTGTGAATCATGATGTCCAGCAGTTGTCTGCCATGCTTGCAATATGATCAGCCCATTGCCATTTGAGTTTTCTCAAGTATTTTATGATATCTCGGACTTTTTTCCCCTGTGATGTCTTATGATCTTTCCATGTGACGTTGATCGTGATTCTCTCATGTGTACGTTGCATGGTTCTCAGTTTAAGTGTCAGTCTTTTGGTTGACTCCATAGGTGACTATTCGGAGGATGTATTGGTTGCATACCTTTCTTTCTTGGACTAGTGGAATTTTCTTGTTCTTGAAAGTCGAGCTTGCTCTACCGCAACCTTGTCAAAAGAAATTGCTCCGTTTCTTCTTTTGTGGATTCATGGTGATTCATTGTCCTTGATATATGTAGTGTTCTATTTTTTTCAGTTCTGCATTTTCGATTTTGATCATTGTCCCTTTGTCCTCAGCATGTTTGTTGTGCATGACGTTCATTTTGCTGAAGTTCATGTGGAGGCAAACTTTCTTGCTTTCCTTATTTAGTTCGTTTAGCACTATTTGGAGATCATAAAGTTTTTTAGCAAAGAGATCAAAATCGTCAGCAAATCTGAGATTACTTTGGTATTCGCTGTGTAGTCTGATCCCTTTGTGTTCCCAGTCTTGGTTTCGGGATCTCATCACAAGGCAGGCTGTGACGAATTTGGGTGAGCTAGTATCACCTTGTCTCACTCCTTTTTTTTTAGTTGAAAGGGCTCACAATCTTCACGTAGCTTGATGAAGGAACTGCTGTGTCGGTAGGTATGTTGTAGTACTCTGACCGATACGAGGTCTACACTCTGTTGTACAATTGCGTCAATGACTTCGGGGATTTCAACTGAGTCAAAGACCTTTTCGAAGTCAACAAATACTACAGCGAGTGACATTCTATATTCTTCTGCTAGTGCATTTCCTGTTAATATAAACTATTCACTATATCATTTCACGTGTTTATTTAACCCCAGGATTCCTATTCATCACTTCTTCCAAGTTTTAATCCCTTTAATCTGACACTTTTCCTCTCCCCACCCGGAGTGTTCCCATGACAACCTCTCTTTTGGAGACTTGGCCCCGGGATGACCCCTACTCACTCTAGCCAGTTACCAATTCTCAAAACAGCCATTACTATCACTGTTCAATGTCGCTGACCTATAGCAGCAAAGTGGACTTGAAATGAAATGTCTCATTTTACTGATTTTACATTACCATCAACTGCTCTACCAACGCTGAAGGCGTTAGACCTTTCCACTGAAGATTAATCTTTTCACTTCGAAATATGTTCGGAATAACTCTATGGAAATGAACAACTCTGTATGCACAATACACACCGGCTCAGTCTCCATTTCTTACAGTACAACACACACTCTCTCTCTCTCTCTATATATATATATATATATATATATGGACGACCTTCATCCATATGAGCTAGTAACCAATTCTCCAGACAGCCACGACCATCATCAAACCATTTCAGTGACCACCCACAGCAACAAGATGGACGTAAATGTTTCATTTTACTGATGCATAATGAACTACTATTCTACCAACGTTGAAGGTTTTGACTTATCTGCAGCAGAGGAAGTTTTTTTTTTGCTTCGAAACTTATTTGGAATAATTATCTATAAAAACACAATTCCATGAATGCTCACCAGGTTTGTCTCAACTTTTTATGGTAGAACTCTCTCTATCTCTCCCTCCCCCCTCTCTCTCTCTCTCTTGCTCTCTCTCTCTATCTATCTATCTATCTATCTATCACTCTGTATATGTATGTGATATTGAGTAAAACCCCTTAAATGGATTTAGATATCATTGAGACGTGGAAATCAATGGAGGAATTATTGTATGACTTTTTTCATATTTGCAGACGATATTAGCAGATGATTTGGGACTGTATGAAATTCATTAAATTTCTAGAAGAAAAATATTTTTTCCGTGAAAACGTGTGAAGTTTACGTGTTGTCAATGTATTCACAAATATATCAAAAACATGAATATCTTTTTTGTTGAAAAGACATGTGATTCATTAAAAATATACTCGATCGAGCAAAGTCTCTTCTAAATTAGCATACTGAGAATAATGCATTTCGAAACCCGTCATTGCATTTGCAGTGACCAGAAACCGAAAGATTCTTGGCAATATTTTGTAAAATGATATGGCACGTTTCCATCACTGGTTGAAACTGTCCACACAGCTCATTGTGTTTATGTTTAAATCAGCTCTTGAACATTGTTCTTTTTATTATAGCATGAGCGGTTTCCATTGACCGTACTGAAGGCAATTTGTGTGGTTGTCTTTCTTTGGTACAACAAAAGATTGCTTGGAATCATGATATTCAAACACATGAGATGATGCCTTGTCAAGCCAAGATTTAGTAGCATCTTTAAAACCATTCGTTTCTATCCATTGGGCTATTCTCTATTTAAGATGCTCCACTTTACATAATTTCTTATTGATCTCAGAACCTCGTCGCCACAAAAATATAGGACAGCATTGTGGGTAATGGCATACAATTTGCCGAATTTGTCCGGAAATTTTGGAACCATTGGAAATAAAATAGAGTCAGGCATTTTATCTAAAGAATCAGTATCGAATCCCACTTTGGGAAATATTGCTGAGACAATAATAGTAACGTAAGTCTCATCATCTATTGAAATTAAGCGACAAACTGTTGGTCATGAAAAATACAGTCGATAAAGTCAACGATTTAAGCCATTTTTATGCCGCTATCCTCTAGAATCTTCTTTTTCACCAATATTCTATTCCGAAATCATCTTCCATTGCTTCTATGACAGTATTATGACTTACCCCATACTTTCACAAAATGTTACGAGCAGATATGTCAGATTAATGGTTAATTATTCTTCTGATTGCTTTCTCGTCTTCAGACGTCATTACACAGAGCCCAAAGTTATACTGCCTGCGATTTTCTGAATTTTCACCATTCTCAAACCGTCATGTATCTATATAAATTGAAATGCATTTAAAAGCGATGTTTTTAACTTCTTTTGAAAGTATACAACAATGTCAATGGGATCATTTATCGTAATTTGTTTGTCAGAATTTACGTGAGACACTCTTGAAATCTAATAGCATAAAACTTTTGTTTATTGGTATTTCATTCGAAAGGATGCATGATATTTTCCCAAGCGGAGCGCGCATATACTCTGATCGTAGACAGAAGTGCTGACCCATAGGTAAAGAATACAGCCAGGTACTATGCTAGTATATACATATAACGCTTCCCTATTCAGGGTTGAGCACTCTTCAAGTGAGATAACTCGTTCATTGTAAGCTTATGCAATGCTCTTCCATAGGAATAGAGTAATCTGGTGGGAAATATATGTTGAATAAATATATCGCTTAAATTCAACCTCACTAACTGTCAAGTATCATGGAGCAGAGGTAGGATATCGGTCTCCGGGTTCCAGTCGTACCTCGTGGTACTGGATGGGATAATGGAGAGTCTATAGCCACACTGAAGAGTTGTAATAAAACGAAATAGCTGTCTGTGAATGACACAATATATATATATATATATATATATATATATATATATTCTCTGCGCTTGCTTACCCGTTCTCATAACTTGGGCTTGTGAATTTAAGATAAAATCTGTGTTTATTTCTCGGAGCAAGCCATTTTGTTTACGAATACATCTAGCAGCTTCATAAAATGATATATTGAACCAGGCGATACTTGCTTGATATCAAACAAAAAACTTTTCCGCTCTTCAAAAGATCTCTTGAGATTAACGTAAAGCCATTTTCGTTAAGATATAATCAGTGAAAAAACAGACGGAATCGCGAGTTGATTAAATCGGCCGAGGATAAAGTCCTGTTGAAAGGAACCTATTTAATGCAAGAAACCATCAACCCAAACTGTCAAACATAGGTTTCTCCAGTTTTCAAGTTGGTCTGGCTGGCAAATAGAGCAAACGGGATGGAAATTCGAACATAACTTCCCTGCCATATCTAGAGAAAACGGTTAGTTTTTTGGTTTTTTTTAATATCCTCCTGAATTCCTTCTTTTTCATCTTTTTTTTTTGTGGTGGTTGGTGGTCAATTTTCAAAGGAAGTGTTTGCTAAATTTGTCCCTTAGTTTGTGTCCAACAGCATTCACGCTTTTTTTTGGGGGGGGGGGGGATTCAGACTTTTTCTTAATGATCACTGCTCAACAAAAGGCGAAAGAAGTAACTTATTTATTCATCACCGCATCTCTATTTTTTTTTTTTTTTTTTTTGATATTCACACCAAACACAGCATTCTGCCAAAATACACTGGTCACTTACTGGTTTCTATTGAGTGACTAACCAGACCTTGTTTTTTCTTCTGGTATGTTTGTGCACTTGATTATTGATTTTAAGAAGGAAGGATAAAGCAATTTTTTTCGGCTTTCGTGCGGGGTGTTATTCTATAAGAAGGGCTGTTTTCGCACTCTTCATGAAGATGCTAATGAGTTTGCGAAGAATAAAAACATTCCATTAAAAAGGCTGGGCGCTTCTCTGCAGAAAAGTTGACAGCAAAGAAAAAATCTGTTTTTTTACTGAAGAATGAAAAAGGTATAGGTAGAATATTCTGAAGAAGATATTGAAAACATTGAAAGAAAAATAATTTGCAGAGGAAAGTGTTTTGAAAAACAGTGGAACTAATAATAAAAGACGACGTATATCCGTACCTCGCACAAACGAATCACCGTAGTCTACGCGTGCACCAGAACTTATTATCTAAAAATATCTTTTTTTTTAAAATAGATCTTTTATCTAAAATTATCTTTAAAAAATGAGCACAAGATTTGAGCATTGTTGGTCCAAAATGACCATAGAAAACCCCAAAAGCACTTTTTGGGGAAGGGAAAAAAAGAACGTTTTTACATGGTGCCTAGTGATGTTCTCATGCAGATTTTCATGGTTGTATCCTTCAAAATGGAACCTGGGGCGACTAGATAGATGGATAGACACACGCTCACGCACACACGCACAGATGAGCAAAGAGAGAATAGTCTGTGGCCAACTTGGCTGGTTGTTCGAGCCATTTGCTGAGCTGTAGTAATTCAAAAACATTATAGAAAAGACGTAACAAAAATAAGATTTAAAAAATGAGGATCTTTTTCTTTACTTATTTGAAGCTTAAGTGCTTCTTTAGATGAATATGGTGAGAAAGGCACCGATAAGTAAATAATCTTGATAATTAGATAAGAAAAAAGAAACAAGGAGAAATGATAGTGGGAGAAGAAGACGAAGAAGAAAAAAAAATTATTTAGCTAATAAAGAGAAAAAGGACGAAGGAAAAAAATTCAAGACATCCTCCAGAAGCCAGCTTAGATATGAAAAATAGCCACTTCCTCACTGCGATAATAAATCTAAGTAAATAGCCTTACTGCATAATGTGTAAACGAGAGCAAGAACCATTTATAAGGGGAGAAAACTCTCTTATCTCCTACGTTTTGTTTATGCCACTTTTTATCATCCGAATCTCCTTTTCCAGATTCTCATAAAGCATTTTCTTTGCTTATCTTTTCCGCTCTTTTGATAATGTTCAACACCTTCAGAGGAATCGGTATTTTGTCTGGCAAAATAAATCTATCCTAAGGCCAAACCTGTGGGACTGTGCAACGTCTATGAGCTGATACACTTGTCAAACAAACGATACGAAAAATCTGTGAAAAATCTAATGAATGCGAAATGGTCCAATACTTTTGCATGCTACTGCATACTCTATTGAAACAAATAAAATCATATTCATTCCACATATATTGGCCCTAGCCCGTCTGTAATGCTTGCTGCAATCCCTAACTACTGGTTCCAATGCCCTTTTTAGTAGAATTATTCGCAATGCTATTATAGCAAAATAATTACTAGGCATTTGCTATATATATATATATATCATTCAGTGCAAATCAGGGATGCGGTATAATATGATACAATATCCGATGTACGATGGGTGTCACTGTTGCTACTCAATCGTGTCCGTGTTGTTACTCTTTCTGGGCTTGTTGACTACATTCACTAGTTATGTGGTTTACGATCTCATCCCTTTTCCCACATAGACGACATTTGCTGTTTGCTTGTGTTCTGTCAATTTTCGTTTTTGATAAAGTTCGTTCTGACGCATTTGTTTTGGTCTGCTATGATGAGCAATTTCGTTTCTCTCTTCAGGTTTCCTTTTCGTAGCCATGTCCATGATCTCCCTTCTGCCACATACTGTATCAGTCTTTTGAATTCTCCGTATAGTTTCTTCTGTTCCTATTTTTCTTTCCTTGTTTGCTGTGCTGCTCCATTGCTTTCTACTTTTTGGTTGTTCGTTGCGCAACAATGGGCTCTCTCTCTCTCTCTCTCTCTCTCTCTCTCTCTCTCTCTCTCTCTCTCTCTCTCTCTCTCTCTCTCTGATGTCTTCACTGTTTGCTTGCACATACTTTTCTGGACCTGCTTTGGCCCGTTGGACACAGTCCTTTATGCTGATGAGTCCTCGGTCGCCTTTTTTTTCTCTTCACATACAGTCTATTCATGTCATCTCTGGAGTTTAAGGCCTTGTGTATTGTCATAAGCTTCCTTGTTCGCCAGTCCATTGACTGAGATTCTTCCTTTGTCTCTCCAAGGAATGGTCCTGTGTATCTTACTGCCGATACGGTCGATGTGTTCATTCCTTTTATAAGGTTCCTGCTGTTTAGTTCGGTTTCTAATATTTTCCTTATCTTCCTGAGGTACTCTCTTCAAATTTTCCCCTTCATTTTTGCCACTGCCACGGGGCATGCTTTTTTTGTCTTATCTTGTATTTGTCCCATAGTCTAATATGTGATCTGTTCGTATGTGGTACGTTTCTCAGTAGTACTTCATCTCTCTGGAGTTGTGAGATTTGTCTTTCTAATCTAGTTTCTTGGTTGTTATTTGTTTTTTTTTTGTTTTTTTGCCTATTGTTATTTGGAGTTTTTTCTTGTGTTGTGAAGTGTTTCGTTACCATTTTCGCTCCATTGTAGATTAAGTTGTCGAGTTCTGATAAGCTATTTGTTTTGATATGCTGAAGGAGGCAGTTGACATTTTTGGTCTCTTCTTTCAATTTCTTCCTGTCGTTGTCATTAAGAGTAGGCAGTGACGTTTTTTCTTCTTGCATAATTTCTTTCAAAGCTGGTATCTAAGCTTTCTCTTCCTCCGTTGCGGTGTTAGTGTCTTTCTCCGGTGCACGCCTTTCTTCGGGGATTTTCTCTTTGTTTGGGTTTCTTTCAATTTTCGTCGTTTATTTTGTTGGTTGTGTTGAGAGACTCTTCTTTGGGTAAGCCACCTCCTTTCTTTTTCTACTTAGTTGCAGATCTCTTGTAGTTAAGTCTCTAAAAGCCATTTGTTTTTCAGAGTTTGTTTTACTTGATCAGCCAGATGCTGGTTTAATACCTCAATGGCGGATCTTTCCCTCCATATATTTCCCAATAGAACGGCACAGATGGTTTGCTTTTGGGGTAGCAATGCATTACAATCCTGTTCTTCTCTCTTGACCATTTTTCTCTTCTTGTTCTGGCTGACTGTAGCTTGGTGACAGTTGTGTCCCTTCTGGTTGTCATTAATGGAGCATGAGCTGGGGTTTTGGCCAACAGTGGCTTTTTAACGACTGTGTCCTTCCTGGAGACCATTAAGGTTATACGAATCGGGGTTTGGGCCAGCAGTCACAGGACGACGACCGGAGGCTAACAAGGGAGTAAAGCCGGTTATGACACATAAATCTTGGATTTGTGCCCCATTTTTGCGGTTAATTGATTTGGTTGTACTATCATGATTGCTTTTTGGTGTTTTAAGGTAACAACAGACCTTGGTGGATTGGCTAAAACCTGTGTTTCAGGAGTAAGCCCAGAGTTCTTAGCATCCAGGGTATATTCTCATCAGGAGAAAGCAAATGGGTGTGTGCAACATCTAAGTGTGGCAGAGTATTTGTCTTTCATTCCCTACTTAACTAAAGCACTAAGCTTTGTCTTTTAGCTATTTAGATATGCCTAGTATGTTCGTATCTCCCTCTTATCTCTTTTAAGTTTTGACTTGGTAAGAGTCTACTTTCCTGTTGTATATAATGGTAGCCCCGTAATGCATCTATGGTCTGACTTTCAGACTTTCTAATAATCCATTCTCTTATCAGTTGTATCTTTAATTATTGCCTCTCCTCTACGTGCCATCATATGTTAACCTCCATCCCCCACACCATTCCCCCCCCAATCATTTTTGTCAACTAAACAAAGGGTTATGTTTATGCAACGGGTACAATTTTCTCTCCGAACTCTTTTCTATGAGTTTTTTCTCTCCTTTTTCTACGTTTTTATGGCCCCTCTCTTTCTCTTTCTTTAATCTCACTTCTTTCGATCTCTCCCCCTTCGCTCTTCTTTCAGCCTATTTTATATGGGCCTCTTTTTCTCTCTCTCCTTCTTCGCTTCATCTTCTTCAATCTCTTTTCCCTTTCTGTACTCTCCCCCCTCTCTCTATCATTTGATTTCTCTCCTGTCTCTTTTTCTCGGACACCTTGCAAAAAGAAGTTCAAATCATTTAAATAATTAGAAGCATTTAAAAAAAAATCCTCTTAACTTAGTATTTGCAACTGTGTTTCATCTTAATAAATGAATAAATGCAACAATGAAAACTAAATATCATTTATCGATACAAAAAATAATCCCGTCATTCTCTTTTTCTATCTATCTATCAATCTGTCTATCTCTCAATCTGTATGTGCGTCCTAGTTTTCTCCTTATTTTTTCGTCCTATACGTTTTTTTTTGTTTGTCCATTTCTTTCATCCTGTCCGATTCCTAATTTGCCCTTCCAAGTCCCCTTCTTAATTTCCCATGTCTTTTTTTTTTGTTTTTGCACCACCTTTCTCTCTCCGTGTCTTCAATTAACTCATAGCCACAGATTAAGCGTAAACCCAGCCGTTCTGCCAGATTAGGATTCTCAATCAACCCATAATTACTTTCCCTTGGTCAGCCTTTTTCTAGATAAAACTATTGATCTAGTCACTTTGCTCTTTTGGTATCTACCAACACGCCCTTCTTTTGCAACTTACGTTTCTTTCGCGTTAGTACGACATGGGACCGAATTGGAGGAAATTGGGATTAAGAAAGATCGTGATGCGATTGTCTTGAAAAGCAGCATACGTAATCCAGAATTTTTTTTTCCTTGACTTAACACCGGCAACTGGCACCATTGCAAAATATACCACGCTGATTTTGGGATTGGCCTAAGCCAGAAGTCATGGGGAGCCAAATTTGGAGTGGGGGGAGGGGCTCATAAACCTTGGTAATGTTATGTTTTCCACCCCCCCATCCCCCAAAAACCTTAACGTGAGCCCACGTCGTTGCTAATGCAAACGTCAAACAGTGCACAAGCTCACTCAACAGCGTCTCACTGTCGACTGAGTAACTAAACGCGAGAGCTTCTGCAGAAAATACCCACTAACATTGTTTGCTAAGTAATACCAAGACTGCGCAACCGGTTCTCAAAATATATTCATGATGCAGGATATTTTCTGGAGAGACTTCATCTAACAAGCAAGAAATTCAACTCTATCTGCAAATACTTATCATCATTCAGATATAAAATAATGTTCTGACTGTGACTGTATTGTATCTGCCTCTTAGTAGTTTATGAAGATGATGGTTATGAAGAAACAATGCAAGCTTAAATCACCCATGAACTAAAAGTAAAACAGGGAAAAAGGAAAATTGTATGTGAAATACTTCATCACCTTTTTTTTTAGTAATCTCTTGCATTTGATCCTGACCACAGACAATTCGTTTTGTAATTATTTTCAGTGCATTTTTATAGTAAAATTATTTCCAATGCTTTTTTCATTGCAGAATCATACATTATGCATAATATAATCCTTTTCAGTCAGTAACACTTGCATTAATTTATGATCACAGACAATTATTTTCTCCTTGATTTGCAATGTATTTCAATAGCAAAATAATTGACAATGAATTTCCAAAGAGATTTCTCCTTGTATTAAAACCGTTTGCAATGCATTTACATTATTCATATCTTCTTCCTGATTTTGAATGCACAAAATACAAGCTGAGTGCAAAAACAAACAGAAACAAATTTTTACGAAAGATTTTGAAAATTCAGTGTTTGATCACCAGTTATCCCCATCAATTATTAATGATGAAAATGACTGCGGTGGAGGATTAGTTGCAATGCCAGAGGGTAGCCGAAACCTTGCCCACGTATTCTGGGTGTAGAAAAACGGAGTTTAAATTCTGCTCTTCTCTTCCTGTAACACAAAAAGAACAGCTGCTATTCGGTAGCAACGCCCGAATTCAGCGTTCAAATACACGTGGAGGTCATTACTTGGGATGCTGATTTTTCTTTAGCTTAATTGCCTTCATGGCCACCATAATCAACTGTCACTACATTGTTTTTCTACCTTGTTCCAGTTAATACATTCGTATCCCGAGAAAAAAAATGTGGTTTTAAAACAACAGCGATACCATTCTAATGTGTATAAAACGTATGGATTGGTATCAAATATCATGTGCCAGTATTTTTTTTAAGCATGCTAGATTAATCTCACCATCACGAACCGCCTGTAGATAACAGCGTGTTGTTTGCATTGATACCTTCGCCATGTTGGATTGAGGTCAGCTCCATCTTGTATTTTGTATTCACTCGCCATTATAACAAACTGACGAAGCGAGTTTATTGCTGCAATTTACCTCAGGCATCATGAGCTACACTTGCTATGGGTTCCCGTTAAGTTGAAACTGAAAAATAAAAAGATAATATCGCCGTTTTCTGCAATTTTGAATAAAATATAACATTATTCAAGAATGAAAAGAGGAATTCTTTTTAAAAATGAGATTTAGAAGTCGATTCTTTTTTGTTTAGCGAACTCTGAACGAAGAAATATTTCTTTCGGACTTGGAGTCTCAAGATGGGTTTAAAATGCTGCCTATCAGCTGATGGTTAATTCAGTTTTTTACTCTTCGTCCCCTGTTTTAAATGTTTCATTGCAGGATTTTTTCATGGTCCTTATTTCCTGTTATACACTGATTCTTTTGGACCTGTTTCGTCATCTTTATTGTTTTTACCACATCGTTCCGCCTGCTGTACTCTCCGGCCCTCCTCAGCATCCTGTCGTGATCGGTAACCTTTCAAAAATGTCGGAGGACCTTTTGTTTGATTCACGGGAGTATGTTGTTCTCATCCGTATACCTGTCACATCTGGTGTCCTTCTAGGGAATATCAGAACTCGCAAAGGTCGACTCTTTCTTCTGGGATCTAATAAAGGAATCTGTACGACATTTCCAAAAGGTTAACGATTTATATGCGTAATTTTTTGTGCATTCCCAGACCCCAAAAATGCTGCTGATGCTATGTCAGTCAGAGTCATCGGAGGTTGCGGTGGTAGAAAATACAGGAGACTGGGGTGTATGAGAGAGAGGATGAGGGTGTGTGCTTCGTATATAACGGATTTCAGACTTTTCGAAATTTCGCTTCACGCCACATTTTGCATTTACGGAAAAAAGGCAAAAAGTGAAAATAGTGATCAGTGTTTGTTTTGCAGCAAGGCAGTATGGTGGTGGCATACACCCTCTCTCTCTCTCTGTCTGTCGTACATCCATCTCCTGTACTCCCCACTTCTCCAAACTCTGATAACTCAGCCTAACAAACTACCATCACCATTTTAGGATCTGGGAACTCTAAAAAAAATTCATCTGAATTAATGGTAATTACCTCATCGCCTTACGTTGTTTCCGATTCCGGGAGTTTTTTTTTATGGGAACGCTCTACGTTCGAGTAATGGCAGAAATCTATCACTCGCTCTCCCTCCCCTCTCTCTCTCTATCTATCTATCTCTTTCCTTCAATATATGTGCGTATATGTGTACAATGTACGCACAATGTACAATTGATGAAAAGTTTGTGATAAATAAATAAAAATATCTTCTGACTAAAAAGGACGATAAAATGTATGTTATTGTACACACCTGCTCACTGATCCCTGACAACGTATTCCGTTTTCGTGTTCACATCAAAAGTGGCGCGAATTCTCAAAGAAACAGAGATGAGATCATGGCAAGTATCGATCGCTATCCATCCATTCTTCAACATCGCCATTTTCTACGAATTTTTCTTCATAAACATTTATAGCATTTTTCATTATTAGCCCCTTTATTTTCATAATTCTTTTTTTTTATCATTTTCCGTTTTTTTTCTTCTTTTCATTTGCTTTAGCTGCGGAAGCCATATTTCTCATTAATCTTAGTATTTCATGAATTTTAAATGAAACCGAACTGACGACAACTATTGAGTTTTAACTTCTACTGTCATTCGGTGAAGTATTATATAGGAAATACATCCGATTCTCCCGTACCCCAATTACCACGGCCGTTTCTCCATCAACACAGCCACGGTTACAGCTAGCAAATAAACAACAAACAAAAAAAAAACGATGAAAAAGAAAGCAACAATTGACGTGAAAATTATGCAAATACTAATCGATCATTTTATTGCTCGTCCTCAGGCATTCTCGATTGCAACTCGAAATTTCTATTCCGCATGATGTATTTCCATCAATCGCCTTTCTTTCATTCTTTTTTTTTTGAATCGTCGAAAGCTAACAGATCATGAGGCATCATTGTAATTTTATGCTTTTCTTCTGCTTGTTTATTTTCTTTAACTTTTTAGCCTCTAAGTGAATAAATTCATTTTGTAGTGATATAAAAGGTGAAGCTATTCTCGTTATCTGTCTCACTTATGGCTATTGTTTATACACAAGTATTTAATTATCTCTAGTCTGTATGAAACAATTGAAAAAACTAAATCTCAAAATGCAATCTTTTCACATTGAAATAATTCTTACTGAAGAGAAACCCTGCTCGGCGTTTTTATGCTAAAACAAATACCATGTTCCTTATAAGATCGTGTTCAGTCAATTGTCTGGTATTGCTAGCGGGGAAAACGGACCTGTGATGAAATTGAGCCTGCCTAAATCATACCTCAATTTCTGTCCTGGCCTTTGTACAAGAGCGATATTAAACAAGCTCATCTCACAGACCATTGCTCAAGTAATGTTTTAGCTTCAATGCTTGACCTTCTTTAAAAAATATCTATCTTAATCCCCGCCTTCTGCAAAGCCTGGCCCAAGGCGATATTCGAAGCTGGATGCATTACGTACCAGGGCAAAGTAAAAACCTTTGATGAAAATAACGAAGATCAGGATGGTAGGCCGAATAATTCGTAGAATAATGAAGTTTTATCTATTTACTAGTTAATCACTGAGAAAAAATGACGGTTACATCTGAATTTTGATGAGATGAGTTTTTTTTAAAAAGAAACTACTGAACTCAGTGTGTAGGAAATGTTCTTATCAGCAAAAATGATCACCTTTGAGTGGAAGTCCATTGTTACAAACAGAGGAACACTGTTCTTAATATAAGAAGATTTATTTGCAACCAGGATTATTTGTTCTTTTTTAGTTTGTCTTCCCTAAGATAAGCTAAATACCTATATTCATTCTTTGCTTTCCTTCCGCGTTTCGTCTTAAATCTCTCTCTCTCTCTCTCTCTCTCTCTCTCTCCCTTCCCCGTCTCTGTCTCTCTCTATCTCTCTACCTCTCTGTCTCTCTGTCTCTCTGCTTGCTTTCATCCTCATCCTTATTTTCCTCGCTTTTACATCAGATTTATCCAGCAATGTATTCGGGTTTGGGGGACTAGGTATGAGTTAAGGCTGGGTTT